>JAKKZI010000094.1:0-56345 GCA_037576675.1 Pangasius sanitwongsei | reverse complement strand
CAAATTAAAGCTGACAGTCTGCAGTTAAAGCACATCTTGTTCGTTTAATTTGAAATCCATTGTGGTGGTGTATAGAGACAAAAATGTTAGAATTGTGTCGATGTCCCAATATTTATGGACCTGACTGTATATACACACATACATATATACGTATATATATATATATATATATATATATATATATATATATATATATATATATATATATAATTTTTATTTTTTAAATCAATATATAAAGAACAGATTGAAGGCAAAAACACATGACATTTTATTGTTACATCAAGGAGGTAAAGATAGCACATGGGTTCTTTATATGCACATGATGATTTTATGAATCACTGTGTGTAACATCCCATGCATGCAGGTGTTCTGCACTTTCCATGTCTCATGAGACGTCGCAGCTATTACATCTATTACATCCAGCCTGGGTCGCTACTTTAATTTGATGCACACAGGGGCACTGAACCTTGCGTCCCTTAAATAAGTTCCAGCAAACGGTTTTGTTCGATGGTTTGCGTATCACGTCCTGTGCTTCCTTGCACTGATTTAGTATAAATAGCATGCAAATATCTGTGTATATTGTGAAAATGCCTTACCTCTGATCACAAGTTCATTAATTCAAGTAGATTTTGACTTCTGTGCTCTGTGGTAGTTAGAACTTTGGGATAAAAAGTTTAAGGTTTTTTTTTCTCCACCATTTTCTCCCTAGTTTACTCTTGGCCAATTGCCACTCACCAGTCAACTCTCCCATATCATGCAGCAGCTACCAACCACGTGCTTCCTCCAAGTCATGTGAAGCCGCCCAACCACATCTTTTTAAACTGCTGCTCCTGCTGCATCACAGGGCAGCGTAACACGCTGTGTGCAGTGTAACACAAAGTGCTATCCGTCCTCTTCAGCATGCATGAGCTCACAGACACCCGCAATTGGCTGGTGTTGCTGTGATTGACAGTGGAGAAGGAGTATGGCCCTCCTACCCAGAGAGCACAGCTAATTTTGCTTTGTTGGACTCCCGGCCATGGATGGCTGTGGAGTTGTAGGGATTTGAATTGAAATAGAGCGAAGCCTTTTCTATTGTGCCACTCGGGAGGCATGTTTGGATTTTATCCGTTGCCAGAGTGTGCACTGCTGCTACAGTGGGCTACAGACTAAAAAATCTGCCCATTTGAATGTTATATTTTGTAGTGTTTCTAGCCAGAAACCATGACATGTCGCAAAAGATACTTTTATTTTATAATGTCCACTTTGTGTTCTGCCAATGTAAGGTGTAAAAGTCACTTTGAGTAGCATGATAGCTGTAGTCCGGTATAAAATTGGAGAAGAAAAAATTCCTCATCTCAAGCTACACCACATGGGGTCATGACCCCAAGGTCGAGAACCTATTTAATAATAAATGCCTAAATACTGAAGGAGCTGGGAACATCTGCTGTCTGGTTTGGTGTAAGCAGCCTTACACCAGCTTTATAGGCACAGATGTCATTTATCAGAGGTATATCATATGGTAGTAATGGACCTTTCACCCTTTTATTCTTCTCTCTCTCTCTCTCTCTCTCTCTCTCTCTGTGTGTATGTATATATCTGTCTGTTTCAGGCGATCCATTCTGTGGCCTGGCACCATGAGGGGAAGCAGTTCATCTGTAGTCACTCAGACGGCACACTGACCATATGGAGTATAAAGTCCCCGGCCAAGCCTGCACAGACAATCACCCCACATGGTGAGAGACAGAATTACTAATCCCCTGCAAAGATCCTGTGGTACATGATATCCCATTTTATAGCCATTTTATAGCAGCCATCAAGATGAAGGTGAATTTTATTGCCAATTACACACTCCAGTGTAATGGCTTTTTTAAATGAGGAAATTAGGTTTATGAATTATCACACGAATCCTCTAACTTAATCTCTCTCTTACACACACACACACACACACACTTAATCTCAGTTTCAAAAGGTTACACCATGTAGCTCTATGAAATGGCCTACCCACTTTCTACTGTAATTTGATTATTATTTTTTCCACTCACACAGTGCAGCTTCCAATCAATTTTTATCTTTTTTTATCATTTGTCATTTTGTACACATCTTTTTTAACCTTCATATGGAAATTGATGCTAGTGGACCCTTTAGCCTAGCATTTGCTTTCCCCCATAGAGAAACCTGTGTTATTGGAGATGCACCTTTATAATCCGCACCCTTCATAATCCACACGTCTCACGTCCTGGATTCTTTCATCTGTTCTTTGCTGTCACACAGCGAAAGAGAGAAAGAGAACAACATTTTACTTAGTTCATCCTCAAAATGTCTTCCAGAATGAAGTGATGGCAAATACATAGGAATGGAGTGAGGTAAATGAAAAGAGATGAGGTATTTTGAGCAGGTCTGTTCAATTCATCTGCTCTGTTTCTGTTTTAGGAAAACAGCCCAAGGATGGAAAGAAGCCAGAGCCATGTAAACCCATTCTCAAAGTAGAGTACAAGACAACGAGGGCAGGGTAAAGTGCACAGTGTACACACACACACACACACACACACACACACAAAAGCCAAAGCTAACATGCACACAAATATCCAAGTCAAGTGAATTACAATCATACTGTGTGTGTGTACCATACCATTTGTGTGTGTGTGTGTGTGTGTGTGCAGGGATCCGTTTATGGTCCTCTCTGGTGGTCTGTCCTACGACACAGTTGGTCGGCGGCCATGTTTGACTGTTATGCATGGGAAGAGCACCGCGGTGCTGGAGATGGACTATCCTATCGTAGACTTCCTCACGCTCTGTGAAACGCCATATCCTAATGGTAAACCTTCTCAATAACGCCCACGTTTTCAGCTGATCTTTCGTTAGTCTGTTGCTGCTGTTTTCTCCCTTCTTTGTTATAATTAGTTTCATTCTTTATCTTGGCCTTTGATTGCATTAATACGCTGTTGTTCTCTCTGGTTAAGGAGTCGATCCTTTTGGCAGCGTTTCATAAATAATAAGGCTTTTGTGTTCTTTCTGTCTTTCTCTGCTGGAGTAACTGTTATGGTTGCGCTCGATCCCTCTTCTGTTTTACCATGAACAATGAACACAGAGCACAGAGCTGACGTTTATACCTGTTCTGAAAAACTCAGATGTGTGTGTGTGTGTGTGTGTGTGTGTGTGTGTGTGTGTGTGTCTTATGCAGCCAATTCCTTTCTGTCAGCTTTTTTCAGTACTT
Source organism: Pangasius sanitwongsei (assembly GCA_037576675.1). Classification (NCBI taxonomy): domain Eukaryota; kingdom Metazoa; phylum Chordata; class Actinopteri; order Siluriformes; family Pangasiidae; genus Pangasius; species Pangasius sanitwongsei. The sequence goes on along the minus strand of JAKKZI010000094.1, from coordinate 53,149 downwards.
CATGGAGACCACCGGGAGCCGAGTGTACTTTTAGCTCAGCAGGGAGGAGAAGTGAAAAGCGGTGATGCTGCTGCCGGTTGCAGTGCATTACTCATACTGCCTGCTTTTCTTTTTAATTATTATTTATTTACGTGGTTTATGGTGTCATTCAGGAAATTCAGCCCGTGCACAAGCAGATGCAGAAGCAGAGATGTTGGTGACTTCAGATTGCACACAGCTGTTTTATTTCTCTCCAATTGCACAAGGAGCTGAGCAGCTGCGACCATGAGTGCTTGTATCCTAGCTGAAGTTTAGGGAGGAAAGCTTACCTCAGCAAACAGTTACTTAGTATAAAATATATATAGATTGGAATAAAAGGTTAACACGAGTGCTTTTTTTTTTTCCTGTCTGCTTCATACAGATTTTCAGGAACCTTATGCTGTAGTGGTCCTTCTCGAAAAGGATTTAGTTGTTATTGACCTCGCACAAAACGGGTATGTGCTTGTTTCGAAATATATATCTTACTACATTTTAGTCACTGTAATCACACCAAACCAGAGGCATCACCAGATTCCTCACAGTAAACTAAGCTCAAGTGGAGTATGAAGGGGCATTAATGCATGCGTGACCATGTTTTCACAGTTACCCTATCTTTGAGAACCCCTACCCCTTGACGATTCACGAGTCTCCAGTGACGTGTTGTGAATACGTCGCCGACTGTCCCGTAGACCTCGTTCCTGCACTTTATTCGGTTGGCTCCCGCCAAAAACGACAGGGCTACAGCAAAAAGGTGGGCACGCACACAAGCGCTGTCTCGTCCCGACAATGTGTAGTAGGAGTACGTGTAATCTTTATGACTCACCTGAGGGACCGTATCCACTGTATTCTTCTGAGGGATGGGAATTTCCACGACATTTATATCTCTGTATGTTATGCTTTCCCAGTTAACTGTTGGGACGTGACATCGAGGGGGAACAGAAAGATTGTTTACAGGAGGAAATAGCTACGGGATACATCGCAATACCACGCTGTGCTGTTTTTTTTTTTTTCTAGGGAAATCAAACTCTTGCCTGATGGTGACCTGTGCTCCAAAAGAACAAGCAAAAAAAAAAAAAAACCATAAGACAGTATGTAAAGAAAGTGCAAGAATATACTCCAATCTAAAAAGGCCAGACCACCTCTAGTCCTCACAGTCTTCAAAGAAAGGTGTAGGAGTCGTACTGTTTACAAACTGATCTTATCAAAATTATTGTCGAACCTCAATATCGACCCAAGCATTTCCACAGTATCTGGTCCGGATGGTTGTTGCTTGAATGCCTCTTTGACAAATGTCCAAGCGACACTCCAAATGCACACAAGCAAATACTATAGAGGTGTGTGTGTGTGTCTGTGTGCGTGCAGGCCGATATGGCCTTGTGCGTGTATGTCTGTGACCCTGCTGTGCAAGCCCATTGTCCCAAAATGCTGCATCTCAAGCCCCCATTAGGAAGTATTTGTGCGCGTGAAAAGAGGTGAGACCATTCGATCAACTGCAAAGTTCAGTCTTTATGCTGCGATCTGTGTCACAGCGAGAGGAGCTGATTGACCCGTGCACCCCTCAGAGAGACTCCATCGTGGCTCGGCACAGTGCGACAGCTCTCCATTTCCCCATTTCCGGGCCCTGACTAGCTTTAGCCTAGCATGTACATTTATGGCCTTCTTTTAAACAAGAGCACTACAATATAATTGCACTTAAGCCTGCTTTCTGTTTTCTGTTTATCACAGGAATGGCCTATAAGTGGTGGAAACTGGGGCCAGGGCACTCAGAGCTATCCAGAAATAATAATAACTGGGTAAGTGTGTGTGTGTGTGTGTGTGTGTGTGTGTGTCATAATTTAATGGGGTTTTTTTTTTTCACTCTTTGCTATCTCTGTTCTTTTTGCTCAATTTTTGAGCACATCTAGGCACAGGTCAGCCTTCCATGTGAAAAAATGTTTGATATTTTGGAGGTTTTATTTTTAAACTCTATCATCTATATTATCATTATTATATTATTTTATAAGTGTCTATAGAGAAACTTCACATTCCTTGAAAAAAAAATTGAATAAAAGGACTAAAAAAAGCATGTTATTTAGATTGTTTAACACATGACTGAGCACAGTTTTTTTTTCTGAAAGGGTGTCTTTTATAAACACATGGTTTCTACATTCTGCAGGATCCTAATGATAGTTTTTATGCAGCAATATTTAAACTGTGTGTGTGTGTGTGTGTGTTTGTGTGAGAAACGGTTTAATCACAGATTGTCTGTCTTTGTCGTAGGCATGCTGATGGTTCTGTGAAGTTTTGGGATGCCTCTGCAAGTCAGTACTCCACCTCCACGTGTCACGATTTATTACATTCTTTTGCCCAATTTACATAAGGCTTTGAATAAATATGTAAATTTTTTATTATGAAAATCAGTTAAAATATAAAGCTTTTGTTTCTTGAAAGTCCTTCTTTGCCTTTAAATTAAAAAAATACTGTTCCAGGAAAACTCTCCGATCCCAGAGTTGACTCATTGAATTGCATATGAATTGCAAAGCATTATATGTCTTAAGAGGATGCATTTTGTCATAAAAAGCACTAAAAAGAGTCCCTGTGGCAGTAAATTGTGCGCTACCTGCACAATGTGGGTGCATTAACCAGGAAGCCTGCCTTCGCTATAGGCCAGTGTGCTTATCTGTGATTATAGATCGGGCTGATCTCTGTCCTTGCAGTGCCATACAGCACATGTCCTCTATCCATTTAACTCCACTTCCCAGAATGTCTCTGTCCAACCTTGCTTTTTTCGGAGGCAAATAAGAATGAGCCATAAGTGCCACTTAGCTTCATTTTAGCCATAATTGTGATAAACTGCACTTCCCACTATTCCCTATATGGATATAATCATAGTGCTGCTTTAAGCGTAATACGGAGCGTTATTAATGACGTTACTGAAATGGTATTGCCAAAGAGCTGCCTTCACAGAGCAGCCACTGTGCCTTTTGCATAATAAAGAGGATTTATTTAAAACAGATTTGTGCAAATGGGCATGGAAATATGAAGACTAATTAGACAAGAAGCAGTAATCCTGTTCAGAAAAATTGGCTGTATTAATCTGCGGCTATTAATTCGCTTTGCCTGAACAACTGCAAATTGTCTATTAGTGCCGGCCCCAAATGAAACATAAAGATTATAATATTTTTGCGATTATTTAACTAGCAAATATCCCTGTGTTGATATGAACTGTGTTTGCCCTGACCCTCAGTAATGCTCCAGGTGTTGTACAAGCTGAAGACAGCCAAGGTGTTTGAGAAAGCGCGCAGTAAGGAGGAGAAAGCGTACACGGAGATAGTGGACGAGGATCCGTTTGCCATTCAGCTCATGGCGTGGTGTCCTGACAGCCGAATGCTGTGTGTCGCTGGAGTGTCCGCTCACGTCATCATCTACAGGTTCAGCAAACAGGAGGTCGTGACTGAGGTCATCCAGGTAAAACTGTGTGTGGTTGTGTCAGTGTATGTGCATTCGGTTATTAATGATGTGAAAACGGTCTCCAGTATATGTATGTATATTATGTATATGTGTGTACCATGTGTGTGTAAGGGCCAGTTTGAATGAACAAGTCTTTATATTATATTATATTTTTTATGAGCAAGGTCAACATCAATGGTCCTCTCCTCTTGATCTAAAAATTGTAGCGTATGCTTCCTGAAGTGGAACAAATGATGGTGCTCTTTCTTCCTGTCTGTTTTTCTCTCGTTCCCATGCCTTTCTCTTTCTTTCTCTCTCTCTCTCTCTCTCTCTCTCTCTCACTCTCTCTCACACACACACACACACACACACACATTTTTGCCTAATGACAAAAATCATGACTCACATTGAGGATAATAATAATTCTCCTCCATTCTTTTTAAACATTGTATGTCTGCGTTAGAAGTCAGTTGTCCAGAGGTCCTTAAAAATTGTTATATTGTCTGAAATTACATTTTGCAAATTTACGGCCTTGTTTAAATTGTCTTAGGTCTTACACAGTATTAAACAGTAAAAGCGTACTTACATACACATTTTTGGGATAGAAAAAAAAAACACATTCAAGCAATCTCCATGATTGGCTTTGCTAAGTAGTGCGCCAAGTACAGACGCAATACGGGTGATTAGGATGAGTGCCATCAGCTGTTGAATATCATCAGCATGGCTTAATTGGAGCAAATTGAGCCCATTAGCACCTTGGGTCCCCTGGCTTCACACACACACACACACACACTGCACACTTCAGTGCCGTCCGCTAAATTATGAAGAGTGACGCTACTGGGAATCACTTTAAATTATTAAAATCTTTCTGTGTAGAATTGAATTAAATTGATTGATTTGTATAACATTTTTTTTAAATGTTGCGGCTAAAACAAATGACATGAGCAAAGTGGTGCAAATTACAAAATGGCTCCCAGCTGAATAGTGAGTGAGCGCTCCTTTAGGGGATTTAGACTGCTGTGTCGTAGCTCTTTATGCCACATCAGTGCTTAAGAAAATCTGTGGCTGCTTTTTACAGACAGTGCAATTATTATTAATACAAAAGCCCATACAGTGCAAAAGTGCACTGTCATCGACTAAAGCCGTGTTTACGCCGTACGATATTCGGCCAGATTTTAAACGACGTGGAAAATAATAGAAGATTAATTACAGCTGGCTAATTAGCATGCAGTTGCTTTGTTCGTAGAGTTTATTTACTATGACAACATGAGCTATCTGTCTATGAAGATATGCACCTTTGCTGCGCTGCTGCGTGCACAATATCCTCATCATTTAATCTGACATGAGGGACATGTTTTATCCCACAGTCTGTTACAGACTTCGTATCGGGATCATCTCGTACAGTGTGACGAATAATAATCCTAAAAGGCCGCTGGAATTGCAGAGTGTAAAGCCGGCTTAAAACTGATCCTTGGCACAGTGAAATAATGCAAGTGACCGAAAGTAACAGATTTTGGATGTGTTTAACGGTGGAAAGACTGATTGTGGATGGATGTGTTCACACAGTTATTGGAGGTCCGATTGCAGTATGAGCTGAATGACCTCGAGTCGCCGGAAGGGGACCAGACGCCAGCTCCTCCCACTCCAAACACCTCACCAAGTCCGCAGAATGCTGCTCCGCACACACATCCCTCCACCAGCAGCAGCTCGTCTGATGGCATAAGAGATAATGTGCCCTGTCTCAAGTAACGTCTCTCTTTTCCTGTGTCACTCTTTCTGCTTTTCGATCTACTTCAACTCCATCTTTCAGTACATTAAAATGGTCAGTGTAACTAAAGGCTAAACATCAAAGCTTGCGCTGTGAACCTGGTATCTCTCTCTCTCTCTCTCTCTCTCTCTCTCTCAGGGTGCGCAGCAGTCCTCTGAAGCAGTCTCCTGGATATCAGGTGGAGCTGGTGGTTCAGTTAGTCTGGGTCAGTGGAGAGCCGCCGCAGCAGATTAGCAGCCTGGCCATCAACTCCTCATATGGCCTGTGAGGGTTTTTTTTTTCTTTTCTTCTCACTGAGCCTTACTTATAGACAGTTCATACATTTTCTTGACCTGTTTAGCATGTCGATCAGCCAACAGTCCAAGACGGATTTGTTTTGCACACGCGTGTTGCTTTTGATATAAATTCCTGTTTGTTGTCAAGCAGACTAGAGAGCAAACTGTGGATCGTAATCACAGTCTAACGGTTTAAATTATGGCTGTTATTAATATTATTATTTCTTATTTTCATACATGCACAGTATATTCTTATATTATAGAAAGATATATCTTAAAGAGGACTTACCTTTATAGAAAGGCGTTACCGGACATTCACTCTTTTCCTTTTTAGCACTTTCAGCTGTCTTAATTCCACTTTTTTTATTATGTTTATTTTATGTCCTTTTCTATCTTCTTATTCTTTGTTACTTGTTTTTGCTTCATTTGTATATTATAAAAATGAATTACATTTTCTTTATTGTATATTTTATTTAGTCATCGTGTGTGTGTGTGCTTGTTTATTTATTTATTTATTTATTTATTTATTCACCCCACAACAAAAGTGCAATTTATACTGTTATTATTATTATTATTATTATTATTATTATTATAGTCTTCTAAAATTGAAAAATGATTAAAATTAATTAAAATAAACATACCACCAACATATATCTTTTGTCCAGTCCCGTTGAAGCCTTTGATCATTGAATAACTGAATACTTTGTATGGTTTTTTTTTTCCTCGCTATAGCGTGGTCTTTGGCAATACTAATGGCCTGGTTGTGGTAGATTACCTCCAGAAGACTGTTCTATTGAATTTGAGCACCGTAGAGCTGTATGGCTCCAGCGACCCCTATCAGAGACAACCCCGATCACCTCGCAAGAGCAGGCAGCCCTCTGGAGGTGAGACAGCAAGAGAACATCATTTATCTCGCTCACTGAGATACAGATTCGCCAGTCAGAGATACACATACTGTATACGGTTATGATCAGGCCAAAATGAAGACTTTTTTTCCAATATAAACTTTATGTGCTTGACTCAATTACTGTAAGTATTTAAGTATGAAAAGTAATGGTGAGTTAAAAGTATTTAAGTGATTAAGTTCTAGCTCTAGTCAATGGCACACGCATTGCTATGCAGTGAAGTCCTGCAGCACTCTGAAAGAAACAGATGCAGCGTGCTGCAGTCGAGTGGAGGGACAGTGGTGTGACCTCCAGTGGTGGAAGACAGAACTGCAGCTCCACTGCCCTAAATACATGCTGCCCAGTAATGAAGCGCTGTCTACGGCGCCTCAGTCTCAGACTGGCAGTCGGATTATTAAGCTCGAGCATGTAGGTATGCGTCATGGTTAATGAATGGTGTTGAGCAGTGGGCTCGGCTTCTGTCTTTTCATCTGCCTGAGCATCAGCCAGTAGCGCTCATGGGCAATTCAACCGTACCACGGAAGAATAAAGTTGTGAGCACAGGAGCAAAACTTTGTACTTTTAAAATGTCTATCGCTTATATTTCACTGTGTTTAACTTCTCTGGTCGAATTACAGAGAAAATTGCATCGTTTCGACATCAAATCTGTGGAGTGCTGGTTCAGGCATGTCACATCTATAGTGCAAAAATTTCAGCTCTGTAATCTATCATCTATATTCGACAGAAATATTTTAAAATCTATACTCATTCAAGTTCCTATTCAGAGAGTTTGTAGCAGAAAACTCCCAGAAATTTTGACTTTGACATCACATGCATAACTCTCTGACTCATTGATCCTAAGCTTGTTTCTGCGGCGAGACAGTTACGTTAGCATCCATAACACTGGAATTGCCCCCATGCTACACCCTGTTTCATATCTTAAAGAGGGTCATAACTTGGGTGAAAGTGTAGGTTATGATTTAGATGGGAACAAAAAAGTATGACAGTATAATCATGACAGGGAAATCTGAAAAGGTGAAGTATATACCTAAAAGTTATTTGGCGGTATGAATTAAATTGCTGTCTCTGTCTGTAGGGCTGTGTGACATCAACGAAGGCTCAGCTACGTCAGAGGACCGCTGCAAATCCCCCACCTCAGGTAATATGACCTTCAGTGCATGCTATGGATCACTCAGCAGGCCTGGATCTATTACACCACCCAAACTCACAACCCCTGACTCAATCTTTTTGATTTGTTCTTTTTGAAATGATTTTTCCCCCCCCCCTTTTTTTAATCCATTGTACTGAAGTAACTGGTCAGAGGCTGAGAAGAGATTTGGAGGACATGCAAGAAAGTTTGCAACATACTTAACACAGACAGTGTGCGATTTTACGATCGTTGGTTGTGGTAGCTTTGGGGAGATGAAGTGAATTTGAAAAAGCTGTCTTTATGCCCTATTTTGATTGGACTAGTTTGATCTGGGGAGGTTCTATACATTCATTTGACTTTAGTGATTTGACTCACTCTGGATACAGGATGAAGAATACCTGCAATCGTCGCAAATTATTAGAGATAGCGCAAGTGTAGACACCGTAGCCTGGAGTGGATTCGTCTGCTCCTCTGTCGCTTTTACGCACTTCCATTCAGATTCAATAAAAGACATGAACTTGAGATAGAACAACATGGACTAGTGATACTGATAATAATATTAGGCCTAATTTATCAAGCTGCATACATATGAATTTATTTGTAAATCGTTTGACTGACGTTTACGCAAGAAATTTCGTATTCGTGGAAATTCTGTCAGCTTGGAAAAAATGTTTCGTCTATCCCACGAGAGCTCCTAGGTTTGTGTAAATTTACATATAAGGACACTCACTAATGTTACCCATGATTGATCAGCATTAGGTGATATAATAAAGCGATGAGTTACTGCAGATTTATATACAGATTATGTTGTCATATATTAATGACTTATTTATTTCGATTGCACACGTTTGTGAAACCCATTCATTTCATATTAATAGCATTAATTAAAGAAATTACAAATATGAACAAAAAAAAATTTAATAATTAAAGAAAGCAAGCCAACACAGATCCATAAATTAAGACAAATAAAACCAGTCATTCAATTAAGGCACACTGCAGTGAGTCAGCTGGCATTAGGCTACGAGAAGATTCAGCAGCGCACACCGCTGGGAATGGAGAGAACGCATATTTAGAGACCGGCATCATTTTTTTTTTTGGAGGATGAAAGCTGACTTATAATTTGATCTGTTTGCTACAGCATCTTATTTTTAATGCTGTGCAACACTTTCGAGCCAGCACTAATTCAGCTGTCTTGTGCCATTTCTTTCCATGTCCAAGTTTTTCCAGTGCTTGGATTTCTTGCTACATCACAAAGAGAGATAAGTGACCGATCTTTTGGGTCTCTTTAGCCTAGGTGTACGCAAACGTTTGACCTCAGTGTCCATGATCACCGGGGAGTGTAGATATCTTGTTTTCCCTTCATTTTAATCTCAAACCATTTTCTTTTCACCATACTTAATTCACCTTTTTCTATAATTTTTCTTCAGATCAGGTGCTGTTACACTTCTAAACCCATATGTGCTTGTTGAACATGTTATTCCAGATTTATTCCACTTTACTGTTATGATAAACTCCACTCTTCTGGGAAGGCTTTGCACTAGATGTTGGAGCGTGGCTGTGGGGATTTGTGTTCATTCAGCTACAGGAGCATTAGTGAGGTCAGGCTCTGATGTCAGCCGAGGAGGAAAGGGGTAGCAAAACTTGAGGAAGAATCACATATGGGTCAGGTGTCCACAAACATTTGGCCATATAGTGTATATTTAAGTGTATATTTACTGATGTAGCTGTGAGTCATAACTCTCTTTTTCGTTTGCCACTTCCCCTCATTTTATGTTTTCTAGCTCTTTGTGAGGTTTTGTTTTTATGTTTAGTGGGCGTCACTAAATGCAAATCCGCTGTGCCGTGAACACTCTTCACACTTTGAGTGATTGACATTTATCAACATACAAAGAAAAGAGCACAAAGAGAACCTGTGAAAACCTTCGTACATCTGGTGGGGATTATTAGTTGTTTGGCCTACAGAAACTTTTACACACAGCTTTACTCATTATTCCCAGAGTTCCTTCAGCACCACCTGATGCTCAACAGGAGAAATGTGACGTAGCCTTACAAGACATACCTTGGAAAAGCTTTATTTTCACATGGTCCTCACTCTGAAAATAAGTGTAGACAGCAACAGGTTTCAGTAGATTAAAAAAGGGATCTCTGGCAAGTTACACTTTGGTGAAAAGCAGTTCTTAGCATGGTTGCAAAACGCTTAAATGAGAAATACACCATGAATTAAAAAAAAGAAGGAGAAGAAGAAGAATGTGTCTGTAATAGCGCTACATTATGCCTACAAATATGGGTAGCTAATGATTTTCTACTTTCATGGCTGTTTTGTGTGGTTTGACTTATAGCAGTGAGCACACACACACACACATACACACAGAGAGAGAGAGAGAGAGAGAGACTTGTAAGGGGACAGCCAGCTTGGCCTTGATCCATCATTAGAGGGTTGAGGTCTTGCCTCGGCTAGCTTTTTTTTTTTTTTTCAGGGCGAGATCAAATCTATCTCTTGAGCAGAGACAGTGTCCATTTTACAAAATCTATACTGTCTATTCAAAACTACATTAAGAAAATGCATATTTTTGGTGTTAGCTACCTACAAACAGTAAACTTTAAAAAAAAAAAAAAAAAAAAAAAAAAAAAAAAAAAAGAGGTAAAATCAGTACCAAAATGTCAGGATAGAATTGTAATGAATTTTGAAAGTGAAGTGACCTTTAGTCAGAGCAAAACACCTGCAGCTAATTTCCTAACAAGTGGCTTGATTAGGAAACGAAATCACCACATCAGACCTGCTGTTACACTTTACTACAGACAAAAATTAGATCAATAATTATTAGGCTTCATTATGTGTTTAGTCGCAGCTGCACTGCATCACCATCTTCTCAGAAACAGACAGAGAGAACATTTCTAACTGCAAAATGCTTTACTTCCTTCCCAAAAAAGTGTTGACGTCTAACCATCAGCAATTCTACAATGGCGGCGGTAGAGGAGGTAAGATGGACAGAGAGAGGAAGAGACCCCACCCTTTGTGTGCAACCACTGTCTCTGTCTGGGGAAAAAAAAAAAAAGAAAAAGAGCAACAGTATAGAAAATAAGATATATCTGTTGGATTGATCTAAAAGGATCATGTGGACTGCATGCTACATGTTTGTAGCACGTGTGTAGTGTGTAGCGTGGTGCATCTGACTTCACTTGTCACGTAGATGCGTCACTGGTTGGGTCACATGACCATCTGCCTGTAAATATGGTGGATCTCTTTTTATTTTCGTCTAATAAATGTTACAGTTTTGCTTCTAAGCATAGGCTATAATGGGATAGTGCATCGCAAAATGGCGGAAGGTGTTAAAAATAAATCCCCGCCCATTTGTGGGAGAGTGTATTTAGTGCATCAGCTATTCTGAGCCAATTAGTTCTAAATAAGTGTTAGGGTTTATCCATAAATACGAAATGTCAGCTAGGCTCACATTCTCTTATGTGTCTTAAGTTATTTATTTTTATTATAATTCTCTAGCCTTTTCGTTCATTCAGGATTCAGTAGAACGCAGGTTGATTACCCTCGACCACCATCGCTCCCTGGTTTTGTTCTCCTGTTTGGTGCATGCTTGTGGCATGGGTTGCTGGCAGTTTCATTCCTCCAGGGCATTGTGAGACCCAACATCCACTACCTGGTTATGTCTGTCCAGCATGCAGCATTTAATTAAGCATTTGTTTTGTCTCTGATTCTCATTACAGTGTCACATCTGCGCTGTCTGTGTCCCCCCCCCCCCCGCGAATATATTCAGCTGTGTTGTCACCCGTTTCCCCGGTGTGAAAGAAAAAAAAAAAAAAGTGCATGACTATATCCTCGAACCGTTCTTGAAAGTTTGTAAAGAGAAGTGTTTTCTTTCTTCCAGCAAAGATGTCACGGAAATTAAGCTTGCCTACTGAGCTAAAGCCAGACTTGGGTAAGCTTTGACATGTTCATATTTCATAGATTTTTTGAAAATGGGGCCCAACATCATCACATTTGTCTGGAGTCTGGAGAGTCATCATTTTTGTCTCATGTCAGTGAGTGGAGACTTAATAGCTCCCGGGAGACTGTGGAGTTATTTCAGAGCTATATTAATTGTGACACTGTGAGCCACATGATGTACAAATAACTCTTAACAGCTGTTAATTGAACAGCTGTTATTACACGCTATATTAATGAACCCTTTAATGGATTTGCTTCAGACCAGCTATCCCTCCTTACTCCTTATTCAGACTTCGAGTTGTTGTGTGAAAGCTCGTTTTTTTTTTTTTTCTTCATAGCTGGACACACTGTTCCTGACAAATGCTCAGTCTAATGTTTCTTAATGTTCACAGCTCTTTCTTTAAATATATACAGAAATTCTGAGGTCAAATTCGGTCAGGTCAGCTAATTAAAAACTGGAGAAAATCAATCAGTGTGGGTGTTTATACTTGCATGAGATTCGCTGAGGCTAACCCCCGTGCATTAACTAAATTTACAGGACTTCCATCTGTGGTAATTTATTGTTGTCAATATGTCATTGTTGCACTGGACAGGCATATCGACATGTCCGTCGCACAGTGACTTTGGTTTACCAGTAGGTCTGCTTCTTTCCTGCTGGATTCCCTGTGTTACAAAATTTCCCTTTAACAAATGTTTAGGGCATTGTCAAATCAAATAATTACATTTTATGCCACATAATATGGCCACATAGTAATAGATACTGAAAAGACCTGAATTCAGCTGAAACTGACCTCAGGAAATGTTGTAAAAATGGAAAATCACCACTGGGCTTTATATCCTGTTATATGTTTTAGACTCCCAGTAGAGCCACCCTTCTGCACAACTAATTAAAAAGTTACAGCCATATTTCTTCTTTTTTTTTTTTTTTTTTTTTTTTTTTTGCACTTTTTCACAACAGTGTCTGGAGACGCTGGGGCATTGTTCTGTATTTTAAAGCCAAACAAGTGTAAATTCACAGACAGTGGGTCCTTTTCAGTGACATTTCAAGCATGTGGTCATCCAACGCATTTGCATCCAGTGAAGAAACACACATCGATCTGTCAAAAATGCCATGGTTTCACGGTCAAAACATCATCACGACGACAGGATGCCATTTACCTGGTTTCATTTGTTGTCTTTTTTTTTTGGAAAAGTGCATATTGGCTTCCTCATCCAGCATAAACAATGAAAAGCAATAATCACACTTTACCCATGTGTCACTGTTACAGTAGATATTTAATGAAGCATTTTTGGAATGGGAGCTTTACTTCTTCTTGTTTTCCCCCTACTGTCTTACTCTCTGTATGTCCACCGCGGGGTGCCATACCGCTAGACAACAGGGACACCTCATTCAGCCGCTCGCGCAGCTCCAGCGTGACCAGCATCGATAAGGAAGCACGGGAAGCCATAACGTCGTTCTACTTCTCCCAGACGTATACGCGTAAAATGGACAGCTCCCTAAGCCCCGCCCTGTGGGTGGGCACCTCCCTGGGTACGGTCCTTGCTATCTCCCTAAACATGCCCCCTCCAGGAGAGCAACGGCTACTGCAGCCAGTCATCGTCTCACCCAGTGGTGAGTTTATTTTGATTTATAGCTTGACTTCTCCTTGTTTTTATAGACCTGTTCAAAGTTCTCCGGCTTCTACAAGGAATGATTTCTATCCCACTTATATTTTGTAAAGAAGATCCCGTCAAACTTCACCTCACAAACTCACTCAAGCACATAGGGAACCGTAATAACTGAGTCAATAACAGCGACTAGTTACTAAAAGACAGCGGCATTGTGTGGTGTGATAAAATTTTAAAAAAGCAATTACAGTTGGTGAACCAACATTAAAAATTGGGTAATGATTCCAGTACTGGTTTTTGATCATTGGTGTACTTCTTAGAAATGGATTCAGACTCACTCTTATATCTTCTCCCGGTCTGTTCAGGCACTTTCATTAGACTGAAAGGAAGCATCATCCGGATGGCGTTCATGGACGGGTCAGGCTCACTGCTGCCACCCGCCTCGGAGCCGTGGTACGAACCGAACGCCGACAGTGAGGAGAAGGAGAGAGTGAGGAGGAGGAGGCCAGTGTCCGTCTCGCCCTCCACCTCGCAAGACCTGAATGAGAGCCAGTATATGGTGGTATGCTCAGAGAAGCAGGCCAAAGTGATGTCACTACCCTCACAAACCTGCATCTTCAAGCACAACATCACAGAGACGTCGTTTGTGCTGCGGGCAGACGTGGTGCACGCGGGCCCAGGCATCTGTGTGGCGTGCTTCTGTGCCAACGGACACATCATGACCCTCAGGTACGCTGCGCATGCAGTATGCTTTTCTGAAAGAGGTCTTCTTTCTACTGCTTGTTTTATCAATGGTTCATCAAGTCAGTTAACATTTAAAGGTGTATTCTGTAATCTGTATTCATCTGTATTTTTACTAGTTATACAACTGTTGTACAACGTCAGTGTGTCTTGGCGTAGATTCTTGGCGTAAGTCTCTGGAACGGTACTGCAAGGATGAACACCATTTTTCTAAAGGATGCTCCCTCATTTAGTGTTTTAATGACGGTGGTGGAGAGCACTCTCTTGTCTCTCTTGAAAATCTCCCATAGTATGTGATTCCATCATTTTCATGTTTATCAAACCATTCAGTGACCCCTTGTGCCCTGTGGAAGGGGGTGGGGTTGTCCTGGAAGAGACCGCTCCCCTAAATGTATAGATGTTTCAAATGTTTCTGTCAGAATACAATCTCTCATAACTGGGATCTTGCAATACAAAACCAAAAACGTTGCATGAGCTCAAGTTCGGCAGGATTTCCAACTCAAAAACCGTGCCAAAAGACATGAAGCTAGCCCAGAATATTTGGACATAAGACAGGTAGATGTATTGTTCTTCTTTTTCTCATCCTTTGTTTGGTAAGCGAGGGTTAGGGTTAGCGTGCACACATTTCTGATTTCTGTATCCGCAATACATTGACAAAGACCAAGTTCATTAACGTGATGCTAATAAGAAGTGCTAATAGGAGGACCCTGTTTGGAGTAGCAGCAGTACGTGCAAGTGCGTCCCACCTTCAGAGCAGATTCTGACAGTGTGTCCAGCAAATTTTCTGGAATGTAACAAACCCAAAACCCTCAAGTGCAGCTGATAAAATAGTAGCTGGTTATTGTTGTCAATCTAAATAACAGTTTCTTGGTATGAGAAAGACATTGTTGCTTTGAAACATAGTCCGCTTACTTAATCAGTCACATGAGATAGATGACAGAAAGCTTTCCGGAAAGTTCCACAGGGCATCTGATTCAGAAGTTGAATAAAGTTATTGTAAAGAGGGGTTATTTGAGTTACTGTAGAGTTTAGTTCAGTTCGAACCAGTCTGGCCATTGTCCTCCTCAACTGCTACGTGATTGGCTGATTGGATAAATGGTGTGCAGGTGTTCCTATTAAAATGGGCAATAAAGTGGAGTGTATATATGGTATTTTGTTGGCGTGTGTGTGTGTGTGTGTGTGTGTGTGTGTGTATATTGTTGACAAACTAGGAATACCTTATTCCTATAGCTGGTTTTTACTTTTAAAGGAACACTTATTAAGGAACACTTAATAACACAGATAAATCGTTTTCCAGAACAAAGCAGGTCTAGTGTACTGATTTTCATCGTGTTGTTTGTCTTACATCAAGAGCAGGATTATGCTCATGTGAAGGATTAGTGGCAGCCAAATGTTAAAATAGGGTGTGCATGCTTGTATTTTCTGCTGTTTTTGTTTAGCAAAGTCGGTGCCCGCAAAGCTCCAGGGTACTGCAGATGGGAGGAGACATGGCGCATCGCGCAGATGCAGACTGTCTGGACTTTGTCTGTCTCCTGATCTCCCAGCAACTCGCAAGTCTTTAGCAAGGACAGAGAGATCAGGGAGGCATTTGCGGTCCAGTATACTAATTGAGTTCTAGTATAGTAATTATGAAGGTGATTGTGAAGGTCAAATCTTTAATGACGTCGAAATTGTAGCCCCAGCCCGACCCCCCCCCCCCCCCCCAGTCCACCTCCAGGTCTGGCTAACATCTTCTTAATGTCTGTTCAGAAAGACTTTATCAGAGCACACATGAATTTAAACTTCAGGAATGATAGATGCCGTAATCCGAGTCTAAAGTGCGTGATCCCTGTTCTCTTCTACCTCCAGTTTGCCTGGGCTCAGACCATTGCTGGATGTAAACTACCTGCCACTAACAGACATGAGGATAGCCAGGACATTCTGCTTTACCAACCTGGGCCAGGCCATGTACCTGACCTCCCCTACTGAGATCCAGAGGATAACCTACAGCCAGGACGTGTGCGAGAACTTGCAGGTTTGTAAACGTGACGCGAGTGGTGATTTCTGAAAAGCATTAGAAGGAGGAACGATAACATTCACGTGTTACATTTCAGGAGATGCTCGGCGAGCTGTTCACTCCGGTGGAGACACCAGAGGCTCCAAACAGGGGATTCTTTAAGGGCCTTTTTGGAGGTGGTGCACAGTCACTGGATCGAGAAGAACTCTGTAAGAATGAGAATTGCTTCCCTTTATTCCACATATACACAAATTTATGACTCTGATAAAAACAGGCTAAGTGTTATTTATTTGTAATAAAATCATGGGGCCACATGGTGCTTTGAAAATTACACTGATGATTTCACTTTTTTCATATCCTTAGTTGGGGAGTCTGGGGCAGGTAAGGCGTCCCGGAGCCTTGCCCAACACATCCCTGGACCAGGGGGCATTGAGGGCATGAAGGGGGCAGCGGCAGGTATTGTGGGTGACCTGGCTCGCGCAAGGATAGCGCTGGATGAGAGGGGGCATAAACTGAGCGAGGTGGAAGAGCGGACGGCGGCCATGATGGCTAGCGCTGACTCGTTTTCCAAACATGCCCACGAGGTACCAGCCTGATTTTAGGTTACAGCTTGATGATTGAAATATAATGGGTTTCCAATCCATTACTACCATTATGATAATACTGTTTACCTTATAATTTACATGCTACAGTTTTTTTAAGCACAATTTCCGTTGCTATTTGTACATTGATTCTTACTGCCACTTGCTGTCTTTTTTGTGTCCTGCAGATGATGCTGAAGTGTAAGGATAAGAAATGGTACCAGTTCTGAGCTGCAGACCAGCCCCGAACACAAAGGGACTCAACCAGTTTCCTAGAGCGCATCATCTTTTCTCTCATCCTTCCCTCCCTCTTGTCCTCCATCTCTTTTCTTCTGGACTCCTGGGATCCCTCTTTATTTCCTGGCACAATGTTGAATACTGTGTGGACCTCAGTCCTGCTGTTGGAACTGGTGTGTGTGTGTGTGTGTGTGTGTGGGTGTGTGTGTGTGTGTGTGTGTGTTAGTTAGATGGACCACATGTCAAAAAATGACAAGTCAACCACTATGCCAGTGTCTGCTTTCTTTTATTTTGTCTGTTTGTTATTGCCTGCCCCTTCTGTGGCGAATATCTCAAGAGCCTTGGATTTCCATTTCCTCATATTCATGCTGTTGTTTCTTCACCTCTGTCCTTCTCAGAAGGAACACCAGAAGCTAAACAATACACTTAAAGGGGGGAAAAAAAAGAAATAAACAGCCATTGTAAAAAAAAAAAAAAAAAGAAAAGAAAAAAAAAAAAAAAAGAAACAAAAAATGAAGGTGGGGAAAAATAATATATACATAATTCTATATAAATCTCTATATTAAACTATGTAACTGATCAAAGCCGTATTCATGTGGACACTAGAGGAGCACACATCTGGAGGATGGGAGGGTGGAGGTTAGAGGATTAGCCATTCACAGGAAGTGACATCACTGTCATGGAGGAGATGGACCTAATGACCCTGAGAGTTGGCCTTACTTCCCTTTTTTTTTTTTTTTGTCTCTCTTAAGCCATTTTCTCTGATTATTTGTGCTTCTTTAGATCATTTAGATTTTTATTCAATTCAACAAGAAACAAAAATATCAAATAGTCAAACGTTATCTTCAGTACCTATTTGATTTTTATTTAATATTGAGAGCTTTTTTTGGATCGATATTTCAATTCACATTTGGGAATTGTTTCATGTTCATATCAGTACAACAACACTTTACATTAAAGTACCATCTCTAACGGGTTTATAATTAGCGGAACATTTTATCTATAAACAGTTAAAGAATAAAACGGATTTGTAGAAATTGTGCGTTGACTAATTATACACCTAATCTGATTCTTTTTTCAGATGGTATTTTCATGTGATCTGCTGCCCAGACATCCAGTGATTTAAAAAAAAAAAAAAAAAAAAAAAAAAAAGGGCTGGTTTGAGAAATTAAGAGATGGGAAAATTACATTACCAAGTTATATCTGGACATTTATCGTATCCAATTTGGCATCACAGCTTTCCTATATGTAAAATAATCACAGCTCTGCTTTTTGAGTGAATAATCCTTTTCAGAAATATTTGCCATGTCCCCAGTCAGTGGGATTATTTTATATATTATTTAATTTTTTTTTTTTTTTTTTTTCATAGTTCCAGAGCACTGAGCTCTGTATATTTTCTTAATCTCGATTTAGTAAGTATTGACCTTTCGTTTGAAAAAGACAAGCACTTAAGCCACAATAAATGCTGAAATAAAGGATACAGTACTGTAGGTCTGAGTGTTAAGATGAAAAATTCTTCTATGTTCGATGTCTGGAGGATACAGTCAGTCATGTAAATATATCTACAAACTAAACAAGGCGTACACTTCCTGTTCAGCGTTTGTCTCGAGGCGGAACAGGTTCATAAGGTGCTGGCCTTAAACCAGTGACACAGAAGTAATGTAGTAATGATCCTCCCACTGGACTCTCAGTCTCTAGTTAGGGTCACTCTGGGATGGAGACTTAATCTTGTTAATGAAGCCATACCAGCTGTCTCAGTTTGTTCGTGCACAGTTCATTTTTTGTGGGGAGGTATTCATTCAAAAAAGAAAAGAAAAAAAAAAACCTCAAAAGCAATCGAATCTAAAACATTGTTACGTTTTCCCTACACTGTAATGTCTGTATGATTACACAGCTATACTGAGTTGAATTCGTCATGTGCAAGGACATTGCTGCTATATATGTTTGTACATAAGACTTCTTTTCTCTGTCCAGAGCATTACGTCTCCCTCTCGTCTCTCTTCCCTGAGTTTTGCCATTGTGTAAATAAATTAGTCTGACAATCCGGGACCATAAGTTGAAGAGCGAGAGCGGACGAATTGGTGTGAAGACAGTTGCCATATGTTGTTAAATGCCAAAGATTTCCTTTTTTTTTTTTTTGAGTACGTTTATTTCACCAACTGTCACTTCTAGTTGTGCCCGACATCAGTGGGTTTTTACGTGTTGTATCAGTGAAGTCTTAGCTGTGGTTCCTGGTCCTGTGTGGATAAAAATGTTTTCCTCATAAAGAAAACTACTATACAGTATTCGATGCCATGTCAAAATGTTTTTGAATATAAGTTGTTATGGATTCCTCCCACTATTTATTTAGCATCTCTGAGTTAGTTAATGCTTGTAAATCATGTTTATTTAAGTTTATTTTGTTTTCTGTTAACATGTCCTTGCAAACTAGTTTTTTGTAAAATGAGTTTTTTTTTTTTTATGTGTGTTTGCGCCTTGGAATGAGCTGTAATCGAACTCAGAATGGTTAATACATGATCGAGCTATACGTTTTTTTTTTTTTGGTCATTTTACCCTATTTTCTGTTTATAAGCTGTGCGTTTAGGGAATGGTTTGTTGGGAGTTTGTCATTATTGTTGAACAAGCTAGTGTGTGCGCTGTGCACGTCTGCATACATTTCAGACTAAAGCAATTGTTTTAGCACAAACTAACTAAGTCCAGTATGGAAAAAAAGAGACTAATGACTGATCATGATAGTTGGGGAACCGTTGTGCGTAATCTTCTAACGTCATTTAAAGACTTTGCAGAGAACAATTGACCTTTAAAAGAAGCCATTATGGCAGAACCTTGCTGTTCTCGGTTCCCACTATCATTGTTAATCAGTGATCTGATCTGTGTTAAAATGTTGAGTAACAGTAAGTGCAGTGTGTGAGCCGCTCTCAGGCTGTGTATCCTCTTAAGCCAGTTTTCAGGCTTCACCTCCAGTTTGCTTAGTTTCTGATTCTGTCCGTGTGGATGTTGATTGTTTGCCCTTTGTAATTTTCCAAGAAAGAAAAAAAAAAATCCCTGCTGAAAACAAGATGTCTAATATACTTCCTGTCTTTTTCCTCATTTTTAGTATTGTTTTGTTAATCATTTTTGCCACCAACTCATTGTATCTTAAAATGGTGTACTTCTGTTATGGAGTAGATCTTCTCTCGCGCTCCATCTTCCGTCCTCGGTATCACAGTTATCGGTGGGTTGCAGTATTTTTCTCATTGTAGCCACTTTTCTTGTACAGTTTTATGCAAATTTCACATGGATGTTTGTGAATATCTGCTGCCACAAATGATTTAGAGTTTCTGTAGATAGAGATTACTGTGCAATGGAAAATAAAAACGAATTAAACCCCTGCTTATTCGAATCGGCAACCAAGGTGGTGTGAGGATACAGTGTATTTCCGTATGCATCATTGAAATATCCTGTGACATTTTATCATGTCCATCAGTTTAATACTGGAGGGGAGCATAAGCACAATGCTTAATAGCATAGGCTTGGAATAAAGGAATCAATTTTTAGGTATTATACAGTGTTTGCACAGATCTTACCATGGGATAAAACCTGCATGATTTACCATCTACTTTAAACTCCAGCAAACACAGAAGCAGTGGGTTGTATTTCTTGGTCATTAATCGCTGGGACACTGTAGTCCAGATTCAGAGCTACACACCATCAAAGTCTGACCTTTCATCTACCTCAGGAATGTACCTGTTTATGTTCTACCTCAGGTAGATAAATCTCATGCTTTGGATCATCCATATGATATCATTAATGGACTTTCTAATTGTCGGGAAATTCAACAGGGCAAATATGAGGAAGTTCTTGCTCATATAACACCAGCACATTCATTTCCATGACACGTGGCTCTCAGAATCGTGGCCGTTGTTATTCTGCTCTTGAAGGACAGTTAAAAATCCTTCCCCTGGCCCAGCATCTGGCCCAATCACACCTTCGTTCTCCTCCTGCCTGCGGAGAAGTAGAGACTCAAACTGGAAACAGAATGATAGGCTTGTTCTGAAACTGCAGACCAACAGATGTTCTACGATGGGACGTTCATGACTATACAGATTGTACCACAGTGTACATCAAGGAGTTATTCCAAAAAGCAACGTGCTGTCGTTTCCCCTGGGTCGGTGGTGATGTCCATGCCAAGCTGAAAGCACAAACTGCAGCTTATGACTCTAGGAAGACATTTGGGTCTGAGATCTAAAGATGATTATGAGACGATAGATCAGAATTTCAGCTTTCTTTTCCTCATATTTACAGGCATAAGATAATTAAGGTAGAAGTCTTTACATACAAATAAACCATTTTTATGAAAGAAAATCAAATGTGAGACAATCTAATAACTGCACACCTGCCTGGAAATCAGAGCGGTGCGGAGTGGTGGGGTTTGGTCTGGAGCGAGGAACGGCTTTTTCAAAAGTCAGACCTGTGAACGCCATGAGGTCTGTGCCTTAAAGTCTTAAATGCTAATAGTGTTAGCAGCCAAGGTACCAATGGGAATTAAAGCCCTGACAGAAGAGACTAAAATCAACACCCCGCTTTTCCCCCTTTTCCCCAAGGACTTGGGTAAATGATGGCATTACTTTCTTCTGATACTGCTAAAAGTCAC
Organism: Pangasius sanitwongsei; assembly: GCA_037576675.1. Lineage (NCBI taxonomy): Eukaryota > Metazoa > Chordata > Actinopteri > Siluriformes > Pangasiidae > Pangasius > Pangasius sanitwongsei. Next base: position 31,889 of record JAKKZI010000094.1, on the reverse strand, counting down.
ACACTAAAACTGATAAATCAACAGAAATATAGCAATGTATGGAACTATAACCACATTAGGTCGCACTACGGTATCACCATCAATGCTAACGTGTGCTTAAGTCCACATGGAACAGCACAAATGTCAAACCGTAACCAGAAAACAGGTCTCTGAATATTTGAAAACCAAATTATTGATTATGAATTTGTGAAGACTGGAAAAAAATATACTTTAATATAGATATTTCAATTTTTTGAATTATACAGATGTGTGGTTTTCAACCTAATATATTTCAACATTATGAATTGTCTTTTTTTTTTTAAATCTTCAAATCACTTTTTTTCTCCACATAACTTCATATAGCTTCCATATAAGACCAGCAGACCACCACAGGCTGGAAGAAGCAGTTGTTTAAAGAGACTCGCTGAAGACTGACAGATCTTGTCTTGGTTTATGATCATTTCTGTCCGAATATACATTTAGCCTTCCTACCAGTGCTTTCTTACCCCAATTAGACTCAATCAAAACACGAAGTCAGTAGATGTAGATTTTTTTTTTGTCCCAAAAGTCTCCATACATGGAGACACTTTTTTAGCAATATGTCCTTCGTACTTAGTTTATATTATATACATATTTTTTTTCAGATAGCCTTTAAGAACGCTTTTGACAAAAGAAGAGCGTATTGAAACCATGCTCATGGCTGGATCAGGAAGCTGTCGCAAGTTTGCGATGGACTTTAACAGGAAACATGGCGAGCACATCACACACACACGACACTGCTGCCAAACTTATTAACCAATTCAAAAAGACTGGAAGTGCTGCAGACCAATGGAGAAGTGGACATCCACGAACATCCACTGCCGAAGACACAACCGCTGTGGTGCTGGTGAACCTCTTCCCCTGTCTATGGAGACTTTTGGGACACCTTGTACTTGATTTATAACTAACTGATAAATCAACGCAAATTTTAAAAAGAATGACAGCCTTGCTAACAACACGACTACAGTAACGTACACTGAAATAGCAGTAAGCTACTTAGTTAACCTGGCTAGCAGACTAGTTACTGTTAGCTCACCTAACTAGCTATTAACCTAGTAACCTAGGCTAGCTATTATATCAGAGAACATGAATGTAAAACAATTCTTGTCTTGTCTTAGGGACACAAGTGTAATATTAAGGAAGGAAAGGATGTGAGGCATGCTATGGATTATCTAGCTTTCTTAACCAACCAGTAGTGAGGTTATGCTTCATAAATCAAACAGCTTGAAACTTGTGCTTGAACTTTAGTTAAACAAAATTAAGCCTTCTCACGAAAGGCTTCTCCATTATCTCGACATTCTCTCCCTCTTTATTTCTCCACTTAGACTGTGATTGCCTGGGAGATTTTTATGAACTGCAGAATTTAAGGACAGAGCTGTAATAAAAGGTATAACACACTGATTTTTATAAGACAAGCTTTTTCTCTTTGTACGAGTTTGGACATGTGAGAGATGCAGTAATCAGACAGAAGAGGAAAAAAAACTCCATCTGGAACCTGAATAGGACAAGATTTATTCACCAATAGAAGCCCACATACATAGTACAATGTATTTTACTGGATGTTTAAACATTATGAGGTGTTTTTGCGTATTTAAGAGGGCACCTATTAGCTTGCTATGCTAGTCTTTCAGCAGAAGAGAGAAAACCGGAACTGAAAACAAAGATTCGGTTATTTTATCTGAGAAGACAAAAACGACTTGTTCAAATGCATAGACCAGGAGGGAAAAAAAAAAAAAAAAAACTGTTAAAAATACAGAACACAAGCAAGTTATGTACAACTTCCTTGGTTTGTAAATTCTCTTACGACTTTTATGATACAAAATTGATAAAGAATATTAAAAGAATGAGTGACTTTGCCAGGGCCCCGTCACTTCTTTTTTTTCCAACATGAATACAAGTCAGCTTCAAGGTGGTGGCTCTGTGTTATTGACATTTGCTGTAAAAACAGAAATGTGTTTAATACAATAAAAAGACGTTGGGTACATTTTGCTGTTGTCATACAGGAGTTACCAGACAAGGTTATTAAAAGAAGCTTTCCCTATGGACTGATCCTGAAAGCTGGCGTGAACCCTAAATATATTGGGTACTGGAGCAGCTGCTCACTCCTTCCGGCGCTTCTTGTCGTGATCATAGTCCTTTGAGCGCCCAGTGGCTGATGGTCTTTTGGAGCCGCCGTGTTGTTTGGCCTCTTCCAAGAACTTGTCCAGACCAAAAGGATCTTCTTCAAACTGGACAGGTCCGTCCCTACGTGGGCCATGATCCGTACCAGAAAACTCCCTATCGGGGACAAACCTGAGCAGAAAACAGCAGAGTACATGGCAATTTGAATGTGAATGGTCTTTACATGGTATTTATTGTTCTATATATTGTTTTTGTGTTATTATTTTATATATAAAATTATCGATCAAGGGGCGTCACGATGCACGTGCACTGAAACGGTAACGGCGTGTGAAGAAACAGCTATTAGGTTACCTGTTGTTCTGCATGAGGGTGTCCAGGTCATCTCCATATAAATCCTTGCCTGTGTTCTTGCTGGGCCTGTAGATGTTCTGTGCCATGTCTCTGCCCCTCCCAAACGGTTGGTCATATACGTTATATATCTCATCCTCTCCTCCGGCAAAGCCACTGTCCATTCCCTGGGAAACAGACACGTGAAAATACACACAGACCTCAAATTAAATACAGGGAGTTGACATGTAAGATCATGTGAAACAAAAATTAGGAGCTGTAAACGTTTTAGCTGAAAGAAAGATTCACCCTGTTCTGATTAAAGAGGCGCTGATCGTACTGAGCCTCGCTGGAGATGCGCGGGTTGGGCTGGCCCAGGGCGATCAGCTCACTGATGTCTCGGTCCTGGTCCCTCTGCAGTTTAGACCTGCGGAAGAGATGAATTTACGCTGATGTCAGGGTACGCAGTGCTGACAGTGCTACATGTAATCCTACAACCTAGAGGTATTAACTAGGGCTTTGGTGCAGCAGTAAATGTACCTCTTATCAGGGGCGGCTCTGGAGATGTTCCTGTCGTGCTGTCGCTCCTTCCTCCTGTCATGGCGGATCTCTTCACGCTCCCTAACCTCGCCGTCGTCACCACCTGGGAAAGGCAGCAACGTGTCAGACCTGCGTTCACGCTTTCGCATGGCTGCTTCTGATCAGTGAGCTTTGCGTTCTCAGAGATACGACCAGGACAATGCAGTATGTTGTTTAAATGCAGGTGACGTGCACATAGAATGAAAATTTAGGATATTATTTTATAAATTCTATAAATATACATGACGTCTAGATGTAACATTTGTTCACATGCTTTACAACTCATTTACATTTTAACTTTACTTATTAGCTGTTTGTACCTTTGTCTCCGTGGCTTTTGATCCCTGCTCTCCTGTCTCGGGCCATCTTTGCCAGCTCCCTGAGCTTCTCCTCCTTTTTCTCCTTTTCTTTTTGTGCCATTTTCTTCTCCACCTGAGCACGCATCTCCACCGCCTCTCGTGCCTACGCACAACACGCAGCGTCCCAACGTGAACAGGTTAACGGCTAAACAAGCCTTTCTAATCATCTCTAATAGTTAAAACTGTTAATCTGTTAAACCACTAACACTACAATGGGTTTTGGGAATCAGACCTAGACCTGGGAAACAAGTCTGTTCTCAGTTCAGTGGATGCCTTAAAGAGGTTTTCCTATAACTGCGATAAATTAAATAAATAAAGAAAGACAGACATACAGCATACCTTTCTGTCTGCTATGTAGAGAGCCTCAGCTAACTTGGCAAAGTTCTCGTTGATGTGAACTGTCTGAAGACCTCTTCCATCTGCAGCCAGACGCTTGTCCAGTGGTATTGTGTAACCCTTTATTTAAAAAAAATAAATAAATTAAAAAAAAAAGGGGAGAAAATGGAAAGGAGCAGTAGTTTAGATTTTTGGACAATTTAATACAGTTGCCAGTGCTTTCTGAAAAAACATCTGCAACTTAAATAAATAAATAAAATTCAGTTTCTCAGTGCTCTACATTTCTTCATTTTCAAATCAGTTCGATTTTATTTATATAACACCTTTAACAATGGATACAAATGTCACAAAGCAGCTTTTGCAGAAATCCGGATATGGATTTAGATCCCTCATGTGCAAGCCAGTCCTGATCTATGATTTACAGTCGGAGGTATTTTTCCTGGGGATTGACTTTGTATGTCGATGACCACAGCTCTCAATGTCCACCTTATCTGCTATTCCTAAGAGTCGGGGTTAGGAACCATCAAGCCTGCGAGGTTTCCCAGGAGCCTCACATCATTATACTGGTTCGCTGCCAGAAGCTGTGACTTCAGTATCCAAGTGGAATTTTTGCATTCTTACTCTGAACTCAGTGAAATACAGAAAAGTAATTCATTAAAATATGCAAAAAAAAAAATGCTGATGGATTCAATTAATTGATTAATAATGAACGAGCTGGAGCCCTAACAGAACTGCCGTGTGCTGAATAACTGCCGTGTGTCGGAGGCTAGCTAGAAGAAACCCCTAAACGCACCTTGGCGTTCTTCCAGTTGGAAATGCAGGGAGGAATCTTCCACTCTTGTTGTTCCTTCACGGTCATCTGAAGGAAACAGAAGCAGAGTGCCATTGCAGTGAAACAGGTCATCCGAGTGCACATGCAAGTAGCTGTGGCGTGTGTAAAGCTGAGGGTGTGGTCGAGTCCTACCTTCCTGCTGGGGGAGTGCATGACCGGAGCGGGAGGAGACGGAGGGCCACGAGGAATCTTCTTATTAATCCTACGTAAACGGACACAGATGTAGCACCTGACCAACTGTTTACACAGCGTACGTCATTTATTCCTGGTAATGCAGAAATTAAAGCTGCTGTACGATCTGGGGATGTGAGAGTAAGAAGAAATCTCTGGTATATTCGAAAGAGGAAAAAAAAAAAAAAAGAAGAAAGCTATCGAGATCTCATTACCATGTTGACTGGTTTTCTAACTGTAGCACACATTTGTGGCCATATTTTTTAAAATCTATCTTTCCTGCCCTGTCAGAAAATATTACCTCGTGCTATTTTTTCCAAATACAATAAAAATGATGTCACTTTATATACAGTTGAGGCTAATAGTTTACCTACACCTACGCTAAAGATGTTCAATCTCAATTTTTTCCACAACATACTTCAGTTTATCATAAAAGCCTTTTTGTAAGCCAGTTAGAACATCTACTTTGTTTTCAAAATGACCTCTGATGTGATTAGAGACTTTTATTCCAGCTTTAATTCACTGTATCAGAATTCCAGAGGGTCAAACGTTTCCACACACCAAGCTGACAGTCTCGTTAAACAACCTGGAAGATTCCACAAACTGATGAAATTAATGACTTTTACCAGCTTCTGATTGGCCAACTATCTTAATAAAGGAGATAATCTGGAGCGCACCTGTGGCTGTGTTTCGGGAAACACATTTGCTGGTGCCTTTTTTGCCCTTGATACCATGGCAAACTCCAAGCAACTCGGGCAAGAAAGAAATCTAACAGATAATAACTGCATGCAAATCTAAAAATCTTGGGACCACACAGACACTTCAGGAGGAGGAACGGAGTAACTCCCAGGGATTGGGGGAAAAAAAACAAAAAAAAACTTTGGTCTGAAAGAGAAGCACAAACCAGGAACTGGTGAAGAGGATGGAGGCATCAAGTACCAAAGTACCAAAGGAGAAGATGGATGCACTTCACCGTACTCCCACTGCTGAAACATCAGCCCAGTTTGTGGTTTGGGTTGAGATGAAAGTCTCCCCCTTTTTTTAATCTTGATTATGAAGGTAAATCATTAGCTTTGCTACACAGCAAGCATAATGTCTACTTTGTTAGTTGTCTAGGAAGTTAGCTTTCAACTCGTTTTCAACTTCCAGACTGGGAGAATTTAATAAATCTATATTTGCATGGATGTTAAACAATCAAACTGTTGCTCGTTTTCATATCCCTCGTTAAGAGTGACAGTAAAAATCAAGGTTATTAAAACGTACTTAAACCGTGGTGGCTCCATCGGGTCTTTCTGCATCTCCACCATACGGATGACCCTTTGCTTGGCACCGGAGTTAAACGCCACGCCCTGCTGTGAAGGTGTGTACCTGTTACGAATAAAGAATGGCACTGATTTAAATGAGGAGATCTTGTGCATCGCATCACTCCAGACAGACACGACAGACAGACTGACGGCGTTACCGTATGTACTGCGCCGGGGCCTGTTTATCTGCTGCTCGAACGGGCATGGCTGCAGCGATCTTCTGCGACACCTGCTTCTCTAGAGCGGCTCTGGTCTTTTCTGTGAGCTTAGGTAGGAGACGGAGAAAAGAAACAAGCAAAGACTCATTACATTAAATATGATTCCACCTAAATGTAGAACCATTCTAAAATGATGAAAATTATTATGCGCGGATACAAAACAGCACAGAATTACAAGACACTGTAAAATCGGGTCACGTATTCGTAAACGCGTTCGATCACGGCTGCACTGACACCATTCAGTATTTTATCTACACCATACGCCTGCGCGTGAACACGTTCGTATCAATACATTCACGTATTCTGTTTTATGATAACTAGGCCATACATATTTACAATAATCACAAGAATAATACATGAAGAATAAATTATAAAACAAAAAGAATACATTATAAAGTAGAAAGATGGCTGCTGCATGTATTCAGTTTGGAGCGTCTCCTGTGTGAATCGTTAGTCTGGTGCGAACTAACAGGAGCAAGTGAAGCGATGAAGCTGCTGGGGCTTTGCTAGCTGGTTGCCATAGTATTCCGTCTGTTTGGGGTGTTGCGAGGTTGTTGGTAGGACGTTTCTTGTTTCTTTGGTAGGGTGTTACTAGGTCGTTGCTATGTGATGCCAGCAGGTTGCTAGCATGTTGATAAGTGGTTACAGTTGTATTCCAGGTGGTTGCCTGCTGGCTGCTCGGGTGTTACTGCATGGTTGTTATGGTATACCAAGAGGTTGCTAGGCTGTTGCTAAGGTATTCCTTGCATTTGCAAGGGTGCTGATAGGCAGTTATGGTATTCCAAAGGGTTGCTAAAGTAGTTGCTAGGTGGTTGCTATGATTTCCCAGGTGGTTTCTAGGGTGCGGCAAAGCAGTTGCCGTGGTATTCCATGTGGTTGCTAGGTGGTTGCTAAGGTGTTGGGTTAGAGTGTTAGGGTGTTGATGTGCCTGATCTCTTTTTACTGATTTTACAGCACGATGATGAACTGTGATAAAGGTGTTAGTCGTGTAACGCGTATTTATCTTGCAAGCTAAATTTTTACGTAGACCTTCGGTCAAAACACAGTCACACAACCAGCAGAAGGAATAATATTAAACTCAGTTAAAGAAAGTAACAAAACTTTGGAGCTGATTACGCAGTCATTCAGACCTCCACGTTGTCCTTCCTGAAACCTGATTTACACTGGAACCGGACAGCACCTTAAGGCCTAGTAACAATGTTAGCTTTCGCTTAAGGTTTTATTCATGCTCTCTATATTCTCTGTATAAATATAAATAAGTACACACTTATGTGTAAACATAACAGTCAGAGGTAAAGTTACTCCTTTATGTTTTCCAGTATGGAAAGGATCAAAACGTACAGCTTGCTGTTAATGTCGTATTAAACTGTTATCCTTGAGAAACTGCTGTGGTATAAGAGGAATAAAACACTTCGGGCTTCGGGGTGGTAACAGCTGAATAGTGATAATAAACACTTCGAGCAGGTTTATTTGCTGCTGCACTGTAAAGTGTAGAGGAAAACACCCTCCATGCTCCTCTAAGGTCTTTATGATTTTGTATTCGTGTCCCTAAGCACAGAGCGTCAAAAAAACTTATGAAACAAACTTCATGAGGGGGAAAAATGAAGGGTGTTGAACTACCAGTAGTTCTTCTGATCGCCTGTTTTTGCATTTCAGAGGCATTTGGACCGTAAATACTTCTGAAGATATCTTACCTCTTTAACTGCCTCCCCGTCAGGTTTCTGCAGTTCGGGAGCATCATCATGAAGCACTTCCTTCGGAAGCAGATCCGTGTATTTACTAAATATGACCTGTTTAAAAGACAGTACAAAACATTTAAGTTTTTAAAAAAAAAAAAAAACCCTCCACTGGCAACGTAATGCCACTTAAATGAAATTACACGCACCTTATCCTTTCCCTGGCCTTGACGAGCAATTGCATCATACTTGACCTTCCCCTCCACATCCACCTGTAAAGCGAGGGCATTGGAGGTTCTCTTCTTCCGGCCCATTTCGAGTGGGTACTGAGCCATGTGGATCTCTGGAAATGCACCACCATCACCGAAGTCCTTTGAAAACACAGCAGACATGTAAGCAATGTGCCAAGGGTAAGCAAAGTGACCATTCTGACAGGTATACGCAAGCCACATAAAACGGTATTATGTTAAAAAAAAAAAAAACAAACACACACACACACACACACACCTCAGAACCGCGGGGCACCCATCCTTTTCGGGACCCATACGGAGGAGGTTCTCTCCGAGTCAGCATCAGCGCTGTGGAGTGGGACCTCTGGGCCTTGGCCGCCTCTTCTGCCTCTAGCTGGTCCTGAGACAGCTGAGTCGGCACGGGCAAAAAGCTGGAGAACAAGAAGCAACGAAGGTTTACATAAAAAGTTATTCAACCCCACAACTGCCATCTGACCCGGATAAACTCTGTTCCATTAAAATAATTTAGGCTTTAAATCACAAAATTTAAAGAACGTTCCAATTTGGCACTGACATGAACAAAGCTCGGGGTCCTGAAGGCGGATACACGGACCAGGGCGAGTCTGCGTCCGCTACACAGGGGGGCGTTAATTTCTGATTCAGTGAAAGTGTCTGTGCTAAACGTTAGACTTTAATGACGCATCACCACTTTATTAAATCACACAAGATTAGATTCTCACTCTCACACTCGCTGGCAGTTAGAACTTTCACTTAGTTTCAATTGTAACTGCCAGCAGATCGTGTGTTATTGCTGCAGGGGAGAAACACACTCACTGCCCACTTTATTAGGAACACCTGCCCCTTCATGCAGTTAGCTAATCAGCCAATCATGTGGCAGCAACTCATTATCAATACATAATATCACAGAGATGCAGGTCAAGAGGTTCAGTTAATGTTCACATCAAACATCAAGATGTGATCTCAGTGACATTCATTTCATTAAAATGCGGCAATGAAATGTTTTTCACCAAAGTGTCCATATTATTCATCACTCTTGGTGGAATTCATTATTTCAGCGAATCAAGTGACCAAATCTCTCACTGCAGTATCGCACTGTTCGTTCGTTAAACTCGAGGTGTTTCCGGCGGACAGCGCAGCCTGCGTGAAAATCTCCTTTCAAGGCCCAGACACAGAGCTAATACACACCTACTGAAGCCTTTAATATAAACCTAGTGTTCTGTCACATACGTAACATATTTTATAACAAATAAAAAAAAACTACAGTCTCCTCCAAAAGTACTGGAACGACGAGGCCAATTCTTGATGTAAATATCAGGAAATGAAAGCTGAAATTCTGATCTATCGTCTCATATTCATCTTTTCATCTCAAACGTGTTCAGTGTATAGCAAAAACAACGCCGTTCCAATACTTTCGGAGGAGACTGTATATAGTGCATAATAGAAAGTTGTGCTTCCCTTATCGTATTCCCCTCCGTCTGCTGAAAGCGGATTGGCCGATGACCAATCTGACAGACTGGATGGAAACTAAAGGTGAAGAGCAATTTTCAAGGTCTTGCCACAGAGTCTCAGTTGGAGTGAGGTCTGGGCTTTTACTGGACCATTCTCACTCGTTCCTACGCCAGCTGGTTCTTGGTTTTGAACCACTCCAGTAGAGCTTTGGGACTGTAGGAAGAACTGGGTGGAGGAAACTCCTCAAGTCTCAAGGCCTTGATGGGGACAGGTTTTCATCCAGGACTCCCCTGTGTTTGTCTCCATCCCTCTTGCTCTTAACCCTGACCAAGCATCCCCACTACACGATGCTACCACCACCGTGCTTTATTATGAGGATGGTGTTCTCAGGGTGGTGATCAGTGTACGACCAAATATATATATTTCCACATTGCCGAGTCTTCAGCGTCCTTTGGGGAAAACTCATATTTAGGGCTGCAAAAACTAATCAATAAAATTGACATATTTGCCAACAATTGGCATTATTGATTAGTTGGGCTGTTGGGTTTTTTTTTTTTTGTTTTTAGACTAAAAATGCATTTGATGGATAGGTGCAGTGCGTTACAACCTCCTCTAAAGTATGTGAACACTTTATGTTACACTTTGCTTTTGGAACTCGGAGTTTCTTCGGTTTTTCCCAGTCGGAGGTCGGGAATTACAAGTTATGACGTCTACTCGAACGCAGCAGCATCATGTACACCATCATTCCTGCCTTACTGTGGCGTTCATAAACCTCAGCTCTCAATGAACAGAATGCAGCTTTGCGTTATAAATTACGCCGTGACACATTTCTCGAAGTGTATGCTTTTGCGTAGATACGCAGGATACGTTTCTGCTCTTTCGCTGCATTTAACTAAAACCAGTGAAGGCTGAAGTGTATTGCTGAGCTCATTCCCAGCCTCCAAGCCAAAGAAAAATCCCCTCAAACCTCCTGCTCATCAGCTCAGAGTAGTCTTCTCAACTGCGAGGAGCTTCCCAGGCTACAGAGTGACGTCATGTCAACATGGCCGCTCTCAGCATGAAGAGGAAACAGCAGCATTTCTTTACCTTTAAATGAGTTGCACTGTTTATACACAAGTATTAGCTTTAGCTCAACCAACATACTGACATCATCTCATGACACTGACTCTACAGTGCACTGTTCACAGCTAAACATACATCACTCAGCACTCAGGCTAGCACGCTGCTAACAGCAGACCAGTATTACTGAGGTTAATTAATCTATATAGCGAGATAGACTAGTCACGTTGTTATGGTTACAGTGGGCGCGTCACGTGACCGCTTTTTCCATCTCAGAACAAACCAGCAGTTTTTAGACAAAGACAGAGAGATAGATGGAGTGACAGACAAGTAGACAGATAAATAGATGGACAGACAGATGACAGACAGATAGATAGACAGAAGCCTAGTGTGAAATATTAGCCGATTAGCTGATGCTAGCACTCTGAACAGACAGGTAGACGAATGGATGTGGTTGTTATTAGATAAACCAGCTAAAAGCAACTCAGTTAACGGGGCAGTAAATGTGCTCTCTAGCTCGCCAAAGTACAAGTGTCCTCAATGCAGATCTAGAGCTAGCTAGTTAGCACCATCGCAGGGAAACAGCACCAGTGAGCTAGCTAGCTAGCATGCTAGGCCTTTACACCTCCGACGGTCAAAACGACTGGAGTAAAATGTAATGAAACATATTTTGTAACGCGCTGTTTTAAGGAATGGAGTACAGTATACAGGTCTACATGTATCTATGTAATTTTTAAGGTATATATATAAAAATACACTCCTACCTCATTAGCGACATTTCCCTTTTCTTGTTGAATCTGTCGTCATAAAGACGCGAGTGGAGCTCCTTCTTCTTCTGGTAGGTTTTTATGGCTGTTGATAAACATGTTATTCTGCAGAGTGGCGCCACCATCAGGCCTGGAGGGAGGAGTGTAACAGTTACACACGCCCTCCTGGGCAAAAAAAATATTAAGCTGTGGGCCAGAATATTACGCTTTTAATGATCTTAACAACAAATTACTGGTCAGGAAACGAGCAAACATTGTCTTTAATTTAAACAAAGACATAAAAAAGCTTAGTTTGGGAGCTTTTCCTTTGATTTCTTTAAAGCCTTGTGGCCCTTGATGGGCTGCATCAGGTGTGGCAGATAACCAAATAATGACTAATATCCATCCATCCATCCATCCATCCATCCTTTCTCTGTACCACTTGTCCTACACAGGGTCGCAGGGAGCCTGGAGCCTGGAGCCTCTCCCAGGGGACTTGGGGCACGAGGCATGGGGTGCCAGGCCATCGCAGGGCACAATCACATACACACACTCTCTCACACCCATTCACTCACTACGGACAATTTGGAAATGCCAATCAGCCTACAGCACGTCTTTGAACTGGGGAGGAAACCGGAGTACCCAGAGGAACCCACCGAAGCACAGGGAGAACATGCCAACTCCCCCAACCCCGGAGGCATGAAGCAACAGTGCTAACTGCTAAGCCACCCTGTCCCCAGTGACTAATATTTTAAGAAATTAAGAAATATTTTTGGAAAATTCTGTACATGAAATCCCAGACATGTGTTAGTTTGAATTTTACATCAAACATTTTAATCATCGTCATGATTTTGCATACAAGAAGACTATAGAAGTGAATTTCTCTGTTTCTAGCTTTTCCCCAAACAGTTCACTGCAACAAAAGTAAACCAGTAAAAGGTCTCAGGAGTGCATCTGTTTAATTTTGTTCTTTTCTGACCAATGATTTGTAGTAAAGACCTTTAAAAGCTTCATATTTTGCCATTTTGGGCTTGGCCCATTTTTTTGCCCAGGAGTGTAGAACTCTGTTAGAAGTAATAAAACATACAGGAGAATTTTAGCACAAAACTAGAATATATTATTTATGATTTAGTGATGTCTTCTTGTTTTCACCCATCAAAGCAGCAGAACTTTGCAGTACCCAGTACGCAGGTTTGTTGATGGTGGAGATGCTGGCTGTTTAATGTCCTGGGGCGCTCTCATGTCTGCGTTACCTTCTGGCTCTCCCTTTTATTCGCTGTCATAGCTAGTCCTGCCAAAGTCCTGGCAATCACTCTGTACACTTTCTTAAACCAATACAGGAGAAGAGCATACCTAATAATAGTTTTCTCTCTTTCTTTCCCACCCCCTTAACCCCCTCTCCGGCTGCACAAGTTACTCCTGAGATACCAGTGATCCTGGCTCCTTCTGCCTGATCCATCCTGATGCTCTAATTCTGCTTGGATCCTCCTTCTCCTGAAAACCACTCACTGCTGCTGAGGATGGTCCGCATGGATAGTCTAAAGACTACACTTGACAAAAACTTCATGTGAATATATATATAGCAAAGTTTAGCAATGCTTGACTTTATAATATACAGAGAAATTATTTACAATCACACTATCTAGTGTCATCCTTTTGAGTCTGGTTCCTCTCGAGGTTTCTTCCTCATGTGGTCTCAGGGAGTTTTTCCTCACCACCGTCACCTCTGGCTTGTTCATTAGGGATAAATTAAAATTTTTACTTTTACATCCGGATTTCTGCAAATCTGCTTTGTTCGCTATATAAATAAATCTGAATTGAATTATCCCATGTCAATCTTAATTATTACAGACAGCCTCAGGCGACATTATTTAAGACACACTGTACATCCAGAAATCTTATCCTGTTCGAATAATGCTACAGGCAACTTCTGAAACGCTTTGAGAAGCATTAAAACATTAAATCATTTTCCAGTGTTTGTGACTTTATTATTTGCCACATTACATTGAAATCTCTCATATTAAAGTCTTCATTTTCAGATGTGTTAGTTGGCTGTTATTTGGCTATTAACCTGATATAACTGTACCTTGTTTGTGTTTCACTCACTTCAGTGTCAAGGTCTATAACCATGTAATAAATAGCAAATAGAACAGAGATTTGAAAGATGTTTAGCTCAGGACATCAACACACAATTAGTATTAACACAATAGTTTGTTTTTTTTTTCCTGTATAATTTTTCTCTTAATTTGATTAATTGGAATGATACCTGGAGTGCTAACACCTCATCAAACCAAGCACTTCAGCCACGTGTAGACTACAGTGCCCAGGAGCTGTCAAATAAAACGTGGCTTTCCACTGATCAGACCTGGATCTTGTAGAAAAGGTAAGGTCTGCTCTGTATGGCGCAACATCATAACATTGCAGCCTATAGATTTTAAAGGAAGGATATTAAAAAATGTTCCGATAAATTGTATTTGTTAGACAAAATGAAGTTTCATAAGACTCCCAAAATAACACTCTATAACACCTAAAACACGTGTGATGAGCCAGTTTCAAGTCTGCTGTCTGATTTGCTAAACACTGATCACAAATAGGCTAAAATACTGCCTGACTTTAGGCTGACTAGCTCTGAGTTTTCAGATTAACATTAGTATTATAGCTGGTACTGCTATATATGCTGTTGGATAATACTTAGGGCAGTGGTAGCTCAGTAGTTAAGATGTTGGACTACTGATGGGACGGTCATGAGTTCAATCCCCAGCACCACGAAGCTGCCGCTGCTGGGCCCTTGAGCAAGGCCCTTAACCCTCAACTGCTGAGTTGTATAAAAAAAATGAGATAAATGTAAGTCGCTCTGGATAAGGGCATCTGCCAAATGCCATAAATGTAAATGTACTTAAATTACCTAATGCTTCCATACAGAGGCGTGCACAGGACTGCTTTTAAACCCATTCCTGCTCACTCCTAAATGAATTCTGACTAATCCTGCCCACTCCCTCAGTTCCCACAATCTTACAGCTATTACTGTTTGCTTCTGCCTGCGATATTTTGAAATATTCTGAGGCAAATGAAAGCGGTAAATGTGTCTCGCAATACAGCACAAGCACCATTTTTACGATCTCATGTTTCTTTCATGTTCCTGTGAGTTTCGTATCTGATAGCCTGCTCTGGGCTGCAAGAACGAGAAAAAAAAAAAAAAAAAACATTCCTGTGACTTCTTGGTTTAGTCCCACAAGATCCCAATCCTGATGCGCACCACTCCAAGACTCCAAAGGCCCCAAATAACAGGTTGCCTGTTGTAGTAAAAATGAAATCGGCGAGATAAACTTTATTAGTCCCACCTTGTTAAAAAAAAAAAAAGAACAAAAAGAGCAAAACACAGCAACATACTGAGCAACAGCTGTATAAGATACAGATATTGTTACCTGGAGTTTATGTTTTATTACATTTGAATCACAGGCCAAACAAAATGAGAATATGCAATTAAATAAAGAAACCTAAATCTCTGTGGGAGAGAGGACAATTAATGCAGTATATATATACACACACACACACACACACACACACACAGGTCACTTTAATAGGAACACCTGTAGCCCTGTTCATTCATGTAATCAGCCAATCATGTGGCAACAGTGCAATGCATAAAATCATGCAGATACACGTTAATAGCTTCAGTTAATGTTCACATCAGACACCACAGTAAGGGGAAAAGTGATCTCAGTGACTCTGACTTCACAGCATGGTTTGTGTCACCAGACAAGTTCGTGTGAGTATTTCAGAAACTGCTATTCTCACAACTCAGAGTCTCTGGAGTTTACACGGAATGGCGCAAAACACAAAAAACATCCAGTGAGCAGTAGTTCTGTGGATGTAAACACCTTGTTGATGAGAGAGCTCAGAGGAGAATGGCCCGTTTCGAGCCGACAGGAAGGCAACGCTAACTCAAATATCCACTCTTTACAGCCATGGTGAGCAGAAAAGCATCTCAGAACACACAACGTGTTGAACCTTGAAGCAAATGGGCTACAAGATCACATTGGGTTCCACTCCTGTCAGGCAAAAAAAGAAATCTGAATCTTTCTGAGATGCTTTTCTGTTCTCCACGGTTGTAAAGAGTGGTTATTTGCGTTACCACAGCCTTCCTGTCAGCTCAAACCAGTCTGGCTGGTCTCCTCTGAGCTCTCTCGTCAAACAAGGAGTCTCTGCCTGCATCGCTGACGCTCACCGGATGTTTTCTGTTTGTCGCTCAATTCTTTGTAAACTTTCTGAAATACTCAAACAGCCTGTTTGGCTCCTGCAACCCTGGTCAAAGTCACTAAGGTCACTTTTTTTTTCTTATCTGATGTTTGATGTAAACTGTATCTGAAACTCTTGACCTGTATCTGCATGATTTTATGCAGTATTCTGCTGCCAAATGACTGGTTGATTATATATCAATAAAATTGTATATATCAATATGAAATGGTGGCTTTGGTTATTTTTTAGGATACCATCAGATATTTGTACAGATATGGCCTACATGCAGACAAACGCTAATACATTTAAACAAGAGAAAACCGTTTCTCTATAACAGTCACTTATCTAACATAAGTGACCGAACAAAAAACGGCTCTTGGTTTAATATTGTCCCTTCAACAGACTGAACAGATAGCAAAGGAAAACAGCACACTGTAGAGCAGATTAGGCGTCTGAACAGAACAGGAAGCGGACCGAGAGGCATGGACCTTCCCCTTACTGAAAGGTGTATCCAGCTGATGGAAGGCCCCCACACCACTGCGCTAGAAAGTTCAGGACGTCCTGACACTCCGGACTGTGAGTGGTCTACGGGACAAGAGGCAAACGACATTACAGCCAGACTTTCCTCTAAATTAAGCTTTACGCGTTCAATTAATTACATAAAATAAATTCATTTCATAAATTGATCTCTTAGCTCTAAATTATATATTTATCCCTTAATAATTACCTGCTTTAACAAAAAACAACTAATGAGATCATTTGGAAAATGTAAAAACACTACAGCATGCATGATTATTGTCCATCTAGACTTAATGAAATAAAAACCGGGATTTTACCTTGGTAGCCATCAGGAATTTATTCCAGTCATCCTTGTTAGCTGCCATCCCTGGTCTTTTGAACTCGATTTTATCGTGGAGAACAGGGTAACCTGCGAGCCATCAAAAAAGCGAGTTTTAAAATACTTACTTATTTCCTGGACTAAGGCGGCTTTTGTGGTTTTTTGACATGAGATGATTTAAGCAAGTTCCTAAAAATTTTACAGCAAATGAAACAGAACAGGTTCTGAACAAACTGAATATAATTAAAGTAACGATTAAAGCAAAACGATTTCACTGAACACTGATGCTGCTGCAGATGTATATGGTTTACCAGCTCACGTGTGCACTGCACTGTAGCATTACATAAACAATGAGCAGATAAAACTTCAATAATCCAGTTCGTATAACACCAACTATGGAGCCGTTAAAAGACTAAAACGGTTTTAACTGCACTACTACACCACACTACTCAACAGTCGGTGAGTTAAGGAGAGAGAGAGAGAGGACCGCTGATTAAATCTGACCCCACCTGTAACGACGCAGGGCAAGGAGCGGATGCCAGTGTCAGCAGCGAGCAGTGAGGCCTCATACGTGCCTCTCTCATCTCTGGGTAGGACCGGTTCTAACCGCTGCTCCATGGAAACTGTCAGAAGCCAGTCCCTGATCTCCTCCCTCTTCTCCACCTGACACACACAGTCACTAGTTTACTACCCAGTTACGCCGCATGGTGGTGTGTACGAAGGCTGGCACTATACATCACTTCAAGCTTAATGTTGCTTTTTCTATTTAAGATAAGAGAATCCTTTATTCGTCCCCCAATGGGGAAATTTGCAAATTAAAAAAAAAACAAACAATAAAACACAATTTAACACAAGGATACAATACAATACATGTATAATAAATTTAAGGTTGGTGTTGTTAATTACGTTTTCAAGTTATGTATGTATTATGTTTTATGTGAATAAGTGAGAGGGAAATCCTTACAGTGACGTGGAGCTTAGATGGAAGGGAGACCTCAAAGGGAATGTCTGTGTCCTGGAAATCTGTGTGGTCTAAGGCATCTATCGTCCCCTCATCAATACTCTATGAAAACAGGCAAATAAAGCAGCTGTTTTGGTCAAGTGTCTCATGTCTCATCTCACGCCCATTCTAAACCGAGGAAAAAAACCTTAGAATACTAACATCACACAAAGTCTATCACAGCAGAACTGAGCCTAGTGAGAACTTAGCAGAACAAATCGAGTGTAACTCCACAAGCAAACAAAACGCTTAGCAGATCTGTGTATCAGTTGTTTTTTACGTATGACCCGAGCAAAACAGTTGATTAATGCACAAAACTCAGACTGACTTACATCTGCCAAGTCCAGGAAATGGTTGAGGAAAATAAAAGCCATATTCTCTGAGCCAACAGCCTGTAGAAAATGATTCAAAATATCAGACTCGTTCAAGTTTCTGAAATAACTCGCGACTGTAACATTAGAACTGGACATTACCTATATTTATTCTAAAAACTACTAAAACATTTAGGACTGTCCCTGATTCCAATATGGGCTTCGTTATGACATGTTTGTTGCAGTCTTTGACCTATCGGTCTCAGATATACTGAGGGTTCAGTGCAGGGCTTGTGGAGGGACTCACCTTTGCTGCCAGGCCAGCCTCATAAAAAGCCTTGTCTGCTGGAATGAGCTCTGTGTGCCTGAGCAGCGAAATGGATAACTTGGCTGCCAAAGTACTCTGAATTGGAACAAAGAAACAGACGTTGATGTTCAGAAACCACATTCTGGCCGCTGAGA
The DNA here is from genome assembly GCA_037576675.1 of Pangasius sanitwongsei. NCBI lineage: Eukaryota > Metazoa > Chordata > Actinopteri > Siluriformes > Pangasiidae > Pangasius > Pangasius sanitwongsei. The sequence continues at coordinate 13,593 of JAKKZI010000094.1, read as the reverse complement.
TTAACTCCACAGCCAAAGTAAACACAGGGTTATGAGAGAGCACTTCCTTATAACCCAATATTTCATATTAACTCTCTTGCACTTTTAACTCTCTAGCAAATGACATTCCACTGACACAGCTCATCTCTTTTAATTTTACAGTAACACAGTTGTAACACTTATTTTAAAATATTTAATGTATTTTATGCTTCAATGTTTAAGAATTCTCCTGATGACATTAATGTGTGCAAATAAGATAATAAACGGTAGATAACGTGAGGCTAAAACTGCTGTTTTTCATATTTTGGATATATACGTGCGATTTCTGAAAATTATTTCTCACGCATATGTTGTGTCATGCTTACAAAAGTCAGTGTCGTCACTGGTTAATTTTAAGTAAACTAAAATAATTTTGACCTAAACAGAAAAGGGTCAATCACACTAATCTCTACTTGCGTACGTGGGATCCTAGCCTTGATAACAAATGTACACTAATGAACTTTACGTACTCGGTACATTGTTATTTACTACAGAGCAATATCACAAACAGAACACACACCAGCTGGTCGACGCCTCTGGCTGCTGAGCGGGTTGCGTAATAGTGAGCTACCACAAGCATCTGCTCAAAGAGATCATGGGCTGGAGAGTTGGCTTCTGAAGACTTCGTCAGGTTCTCACACTGGTTGAAAAAAAAAAAAAAAAAAGAAAAAAAAGATACAGAAGCCCTGAACCACAAGGTGTGCAATTTCCTTATTCTGACTTAGTAACTCATTATTACTAACTAACTAGTAACTCATTTCCACATGCTAAATATTCTGATTCCAACTTATTAACATTATTTCCACTTAGTAACTTGTTAGTACGACTTTAATAACTTATTTAACTTAGTTACTCATTAGTTCAACTTACTAACCCAGAGTGTCCAGATATTATCTCGTTATTTCTACCTATTAGAATGGATTCACACTTCACAAATTACTATTCAGAAAACAACAACAACAACAGAAACAATGAGTTACTGATGTAAAGCTGTACTGAAACATGTACATTCGAGATATCCTAATGGCCAGTAGGTGGCGCAAGAATAACACTAGAATACACAGAGGAGGTTTGCTGGTGCGACTGTTGGGCTACTTAACCCTTTCACACCATTTCCTCTCTTCACACGTTTGAGGGTCACCTGAGAAATGTGCAACATTCTGAAGAGAAACTTGTATCTTGAAATAAAAGTTAGTAAGTCAAAATAATGAGTTACAAAGTCAAAATGACAAGTTACTAAGGCATAAAAGCGAGTTAATGTACTGAAATAAAAGTAAGTCAGAATAATGAGATAGTAAGTCAATAATGAGATAGTAATTTGAAAAGTTAAGTAATAATAAAAGAGATAATCTTGAAATAATGAGTTAGTCAAAATTTAGTAAGTTATAAAAATGAGCTAATAAGTCAAAAATAATGAGTTAGGAAGTCAAAATAACAAAACATTAAGTTGTAATAATGAGATACTAAGACAAAATTATGAGATAGCACTTAAAACAAATTGACACCTTGTGCTTCAGGACTTCTGTACAAAGTCCGAGACTAACACATGACCCGATACACGACCGCCACAGTAACTCACCAGCAAGTGTAAAACATCTCTCAGGTTAGCCCACATCCGATAGGCTTCGGTGACATCCCTGTCCCGGAGGTTCATCAGCTCTAAGAACATGCGCTTGTAGATGTTGAAGTTCTGTAGAAATGGAGCAGGCAGACATTTGAAAAACAATTCTAATGAAATGGCCTTCACACAATTTATAACAATAACTATAATCTGATGGAAGATTTCCGTAAAAATCCCAATATTGTTAATAATGAGGCTAGCTGTCACACATGCAAGAGTGCTGTTATACTGAATATCAACACAGCTGTGATTCGGCTGTAGGCACACAGACGCAGGTAATCCCAGGTAATCCCAGGTAATCCCAGGTAATCCCAGGTAATCCCAGGTAATCTCAGGTAATCCCAGGTAATCACAGCCGTGATGTCACACACAAAATGGCCAAAATAATTTGTTTATTTTTGCTCAGTCAATGGAAATAATTCCCAAAGAAGCCACATCTGGACAACGTGTTGCCATGCCAACGCACAGGGATAGTAAGTGTAGTAACGGTTTCAGTGTAATGAACTATTTGATGTAGTGAAGGCAGACGAGTGGCGTGATACACAGTGAAATGTCCTGGTGCTGTTTCACATGAGGCATTTGGTTAAATGGCATTAGTCACACAATCCTTCATGTTCACTGCTCACGCTGTAAGCTAACCGTGAGGCGCAGCGCCGCGGCTTTATCACAGCCTGTGCTTACCTCCGTGCTGGCTGGCATCCCGTGCTGTACGTAAAGGTCAAGCACTTTCTCTGCCTCGCCTTCTTTGATGAGGTGGGTGGCATATAGAGCGCAGTATTTATGCAGGATCTTAAAATTCTGTTCGGCAAAGCAGAAAAAGTGTGAAAGACTGAGAGAGAGGGAGTGGAAGAGATATAAAGAAACGGCTTCTGACCAACAGTAGCCCGTAACATGTAGAGGATCAGTTCATTAGGCAATATGAGATCCACTCAGAGATCCATTCAGAGATGACGACAGTGTTCGGAGCATTTGTCTCAGCTTTAAAGTACCTGTTTAGACGCGATATCAATGCACTTCTCCCACTGGCCTCTCTCTGCATACACGTCTAATGCAGCCATGACGTCTACTCCAACCAGCTATCAATGGAAAAAGCTCAGTTCAAACAACATGTATAACTATCTTTATATATTAAGCTAGAACATTTAATGTTTTTTTTGGTAAAAAAAAAAAAAAAAAGTATTATGTTTCAGACAACAGCAAACTTACCAAGTCCACCTTGCCTTTGTTTTTCAAGTGGTCTTTGTAACACTGGTCAACATATCCCTCCAACCTATCGACAGTTCAGCAGAGTCTCAATCCAGAACATTAACATTACGAATCTCACCCTTCTACTTATGTACGACAGAAACATCAAAAAAAAAAGACCAGCTTAGTTTCAGGAGAATGCACCTACCTAAACTTAATGTGCTTACTTAGCAATAGTCCTAATAGCTGGGTCAATTTCTGATTGGACATTTAAAGCTGAATTCATTCCTTCCAGCTACCGTTAAGCAGCAACAAATCCACAACAATAACGGTCTGAAGTGAATAAACCGCGGTCAACACTTGCAAGCAATCACTGAGACACGGGCTCCTCTGGCACTGAGTGTGGTCTGACCTCGCTTGCCTGTGATTTTTCTCTGTGCCACATTGCTGGCCACAGTGGTGTCGGGGAGATGAACGTGCCCGGGTCTCACCTTGCATCCAACTCTTTGGCTATTCGCTTGGCTTTGTTCCATTCTTCTCCCTCCATGAATGCGTCTACAGCTTCCTTAATGAGGTCCAAGTTGAGGTATAGTTCAGCGGCCTGGGTGAGAATAAGCCCATTTTGTTTTTTAACTGGTCTGGGACTTGACAGATAAAAAAAATAAATCCTCGAAGAGTTTTTGTTCTGACATTATATACACCTCTAACCTGCACCTCTGTTCGTTCACGTAATTATCCAATCAGACAATCATGTATCAGCAGCACAATGCAATCACGCAGATACAGATCAACGAAACGGATCTACGGAAAACATTTTTTTTTCTTTTCCCCATTCGGATGTTTGATGTGAACGTTATCTGAAGCGCTTGACCTGTATCTGCATGACTGTATGCACTGCACTGCTGCCATATGACTGTCTGATTGGATAACTGCATGAATGAGCAGGTGTACAGGTGTTCCTATTAAAGCGGCCTGTGGGGGTCTATTTCACTGACCTGCTTTTCTCAAGTACAGTGATTTTTTTTTTTTTTTTAGAAAAATATTCTAAAACTCAGCTTCCTCTAGTAGTGAGAGTGAATGCTGAGTGAATACATGAAGCAGCAAAGAAGCAGTAAAAATACCAATGTTTTCTACGTTGCTGTGTCCAGACCTCGGTCTGTACTGCCGGTGTCTCGTGTACGTACCGCAGTGTACTTTCTGTGCTGCACCAAACGTGGCCCAACGGTCTGAACGACACCTACGGCCTTCTCACGCGTTAAAAACTTGATGGCCAGTTCTGCTGCCTAAAAGATAAGATACAAAAAACACAAATGTGCATGTGGTCAGAGCGCGCTTCGTATGTTATTGATATGTATAGCGACTGATCATTAAAAGACTAAAGATGAATCACAATGAAGTGCATAAATATCAGAAAATTCTGGATGGCAGAGACAAAGTCTGCACACTTCTACAACGGCCACCTAAAGAGTAATTACACCCACTGGTAACTCCACCATCATTTTGTTTGTACGCACTCATCTAATTGTAATGACCTTTTAAGGGGTTAAACTTCCATACTATAACATTTTATAGTAATATCAGGGGAAATGCATAGAGAGGCAATAAAATAAAGGAAATTCAGGTGGAGCTGTTGTGTTTTGGGGGCATTTTATTGGCCATTTTAAAGGCCATTGCAAATCAGTCAAGTTATTCTGACTAGGATGAAAAATTCCTTTATCCAAAACATCGTTTGATCATTAAGACTGATGTTCAATCCGTCCGGTACTTACTTTATCACTTTGTCCTTGAGAAGTACTTGAGAAATTATTCATTTGTGATACTTAATTTTTTATGGTGTTTAGACAGTTTTGAAATATGCATCGGAAAGATTTATTATAAAATGTCTAGCAAGCATAGTGGGACTTCTTCTTACCAAGTGATTAAAATTTTAACTAAAAAAAGGAAGTAATTCTTGTTTGCAAACTGAGGTTTTATGTCTGTTTTGCTTACAACCAAATAAATTGAAGAGATTGCTGTTTTAGCTTTTTGGTTATGTAGTGCCCTACACCCAGACTATCAATATGAGTGATTTTAACATCTATGTAATTCATTATTTTTACTGTCTTTTAGTTGCCGTCTTCCATATCAGGAGCACTGACTTATAACTGATTCAATTTCTGACCAAAGCTACTAAAGTGTAGAAAGACAGGACTTATGATCATGGTATAAACATAAGTGTTTTCTGCTCCAATGAGCACTGAGAGCCTTAAACTAACTACACAAATAACAAATCAATTCATTAACATCATCCACAAAATATATCGAATTGTTTTTAAGTGTGCATTATTAAATTAGCTTAAACTAGAATGAAGAAAGAACCGGTCTTATAATACTTCGGTAGTACAGAGGCATATTACCTTAATCCAACATGTTACGAGAAGAGCCACGTTGGACAAATCGTTCACCTTCAGGTAACAGTCCACTGCCCGGGCATATTCACCGGTCTGCTCCCACTCCCGAGCCTGTTCAATCATTCCCTCTACTCCCCTGCGCGCACACACACACACACACACACTTACAGAATGCAAATGCAACAGATAAAAACTCGCTGTCTTCTATATAATGTTGGCTCATTTCACAGCAAACTATAGAAGTCTACTTGCCCTGAATCTGGAGCTTTTTTTAAAGGTCATATGCAGGACATGGGTGAGGGGGGCATTAAATCTTTAAATTTCAGTTATTTAATTCACAGTAAAAGACACTAAAGCCCTCAACAAGGGTAGGTTGTTGTTGTGTGTGTTTGTTTTTTTTTTTTAAAAACCAGTGCACCTCTAAGCAAACATCTGCCATGCATTGTGCAGCTCTTTTCCTCTACTATACACTGTGTTCATGTTGTGCACTGCGCCGGGAGCTGAATGTGAGACGGGAATGTGAATGGACTTGATGAGACCAGTGGTCTGTCTCAGTTATTTATGATCCTTACTCTGTATTATGATTTCGGTATTAGGGTTAGCACCACTATCTTACTGCATGTTATGATCACAATATTTCTACTCTATAAATACTGAAATATACTGAATACTAGAAACATATTAACTTTGTAAATACACAAACAACACTATGGCCTTCATTTGAGGTCAATATGATATTAAATAAATATGATAATATGAAATAAATAATTGTGTGAACTGAATGCGGTAAGAATCGGAGTAAGCGGTAAGCTGAATCTGAAAACATTTGAATACACTAAGTAGAGTATTAAGGACACATCCTGCTTATTTTAATCTAGTGTGAAATATCGGTCATGCTCCACTTACCTGCAATTAAAATCTATCACTGGAATTACAAAGTTTAACGAATGTACGTCAAGTTAACGAGGCTCTTCAGTCAATACGGTTGTATGGTACAAGATGTCCAAATGTTTTCCCCTCTTTGTCCTCCGATGTTTTCTCACAAGTCACTGAGAGTGGAGGAAGGCTTTGCTGCATGCCTGCTCATTATGCATTTAGTTTGAGAAATGAAAGCTGCTCTGATTTAATGAAGAAACAATCCCAGAAAGCGTGGGGAAAAAGGTTTTGAGTGAGGTTGCAAAATCCTTAACAGGCCTGGTTTCAAGATGAAAGCTAAGAACCATCCAAATCCTAGCTGTACGTCTAAAAGTGAGCTGAGAAACATGGGGAAAAAAAGTGAAACAAATCTGATAACAAAAGTGAAATATTAGTTTTTTTACCGACTGCCATTTTTCGCGATTGCTTTTTCGTACTCCTCTTGGAGAATGCTCAGCTTATTGGGTATGTACTCCTTACAGATGCGGATAGCGTCGCTCCACATCTCAGCATCCTGAAGCAAAAAAAAAAAAAAAAAAATACAATTAAATTTAAAATAGTATCAGTGCGGTAAGTTTCATTTTTATAAAGCATACAGCAAGATCTTCAATAGGTGGCCGACAGCAGGCTCTGATTCTCACCCTAAAAATTTCTTTTTTAATTCAGATGATCTACGTTTCTAGGTTTCCAGGTAATATAAGAATCTTTACTTCTTTTTGCAATGTTCTTTGTCCCCTTTTTATTGGCAATGGCATTAAAATTATTTACATTGCATACCCGTAAATGCTCTTCACCCTTACCAAAAAACCCCAGAAGAAATTCTTTTAAAACATGAGAGCAAGTGGAACTATGTGGCCAGAAGAAAGAAAATTTACAGTCAACTCCAGAATTATTGGCGTACTTCATAATAACGAGTGTAAATTAAGATTTAATGGATCCGAAGCCCATCCCAGGGACAACTGACGCCAGTCCATCGCAGGCCACTATGCATACACGCACCTCACACACTTACAGCAACACAGCATAGCCAATCTGCCTTGCTGCCTGTTTTTGGGAGGAAACCAGAGAACCCAGAGGAAACCCACACAATGGGGAGAACATGTGAAACCACCTAGGGTTGTGTGTAGACATTTTTTTTGCATTGTGTACCCTAGCAATAAACTTCTCGTGCTGAGTTTTATGTTTAAGGGGTTTGACCAGGTTACATGTAATGCAGAAAAGATGCTGTAATAGCACTGATTGATATTTTCACAGAGCACAGTCTGCTTTGACTGCCATCATTAATCATGAAATACATCCAGATCACGGTCGTCTGTTCATAATATGACCTGGTATTGGGTGTCGGTATAGGGGCGTAAATATTTTTACACATTCTCTTGAAGGATGCCACTAATTCTGGAGTAATCTAGTAATCTAAGGTCAGGACTTCCCTTCATAAGATGAAGTAAATCAGAAAAAGAAAAACACAATTCCTAGGACTGAAACTAAAATCTAGATTGAATAAGAAAAAAAAAATTGTCCAAAAGTGGTTTGAAGTAACTGATGTCTTGCCTTCAGTCACTTAGTTTGGTTGTTTGCTGTCCAACCTGTTATGAAAAGTAAAAGATTTACTCTGTAATACTTGATGGCGAGCTCAGGCCTCTGGGCACGGAGCAGAAACGCTTCTGCTTTCTGGAAGTCTTTTTGCTCAAGGCAGCACTTGGCCTGTTCCACCAGCACATCAGCCACACTGTCTGGGTCATGAGCCTCAGCCACGCGCTGCGCTCCAGCCCAGTCTTGTATATGTAGATACCTGCATACACCATCTTTATTACAATTTAAGGAAAAAATAGCGTACAGAGCCAGGTGTACATATGTAATGTAAAATGTGACTTGATGCGACCACAAAATGCACTTGCAGCATGTCTGAAACTGAACATCCACTTCAGCGCCTGGAACTACGTACTAAATGCACTCTGTGTGAAGGGTAAAGTGTGGTTTGTAATAGTTTACTGTAATGTCTACTTTCATCTCAGTGCAAGAACATCGATCTAGAATGACAACCGTTGCCTTTATCCTAGAAGAGCTAGTCAGGTTTTCATTCTGAAGTGTCACACTTTGAGAAAAAGGACCGGTTTCACGAAAAATGCCATTTTTATATAAAACACTTAAGGATTCCCTTGAAAGGTCACTTACATCAGCACTGCCTCTTTTGGCCTTCCTGCTTTGATGAACTCTATCTCAGCTTCGCTGAATTTACCCTTGAAAAGGAAACATTACCATTACTCTAGCTACTATAACAATATCAGTGAAATTTAATTACATGACATACGGAAGCAGAAACATGGCAACAATATAACCATCAGGAGAAAGGTAGAAAGGTACAACACTACCTCATCTTCCAAAAACATGGCATTCTTCAGGTGGATTTCAGGGATCTTCTGCTTCATGGATAGTCGGGCCAGCTCGAAGGCAAAGTCAAACGAACTGGGAGGCAAGATTTATGGATTTTGAACTGAATGTGCAACAACGTGGATGTTAGAAGCAAATGCCAGATTTACAGTTGCATTGTTACAAAGAATTTTAAAGGTACTAGATGCATGTACATAATATACTGTAAACTAGAAATACACATAATAGAAATCTGCTGTATATTGTGTTCTACAGGCCAAATAATATCGTCAAAATGGACCCTGTGACTCCATCACCATGTGGTGGAGCACATGTTATATAGATAAAGTTACAGGTGCAATATACAGGCACTTGAAATGATTGGTTAATTATAAAAATGCATATATTCTCTGAATGTGAACAGATAAAGTGTTTTACAAGTGCTTTCCTCTTGTCTTGTGAAGCTGGTTTTAGCATGCTGGAATGCTGCTAGTATGCTAAAACTAGTCACGGCTAGTTTTCTGTTACCTTACAATAATGATCACATTACACAACATTAATCAACAGCCATCGTTCGTTATTAGCAACATTAGTATTCTGGTGTTAATAATGAAGAAGTGATCTAGAGTCCAGAACAGTTCCTTACCGGTTTTCAGCTGCAAAATCGATGGCATCCTCCAGCAGGCCGAACTTGTTGAGGAGCTTAACGGCTGTCTCACCCCCCAGACTCTTGGCCCACAGGTAGACCACTTGCTTGTGGGTGCTGACTGTCCCATGGCTCTTTGAGACCTGCCGTATACACATTAATATTAAACCATACACAGATTGAAATAACGCAATCGTTGTTCCTCATTTTGTAGGCAACATCATATACCTCTATATAATGCTTAATAAACCAGCGACTCAGTGTATAGAGCTAAATGATTGGGTATGTGACATACAGGATTCAACAGAATGACTGTTTATAGCTGCTGTAATGTAAGTGAGAACAGGAACTAACTTATTTCATGGACGTTCCACAACGATAAATGTAACTACAAACCATTAAAAAAAAAAGCATAAAATGTAGTTTATTAATAAATCAACAATTGTATTCATCAGCAAATTTCTGTAGCATAAGAGGAATAAAACACTTCAGAATGAGCCGTTACAGGAAGATAATCCACTTCATATCCCCTGATCTCAAAAAAAAAACAAAAAACTTTTTGATTCATCTCAAGATCTAAGTGCCAAATCAAAGTGAATACCCTGTAAGCTTCCTCCCACATCTCATTTGTCCCATACATGTTGACCGCTGCTTTCCAATCCTTGCCCTGAATGTAGTGATACTCAGCCTCCTGGAATCTTCCTTCAACTTCCAACTCCTGAAAAGCATAACCATGTTTAGAAGTAAGCTATTTCAAACCGGGTTTAAATAATAACAAGCCTTACAGAAGGGCCCAGACTAACACATTACATTCACAAAATAAATGATTCCTTGATAAAGCGTCTTACTTTGGCTAAGTGAATATGAGTCTCCTGCAGCAGCTCTTTGTGGTGTTTGGCAACTAGACGAATCATGTCGTCATAGAGCTTTTTCTTCTTGTACATGGTGATAGCCATATCAGGCTCACCAACAGTGGAAAACAGCCTGAGAAAGAAATGAACAGGATGGAAGACACGAGTTTTACAACACAGGAAACACTGAAGGACCTATTCTATAATGACTGCCCTTAGAATATAGAATAACTAATATAGAAGAACTAATCTTGCACCATAACACATCGAACACGTCCCAGTTTGCTGCTGACGCACAATAATCCAAAATGCTTTCGGCTGTCAATTTGTCACTAGACTGATTTTTCCCTGATCACGATTTTCCATTTTAAAAACACTGCAATAAACGATTTAATCATTTAATCTACAGAAAGACAGGAAAACGAGTATTTCCACCATTTTAGGGTTAAGGAGAACAGAGGACAGCGTATCAGCTGTGCAGTCAGAACCTGTGGCAATCACGAAAACTCAGTTGGATGGTGAACTTTTTAAGTGATTCTGCAGTAAATAGTTTCTCTTTTTTTTTTTTTAAAACATCACATTTCAATGTAATTCTTTTAAAGACCAGTTGACAATTTGATGCAGGTGCTGCTCAGTGTTGTGCGGAAGAATGCTGTTGTAGGCCTAGTTCATCTTTTTTGGTTTAAAACCTTCATTCGTTTTTGTCTCTAACGCTTTCAGTGTAATGAACTTTTGCTGGAAATGCAATTTTATGTAGCGAACACAGACAAGCAGAGTGATGCGGTGAAATGTACCAGTGCTGTTATCCTAAATATCCGCGCTCTTGGAACGTTGCTTGTCCAAACAAATTAGTGGACTGGAACTAATTGTTGTATAATATACAGTTAACTAATGTTAAATATATACTTGTGTGATGTTAGCTAAGTTGAACATATACAGATTCTCCATTTAGCGTGACAGAAAACAAGACTTTAACCCGAAGAATGAGTACAAAAGAGTGATTAAACTACATGATGGTATAGCTGGTTTGTTGATACCAGCTCCAGGCATTACTGGGTTTTGTCCTTGTGATCATTCGGCTGTGAGGACCAAGTGTAAATGGACAGGACAAAAGAAGTTGTAGCTCATATGCATTTTCATGAGTGTACCTTTCAGCTTCTTTGTACTTCCCCTCCTTCTCTAGCTCGAGAGCTCGACTGATGTAGAGAGCAGACACTTCATTTTGGGTCATGCACTTCACAGCAAGCTAGATTTAAAAATTGGCAGTTTAGAAAGAAAAACAGCTTTACGTTTCATACACAATAACGCAATTTTATATTCGGATGATATTAAGTGTTCAGAACTTCCGCATTTTCAGTGGATGCTGCTTGTGAGTGAAACACTTTTCCCAAACAAACTCAGGCTCTTGCCTTGTGGGCTTGCTCCCATCTCCCTGCTTCAGCGTACATGTCGATAGCATCTTTGATATGGCCTCCTTTCACAAACAGGCGTTCTGCTACCTGCAAACACAACACGCTAGGCTTTCACAGATACAACAGAGTTTAAACAGCTCTGGATACAAAGGTTCAGACCAACAAGTCTATATTATTAATACATTATTAATATACAGTCATGGGGAAAAGAAAGTATCTCGCCTCTTTTATCATTTTGAGTCGCCAGCTTTGATTCAGAAAAAAACCCCTGATATTTACACTCTGTTTTCACCAAAATGTTTGTTGGTACCTTATGGGTATTGATTTTCAGTCCCCAGCCATAGTTCAAACACCATAAACTTCCTCTCCTTTTGGTATCGAGGATCACATGGGAGCACGAGAACAGGAAAAAAGGGCCACTGGAGCAGCTCTTAATCTTTACTGAACCAATTTCAGCATTCATAATCATTTAATAAATCAGTGTTCCTTATCCGCTGAGTATGAATAAAGATGGAGGATATCTTAGAGAACGCTGACCACTGCACTGAAAAGAATGCAGTCACGGCAAGACATGTGCCTTGAACTTCATCTACCTCATATTCCTGTAAAGATGCATAGTGCTGGGAGATCTTTAAGTAGTATTTGGCTGAGGATTTGTCCTCCTGTAGCTCCACAATGTGCAGGGCTTTCTTCCACTGACGTGCCCCAATTGCTGCTTCGACTGCTTTGGAGCCACACCTTCATCAGGAAAACAGGAAGTGCAGGTGAAAAAGCAAGCAAAAGGTTTATATCTATTAAACATTTCAGTCACCAAAAGTAATGTGTGTGTGGTAGCAGGAAGTCAAAGAGGTACACTGTAATAAACTGCTGTACATCTTACAGTAATTTACTGGCACTATATTATAGTATTATAAAATTTACATTAAACAACTAAAATATATTTACAGTAAAGTACTGTAATATCTTAATGTTGTATAAAATGGCACATAACCCTGCACACTTGCTCTTTTGGCTGATGCAGGATACAACCGAGCTGAAGGTTACGGGTCTTGCCCACTCATGACAGCTTGGCAGTGCTGGGATTTGAACACGCAGCCTTCTGAGCTGTGACTCAAAGCCTTAGCCACAGAGCCACCACATCTACACCACGACACCACCGCAGCTAGCTTGCACTGATTCAACTGCTTCTAGCACTGAATTAATGCCACTAACAGATTGCAATGAGTCAGTGCAAGCTTGTTGCGCTAGCTGTGGTGGCTCAGTGGTTACAGCTTCGAGTTGCAGATAAGGTGGTCATGTGTTCAAATCCCAGCACCCCACACGGCCTTGATTGGATCCTTGAGCAAGATCCTTCAGCTCAGTGTTAGTTTATACTATGTATGATATTACAGTTCTTTACTGTAAACATGTTTTACAGTTGTTTACTGTGAATTTTACAATACTTCACTGTAGGATTATACTGTGACCTGTACCAATTTAAGGTGCGCACTTTTTCTTTTCATAAATATCTTCTTACTATTATGTAGCTTCTGTAGTAAATTTATCTTGTACAGCAATCAAGAACAACAATGAACTTTCAGTTGAGAAATCTCTGAATGTCTTTTTTTTTTTCCTGGCATTTTCTTCCGGTAAGTTGAAGTTTTTTGACAGGCGTAAGAGCTTCGCATCCACAGACTCGAACGCCCTGCGATCAGACCTCCAAGCGAAGGCTCGCAGCTCTCAGCGCTGGAGAACCGGCAGTCTCTGTCTTGCATCCGGGCCGTGTTGCACAGACAGAGCCCACGCCGCAGTAACGTGTTTGTCCTCATAATGTTTGCAAGTAATTCACCCTTACCCCGCCTCGATGTAATGATTGACCGCAGCATCCATCCGTTTCTGCTGGATTAGATAGTCGCCCCAGGCCTCCTCTAGCTTCACTACTTCAGAAGGAAAGGCCACACGTGCAAGCTCCACAGCTGCGTGAGTGGACAACACATGTATTATGCTAATATCTCTTGATCATATTTTATTTGTAATGTATCCATTCACTGCTTCCGTGTGACCTATGAACACATGCTCACCCTTTTTGAAAGCGTTGCCTTTGCAGTAACTATCTAGGGCTCGCTGGTTATTATTTATCCTCCTGAAGAGGTCACCTGCCTGACAAGAAAAAAAAAAAAAAAATATATATATATATATATATATA
>JAKKZI010000093.1:6472-56828 GCA_037576675.1 Pangasius sanitwongsei | reverse complement strand
GCCAGGCCAAGTGATTAGGACACCTGATTCTGATCATTTGGATGGGTGACCGAATACTTTTGGTAATATAGTGTATGAATATGAACAAGATTATTTCCCGTTGCACATTTTTAAATCCGTTTAGGTGGCGCGTCTGCTGTACAAGTCCTTGTGAATGAGCTGTTACTATAGAAACAATAACGCATTGGAACGAGCGCATTGATATAAACCTGTGATTTGTAGCTGCACTACTGTCAGTTCAATATCTGAGCTATATTTAGTTGTATGTTTGTGTCACTTTTAATTCTTCTAAAGACATACGTTCACAGATTCAATTCTCTGTTATGTGCTAGAGAGAGAGAGACTTTGATATCGAATTAGCATGAAGGTATTTATTTGAATTGCAGAGCAGATTTGGGTCGAGCTTGCAAAAATGAGTCCTTCCCCCACCAGCTGTGCTGCATCTGTCCACACACACACACACACTGAAACACACACCAGCCCGGGAATCATCAGCGCTGAATACATCCAGTTTTCAGCTACGGCTAAAGAGTAGAGAGCTGGGCTTCGTTTCAGAGGGGATGCAAGCAGATGTAAAAAATCACTCCCTTTTGTGATTTTCTTTGGATTAATATTTAGTTGTGCTAACATTGAGAACTAGAAATTTCTTGCAGGCAGAGAGAAAAACTAGAATTTTACCACATAAAATTCCCTAGTGTACATCAGTGGTGGCATGTTAACAGGACAAATGACATCCTGCACTTCTATCCACAGCCCCGCCCTCTTGTTTTCTATTGGTTCATTATAGCTCAGTTTGAGAATTTATAAGTCAACATAAGTCACCTAGATATAGTTGGCTTGTCCTCTAATCACCTAGATAAAGTTGGCTTGAAGTGAAAAGAAACCACACCCTGAAAGAGGTTACGCGTCCTTTCCCCTTCAGTGATTTCTGTTTTCTGCTGAACATTTTATTTGCGTTTGCTCTGGCTGCTGCTGTAGCTTACAAAGCAGAAAGTCTCCTGTAACCCCGCAACAACGGCTACACCGTAAATGTCAACACCACCGCGTTGCTGCTTATTACTTAACTTTGTTCTACCAGCAACAATGTACCTGGAAAACACCTTTCTATGGAACCTCTCGTGATTACGTCCAGCGGCTGTTAACACAAACATTTGACAAAATGGACCCCAACAGCAGAAATCTGACATTTTGAAACTGTTCCCCCATACTCGACATGTTGTGAAGCTTTGTCAAAATATTAGAACGAAACCCAGCTGAATAACTTGGAAGAAAAGTATCAGGTTTGTTTTCATCTGAGAAGTAAACAGAGCTGAAATGTTTTACCCTGAATGCATGCATGAGAGCACATGTCAGTGACATCATGAGCTGGTATCTGCATTAAAAATTGAAATTCCTGCATAGTGAGATCTGGATTAAGTCAAACTCAGGCTTGAAAGCAGATCAGATTGTTTTTTACGAGCTCTGGGACACTCCACGTCTCGGCTTTATAAAGCAGGCCGCATGCACAGAAAGACATGGCAACTTCGATCGTCCCACTTTTTACGAGGGAAAGTAATGGACTTATTTGGCAGGAGTTTTTAGATGGGCTTTAAAACTCCCATCCAGCGGTGTCCAGCGTCCAGCACAGCTCGGTGTTTTCACTGCGCTAACACACTGTCAGCTAATTACTACTAGCATTGTTAAATCACCAAACTGTGTCAAACTCCTGCTTTCCAGGATTACAACTGGAATCCTAGAAAGTATCTCTTTCTGTTACACAAGTAAACAAGGGTAAGAAAGAGAGCTTCAGTCCTCACGAGCTTTTTATAGCTCAGCCTCAGTTATTATGGTCGTGAATGCGAGAAAACAGAGCCACTCATGACGGTCCAACATTTCCGACAGTTTATGTTGCGTTAATTAAGCGTATTAAGGCAGTTTTGAGAAAATGGGCCTCGCGAGAGCATCCAAGCGGCTGGTATGAATCATAATCAGGACATGGCTAGTTACATGAGATCTGGGTCCTATTAACTATTTTACAGTTGGGTTTGATTTCAAAGTGCGCACACATCAGCGCAGTGTTATTGTTCACATTTTTTTTTCTTTCTTTAATATTCCGCGTCATGGTTATTTAACCTGGCCCTGTTCCATGTGGAGCTATTCACAAAGTTGCCCCACCTCAGGGCTGATGCCAACCGATCATCAGGGTGTTGATGCAAACAGCACTTTTTTTTTTTCCCTATATAAACCACTAAGTTGCAAAACATTCATATCATGACAAAGGTGCCATGTTACTTAGAACGCCATGTATCCAGTCTGTTGCTGTGCATAATGTATTAAACTGAGAGGCTCAAGAGAAGCTTCAGGCCATCAGACTCCTCAAGATGGACATGTCCACCATGCAGAGCCCTCAGGACTCCATGAAGATCTGTCCACCATGCAGAGCCCTCAGGACTCCATGAAGATCTGTCCACCATGCAGAGTCCTCAGGACTCCATGAAGATATGTCCACCATGCAGAGCCCTCAGGACTCCATAAAGACTCTCCAGTCACTCCACACTCCATGGACACTCCGCACACTGCACTTTGCACTGTGTATTGTTGCTACATGTAACATACTTGCATATTTTGTACACCCCTTTTTGCACATTCCTGTATATATATATTTCTTATTTATGCACAGTCTAAAGAGAAGGAGGTCAGGTTCTCATTTAGCTATATACTAAGTTATATACTGTATATAACTATGTATATGACAAATAAAAATCTTGAGTCTTGAATCTTAGCCCACCTTTACTCCTCCATCAATGGATACCAACCACTGTAGGACTAAGACTAAGCAGATATTATTTGCATTGACATGGTTTTGTGTGTGTGTGTGTTTGGGGTGATTGTATGAGTGTATCAGGTACAGCAGCATCGCTGGGCTTTTAAACACCTCATCGCAGCAGCATAGCCAGGAATTTCCCAGGGCTTGGGAGGGTATAGGGGGTATGAGGAAATATCTGTACAATTAAATATATGTGTGTGGATACCCCATGATAAGGAACAATCTACCATCTCACCAGATTACTGATATAATAAGATGTAGGAAATCTATGTAATAATAGTAGAGTAATTTTGAATAGCTTGATGATTAAGGGTTCAGTGCAATAGGAATTAGAAAACTCTGCACTGATGATTGACAGTACTAAGAGTACATGTCATTGACATCACTGGTATCTCCATTAAAAATTGAAATCCCTGCATAGTGAGACCTGGATTAAGTCAAATTCAAGCTTGAAAGCAGATCTGATTGTTTTTACGAGCTCTGGGACACTCCACGTCTCGGCTTTATAAAGCAGGCCGCATGCACAGAAAGAGATGGCGACTGCGCTTCTTCGATTACAACCAAAACCCAGAGTACTGCTTAGGGCTGTGATTGGAGATTTGCATTTCAGTGTAGCACGTCTGCAACACACCGATGGAAGTAAAATTCGGAGATAAAGTGGCCTAAGAGTAATGCAATGAAGGCATGCGAATGACACAAATGAAAAGCAATACTGTATGTGTACTGTATGTCATGTTTTCCCATTGGTGTAATTTTGGTCTAGAATCTGGAAGATGAAATCTTCCCCATATATTCCAGTAAAAATTATTTTTTAAAAATAATGTGCTATAGGGGGAATGACAGTTTGTCTTATAAAACCAGATCGAGCTTTCTTTTCTGCTCCTGCAGTAAAAAATCCAGTACTTCATTGGCTGTCATGTCAATATCCCATGTTCAGACTGTAGCTACCTCAGTAGGACAGGAATGGGAAAATGCATGATCTTGACTTTTTAATCCTGTTTCACAGCATAGCAGTTGGAAGTCAATAAAATGTGATTCGATGCCATTTGAAGTAATGGCTGGATTTCTTTGACATCTGGAGTGGTTAAATATGGAGGATTTATAATGATTATGACTTCATTGACCATTTATTAACATCATTATGGTGCAAATGCTGTGCAAAATGATGTTATTTCTCACACACTAATATGTGTGTGTGTGTGTGTGTGTGTATAAGCATGTCTGCGCTGTATACATGTTACGTTGATGTCAGATTAAAGAATGATTACCAACAAGACCTGTCTACAGTAGCAAATTAATCTAGAATAAAATCTCACACACACACAGGGCAAAGGGCAAAACCTATGCTTGGTCCACATCAAACTGAAAAGAATCACTACTATATAAGAAATATTTGGTAATGTCACATTTTTTGCTGTCAGTACATGAGCTTTTTCTGTACAAAAATCAAACAGGAACGTCTAGATGCAGGGATTTTTTTTTTTTTTTTTTTTTGGACAGGGCTTTCTTTAAAATGAGAAAATTGAGAGCACGAGCAGGAATTTGGACTTAACTTGAACCAAAATCAAGCACATTTCATGGTACTGACTTCCACGAGCATCTCCGTAGCCTTTCCAGAAATCGTTTTTTTGCGGTCCAATCAAGCTTCAAGGTGATGCTGGCTGCGCTGTCACAAGAATGTAAGAATGAATTTCTCAGTTATTGGACACGGGTTTCTCGACAGCTTTGTGCGAGAGCTCATTCTCCACACTCTCGAGAGAACTTAAGGCTTTTAAGACGCTCAATGCCCCATGACTGATGGGAAAATCTCTTTAGTTTAGCTCATAAAAAGTCAGTACTTCATGCGCTGGACATTGATGAATTTGTTACAGGCTTTTCTGCAAGTAGAAGGAAGTTAATGTAAATAATGCATGGAGCTTTTTGTTGCAACTCAGTGAGAAGAAAGCTAATTTTTCGAAATTGGACTTTTTTGGTTCAGTCGTGTTTGCTGACTAAAGCATTCAGATCTTGTACTCCTGTATGTTTTTAATAGGTAATTTCAGCAAGAGTGTGTCTAATGTCAACATTTAACTGATCTGCTTGCTCTTGGGTTACAGTGCCTGTACTTTTGAACGAGTTCAACACTTACATTTGTTTGTTGATCCATGGGAGAAGAGAGAGAGTAAGAGAGTGAAAGGGTGATCTTGGCATTGTTGGAGAAATACGGCGGAGTGAGAGAGATTTGGATTGGCTTCATCACAGTTAAGGACAAGAAGTTCTTCACACAATTTTTACCAAACCAAATCCATCTGAGTAAACAGTTCATTACAGGGTTACGGCTGAGATGATAAAAAAAACCGAAACGCAACATGCCATTTCCCGCTCGGGCATGACGACTTGCTTGGAACAGACGGCGCTCAGGTTCCACCACTCCGTTTCAGCTCATGCCTCTGTATGAACACGGTGTCCATAATTACACTTGGACCAGGATCTGAAAGGCATACTGACACAGTTTATTGGGGCAGCGACTCAATCCAGTGGTCTCGAATTAGGATGAAAGAGAAGGAAGATTGATTTCCAAGTGGTGCGCTGTTAGTCTCAGATCTTCACCTCTTTAAAGTATTTCCAGGTGATGGCTCAACTCGAATTCCCTCCTCTGTCCTTCCATTCAGACAGCAACAAAATCTCTTTCCTTTACTGTTATTCTCTTTTACAGCACACACGTTCCTTAAGATTTTACTATTTTATAATAATCACAGATATGATTGATCAGATATGATCTTAGGCTTGAGGCTAAAGTTTAATATCTATCATTAGCTCAACAATGAAACTATTAAGGTTGAGCAATGCGATTATATTATATATTATATTATATCCTTGCTAATAATAGCCTTAAGGCATTTATCAATAATTGTACTAATTTTCTTGATTATATTAAGTAATGAGTCTCTGACATAAACATTTTATATTCATGTCATACATGTTATACAGGACCTAGCACTGTACCTTGTAGCACCTCAAAGAAAAGTACAACATCCTTACCCATGTTCAGGGCACAATTCTCTCGTTTTTTATAGATGATGCCATTTTGATTCATTATGGCCTATAGTTCAGCTTTATAATTTACATATTGTACTGTTTTTATTTTGTTTAACTAATATAAGAAACATGGAATTCAGCCTCTAAAGAATCCCGAGTTCTGATTTGTATATCTGTGTTGTAAATGTTCACAAAGATCAATACTGATAGAATCCTCAGAAGTTCAGTTTAACTGGGCACAGATGAACTACAAGACATAACTTTAGTCCAAGATTTTATCCTAAGTGCTGACTAGGGAGATAAATATCATTAGTGGAAAGAAAACTAAAAAGAAAACATGTCTCTATATATTTAATCCTTAGCATAAAGTAACTGTTGTCAACACTTTAACTGCACGCCTGATGTTTATGATCCATTAGCACATATTACTCAGCTTTTCTCTCAACCTGTGCCAAACACACATGTGGTCTATACACAAGTCTGTTGTTTTGGTCTTGACTTTTTTTTGTCAGCTAGTAATGAAGCCTTTGTGATTTGTGAATCGTACACAAAACTCTGCAGTCATGAGGCAGTGAATTTGGTGCACAGCCTATAGATTCTTCTTCAGTTGGGCTAAGTTTCATAATCTGTTCACATCAGGAAGAAACTCTTTCCCTGACAGAATCAAGCCAAGTGTTGAAAGTCTTAAACCGTTAAGTGCAACCTGTATTTATTTAAAAACTATGGATAATTTTTAGAAATGGCCCAAAAAAACAACATGCAATCCAAGTTTTTTTTTTTTTTTTTTTTTTTTTTATTAAAATGCACAAAGAGTTTGGCAAGCATTGTTGAATTCATGCAGCTCTTCAAACTGAGATCTCTCAGCTCACGTAGGATCACAGCCTCTCCATAAACTGTGAGTTACCCCAGAACACACACAGTTTGAACTTCCAAGGCTTTGATCGTGCATCAGTAAGACTGATGAAGTAAAGCAGAGTTCTCATTTTCCGAAAGCTAACACCACCACAATCTGATAAATCAGCCGGAAAGAGGTGCCAGCTCTCAGTGCGTCTCTTTGCATAAACTCACTTTGGGCAAATTATTCATGCATACCAGGTCTTGATCTAAACCAAAAGTCCCCACATGTTATTCTTCTGTCAAGATAGCTTTTCGTGGTTTGGGAAACGTGTATGAAACGCAGCTCAATGTGAACTTCTTGTACATGACCAGTGATTAGAAACCATTCTTGCGCTTAGGAGAACAGCTATTTTTGTCGTGCAGTTCTTCCACACGAAGCTCACGGATAGGAAAGTCAATCCTCACATCTGCCAGAGCAATGTCTCACTTTGTTGAGCACACATTCAGTGGGGTTGAGAATCTGAATTGAGGGCCCCAAGCCAGTCTCAAGTGCTTGTCCAAACAGCGGTTGCTCGGAAACCCTGCAGGAACCCTGAGCTTAAACATTTGGTCAGTGCTCCCCGTTGTTGTATGCCGCCTCCATAATGAGTGTTTGCACCCCATCAAGCCTCCATTGTCCAGACCTCATTAGCCCAAGGCTGTTTTTTGGGAACTCAGTGGGACCAGTTGCACCATGAAAAGCACAGTCAGAAGTCATCACGTTTAGACAGAGTTAAAGAGCATGGTAATTAACATCCCGACTGCTAATTGGTCTTGACCTTTGTGGCCTTTCTCCCTGACGTAATGAACGGATATGAATTTAACCACCCAAGTAGCCGTTAAGAACTTTCGCCATCTTGAGTCATGGTATGCCAGAATTTGAGTTGAAGTGATGCTCAACATGTGGAACCTCATTCTTAAAGACTGGAGACTCACAAGAGCAGAACCTATTCTTCTTGACGTCGCACGTCAAATCTACTTCAACTGCATTTCTTTCCGGTCGAATAGCTAGACTCAATGGAGAAGTCAGATTCCAGAGTCCGACATCTTCCTCCACCAGAGCAAGGATTACGTCTCCTCTCAGCAGGAGGGGACCGCCTGAGACAGCCGGCTGTAATTGAAAAAAGTGGGCCAATTTATTGAGTCCATGAATGCTTTCTCTGTTTTAAATTTAGCATAACAGACTATCCAAAGCCTCATGGGAAGTGGTGTGTTTGTGTCCCAGCCACAATAGAGAATTCCAGCTATGAAATAATATTACTCCATTACTATGAAAACACAGCATGAAGAAATATTTGAGTGGTTGGTACATTCGATCATTCTTTCTAAAAGATTTTTTAGAAATCAGTCAGCACACCAGTGCCTAGTGAGAGTTTGGGAGAAATATCACTGACACAAGAACGGATTTTTATTGTCTAGACAACAACATGCAGACGTCAACACCATCACGATACCTCGGTTGTGTGTGAAAGTGGTTTCCCAGGCCCGTTGGACTGTGCTCAACATGATTTCGAGTCATGTGGTGTTATTGAATTGCTATTGAACTATTACAGACAGTTTGGGGAAATTATAGTGACATGATTTAGCGTAATATCTGTTGAGGGAAATGGAGTAAGAATGCATCTGCATATATCACAGCAGAGGAGAAGAGGGCTGAATAGTTATTATTCCAAAACCACAGAGTTGAGGTATTTCTGAATTCCCAAATGCTCGAGCAGGTGTCTTTCCATGTCTAACATGGAGCCTCTCATCCTTGATCAGATTGAGGCCCTTTGAGTGAGTATGGAGTCTCAGTAGCCAATTATAGACCAGTGTGTGGTCAGCCTTGAAGCCAGACATTGTCTATTGTGACGCTGCAACAGAATCCCACGTCCTGTCCACCTTAAATGCTAGTCTGACTTTGTCTGATTTTATAAATAAGCAGTCGATCCCAAAATGCTTGGGGCTTTTTTTTTGTTGTTGTTTTTGTTTAAATGGTGGGTAAAGGTTAGTCAGGAAACAGGAAGGAGTTTTTGTTCCAAATAGATGGCCATGAAAGTGCAATTTCAACTCTGATTTACTTGAACAAAAGACATTGTCCCAAAGCAGCTTTACAGAAATCCAGATGTAAGTTTAGATCCCTAATGAGCAGGCCAGAGGTGATTGTGTTGAGGAAAAAAACCCTGAGATGGAATTGGGGTGGTGGGGAACTTGAAAGGTACCAGACTCAAAAAGAAACCCATCCATTTCTGGGTGACACTGAAGAGTGGGATAATAAATCATCACTATACTACAACTGTGTAAATCAACAGTATGCATGTGAGATTATCCACTGAGGCAAGAGTGAGACTTGGGCATAAAGGTCCCTATTTCATTTCATTGTTTATATGAGGAAAGTTATGGGTATTCAGAGTTGGGTTATGAACCTGCTTAAGTTGATGGGATGGCATTTTTCATTAGAAGAAGCAGCTTTATTGTCATTGTAATGTGTACAATGAAATTTCGTTACAGTGACATTAAAGCTTCTTCTTCATCTTCTTCTTGTATTGAAAAATGCCGTTTCAGATGCTACTGCTTAAGAAAAATCGTACAATGTCAGCTTCTAGACCACCGCCTTTAACACAAGCACCTGCCTTTAAACAAGGAAAAACAGAGGAGTAGAAAATGCGTATTGATAAATGAAATAGTGTTTTTTCTTTGATGTCAGATATAGTTAGATGTAACATAAAAGCTAAAAGTGAGATACAATTTAAAAATTAAAATGATATCATGATATTATCATAATATATGAAGGAGACATATTTTGGAAATTGTAAAACATTACATTTAAGTGCGACATATTGCGGCTACTTCAAACTGTGAGCCAGCAGTGCTAATATCGCACAAGAACAATGCGCTTAAGTTCAGGTTATGTCTGGTCTGGATACCACTGTGTGCAATTTTGGTTTTAAATTCTCAGTCTATGCATGTAACAAAGTGCATACAGTGAAAGTTCTTTTGCATGCACCTCTTTCTTGGTGTCCGTGTTTTCCAGACTTTGTCTCATTTACCTTGACTGTATCACATGGCAGTGTGACATTTGGACAGATGGTAGACCCTTTGTTTGGGTCAGTGCAGTTTGGAGTTGCTAGGCCAACCCTGCATCATCTATGTACAGCTGCCAGGAACAAAAAATCACCCAAGCACCCTCCTGAGAAAGTAAGAAACTAAAGCCAGAACCTGAAGCTAATTCAGTAAAGCAGTCTCACAAACCCTTTTTTTTATTTTTTATTTTTTATTTTGGACAAGCTCAAATTATACCAGTTTTGGCCAAAACATGCTGTACCTTGTGGTCAATATTTTGACATGCTACTCTAACACACAATGATGAAGCCAGTGAAAGCTGGTCCACAAGCATGAGTCCAAATGACATCAGACTTTAGTTTGGTTTATTATTCCAGCTGTCCGGTTGGTGGGAGTTCTGCTCTGGTTTGAGCGGCGCTGAAATAAAGCTGTGTTGAATGTTTGTGATGTTGAATTGGAATAACAAGTCAAAGGTGAGTCATCAAAAGGAACAGGAGGCAGTCAAGTCTAATGTATTACTTAAAAACTAACATACCACAGTGCTGTTGAATTCTCAATTCTGATTGGTCAGAAGGTGTTGATTTTAATTTTCAAGGACAGCAGCTCTGATAATAGTGCAGCTCCACATCATAGGTTTCTACTAATGTGACGTTTCCTTTGAGGAGACGTTTATCCAACATTTCTGGAAGGAGTCTCCAGTGTCAGCGCTTTGTAACAGTCACAGGTAAAGCTGTAACACAGGACAGTATTACTGACAGTATTATTTATCTCAGTATTATTGATAGTGGCAGTGGTGGTTCAATGGTTAAGGCTCTGGGTTCCTGATCAGAAGGTTGGGGGTTCAAGCCCCAGCACCACCAAACTTTCAATGCTGGGCCCTTGAGCAAGGCCCTTAACCCTCTCTGCTCCAGGGGCGCTGTATCATGGCTGACTCTGTGCTCTTTTCTTACATATTTGTGTTAAGGAATGTTTGGTCCCCTTTAGTTTCATAGACAAAAGGTCTGTAACATATATGTCTTGCTTAACTTGCTCACAAATTGCACATATCTTAAGTAAAATACTTCAACCATGGATAGTTTATTCTAAGCATTTTTGTGGCGAGATTATGGGATCAGGTTACCATCTTTATAATGCATATTTACAGTTAGCATGTCAGTGGACAGTAATGTATATACATCCATGTTTTCAGACCTCATTGGACAGTTGAGTTCATGCGTAAACCATATGCCTGACTGAGGAACACTGGAAGTTCCTCTTAGCCGGGGCCTGTTTAACGGTCAGCGAAAGTAGCCCGTGTGTGTGTGCGTGGCGTGTGCTGATTGATGGTGTTCCTGTTTATAGCTGTTGTTTAATAGGACCATAACCCAGACGCTATGAGTGCAGCTGTGAGGATTTCCAGATAGCAGTTGTGTTACACTCTACACCTGCTGTGTCAACGGTGTCAAAAGCAATTGCAGTGTTTTTTCATGCGCTAACAAATCATTCATGAGCAATGACTTGACAATTAGCTGAGAATCATTAAGGAAGCTTATGCTATAAAACAAACCGCGCACCATTTTATTTTTTTTCTCACGTCCAGTAGCTGGTCTAATGCCGAGTTTCCATCCTCGTCAGATATTCATATTCCCCACATGCACAGTCATAATAATGTGTTAGCTAGCATGATCTACCTAGCTAACTAGATAGAACTTACTGTCTGTGGCCTAACTGTTGACTACAAAAAGGAAGTTGTATTTAGAAATGATCATTATTGACCACTTTCTTGCACCATGGTGAAAGTATAAAAGCTCAGCAGCATGTCAGAAACTAATATTATTTCCTGATTCCACACTTGAAGTTTATTATGCATTGAAAAGACATTCCTGTGCAAATTTTAGATTAGGGAGCAATATTAATGATAACTACAATAACAGATTAAAGTAGTGTTATAAAAGCTAGCTGGAGCAGGCAGCAGTAACTGAGGTCCAGTACAGACTAGAACGTTTTCCTGTGATGATGTGGATGTAAAAGTAGCATTTTTATCTCACAGGACTAGCTAAAATCTTTCTGCTTTTAGATGGGTAATGTAACAGATATGAAGGGTACATTTTAGTTGCCTAGTGTGCACTTCTTCAAGCTCAGACAAGGCTTTAGAGTCTACAAAACCTGCTCTGGGAGGAAAAGATGTTGGACTCTGATGAAGAATGAACCTGAAGTATGAATCCTTCCCTAGAGAATTTTGCTATTCATATGAAAAGACAGATATTTGAAGGAGAGTTGACATGGAACATCAAAAGGGCTAGTTTCCACTCTTCTGAACACTTGACCTGAGATTGATTTGGTCTTGAGGAATAAGTTGTATAGTGCGTTTTCTTGAGCAAGGTTTAACCCTCACAGTGATACAGTACTTGGTTACTATACTGAGACATTTTATTTATTCAGAGTGTCTTAGAATTGGAGAAACAGCTTGATTCGCATTAGTCTGTCGGATTTCATCTGATGGATTTCATCAAGATCATCATCATCATCTTTAACGGTTAGTTTTCCCTAAATTTACCATTCGACATCCATCAGTCTCATAGTGCTATCTAGATGCATGCAATGTACGTGTGATTAGAATGTCAGTAGGTCATAGCATCCGATTCCCATCAGCCTGTTTTTAAACTGGACATCATACACAGACGCATCGACAACTTGGAATTCCAACAATTGGCTCGTCTCACCAATAATAAGACTTCTACATACCTTAGAAAACCAGGAAGTTGGAAACCAGGTGGATATGAGCTGACCTGCAGGTCATGATGTCACCCACGGCTGCCCTCTAGAGGTCAAGAGAGCACGGCACCGTTTCGTGTAAACATCGTTGTAAATGTCCGAGACGTAAACCAGGCTGAGATTGAGCAGCAGTGACTTTGGCTCACGGTCACAGGATGTGCTGGCTGCAGGTCGGACAAACAAAAACAGATGACAGTAGAGATAGTACGAAGATGACGAATGGAGAATGACGTGTGTAATGACTTCCTCAGGTGTCACATGATCAATAAATCTGCTTCTCTGCAGGTCTCTGCCGTTCCTAATGAAACCCAGATGACCAGTGGATTAGGCACGAGGGGAATTAGTAATAAAACAAAATCGCTCACTGTCGTAATGATGAGGTATATAAGAACGCTGGATAAGTGAGCGCCGGGGCTCAGATACTTTGGAAGTGTTCGTGGAGCGAGTGTGTCATCCTGACATACACACAGATGTGCAGCGTGAGGTTTCTAATCTCACCATAATGACTTTGATGCCCAATACTAGCAGTCAGTCATGCGCTAGTCTTATTAATATTCATTTATCTTCTCAAGAACAGTGCAGAAAGAAAGATGCACACGGTATAAAGGTGATCCTATGATTGCTGTGCCGTTTAGTTGTACTGTGATGGCTTGGGACTGTGATTGATGTGGTGCCTTTGGGGCTGCAGTTGCCACTAGCAGCTTTGTTTTTAACCAACCGGGTTTCTTGCGAAAACTGTGATGAATTTATTGGTTGCACAATTGCACTATTTGTCCATAATAGAAGGGATTTATTTATAATTGCACTATCCGTTGCACCCAGATGAGGATTGGGTCCCTTTTCAGCCTGGTTCTTCTCAAGGTTTCTTCCTCATATCGTCTCAGGGAGTTTTTCCTCACCACCGTCACCTCTGGCTTGCTCATTAGGGATAAATTCACATATTTACAATATATTTTGAATCCATTTATTTCTGTAAAGCTGCTTTGTGACAATGCCCATTGTTAAAAGCGCAATACAAACAAAATTGAATCGAATTGAATTTAGGCATTTCATTCTTCACTGACAGCCTGCGTTTTGCCCTTAAATGAGTAACAGTGTTGAAAGTAACACTACTTTCACACTAGAAATTGACTTGTAGTTTGTCACTGGTCGGGAATTTGACCGATTTCCGTTGTTTTCTGTGTTAAAGCTAGCATGTGTTTTTCATAACTCTTTCTGGAGCATAAACATCGCTGCATGTGTGAGATTTAAACCGTTCGCTCTTTGAGAATCTGATAAACATCAAGTGTTTTGGTCTGTTGTTCAGTGCAGGTCGCTGCCAACAAAGTTTAATGAGGGATCATATAACAGCCTATTAAATATTATTCTGGATATCGCTCTTGGGTTAAAGCTCACGCCGTCTCACAGGAACTGGACTCAGCGGAAAATGTTCCGAGACTGAAGTGGTTCAAGTAGAAGATGACATGCTTTAGCCTTTCAGAGAAAGACGACCATGGGCTGACAGCTGAGGCACGCATGACAAATTACATTTATGCGACTGGGTGATTATTCTCCGGCGGCTAAATGATATGTGCTTCAGCTGTGAAGATGGTACAGCTGCTCGCGTGTAAACACTGGACACCTCCTGAGGACAACTCAGCTGTTCTCACTGTTGTATTCATTCACTTGCTTTTCCATTCATAAAAAAACTGGGAAATCATCTGCAAAAACCAGGCAGTGATGCAACTCTAGAGCAGCCAGGGACCGCTTTAACGGTTTAAAATATATGATCATAGACCGTGTCAGTACTGACTTATTTTATGAATGTAATCCAAGAATTCGCATTGTTTTCCATTATTTTTTTTTTTGTTTCTTTGTTTTCGAGTAGAATGAAATCCTTCAGTGCTTGGACCCCTAAAGTGGGTTGTGATTTCCAAAAAAAAAAAAATCCCAAACCCCTGGCTATGCCTTACAGACTTCTAGTGGTCTCAGGAGCCCACTGTGAGACCCGTGTCTCTAGAAAAAAATGAAAATGTGCTTTTTTTGGCTAATTTTTTTACAGCACTTGTTTAAATTATTCGTGTGAGTTCACATTTACATCAACAGATCAAAAACAAAAAATTTGAGCGCAAAACAGGAGCAAATACATGGGAGGAAAAGAAGAAGGAAATGTACACAGAGAAAAAAACAAGCAATTGTGGTGAAAATTTCTGGAGTAGCAGAATATCGTGCATAACATTTTTCTCTTTTCTTTACATTTTCTTTCTTTATTTCTCCTTCTTTTTTTCTTTTTTTTTTTTAATACTTCTCCTTCTTTCTGTCCCTCTTAGGAGTGGCTATAACAGTCTATAAAAAGATAGCTTTGTATATTCAAGTCCTGATTGTCCCCTGAAAATGGAGGTGGTGGTGTATTTATTTATTTATTTATTTATTTATTTATTTATTTACCTGCATTAAATAAATTAACATACCTTTTAAATGTGTCTCTGCAGGGCTTGTAGCAGATAAACTCCAAAAACAACATGACCAATTTTCCCCTCCTCTTATATGTAGCCGATCAGCCCAGACATGCTGGGTGTGTGAAATTAGCTATGCGGTAACGTAGCTAAGAAGTAATGGAAATCTATCTGACCCCAAATCTTTTGTGTAAACATCCGCCTCAAACCGCATCCAGTTCCTCAGCCTTGTTGAAGTGGTTTAGGACATTTGTGCCATTTCACAGACATTCTCTAGAGCCTGCAAAGCTTGAAGACGGAGTTGTAGCAGAAATCAGGACATGATGCGGATGATTTAAGCAATATTGCACAAACAGGAGTGTGTTTGTACTGAATATCAGCACGGCTGTGATGCGGAACCGCAGGCTGCGCGACATAGCTAAGCCGATATTCAGTATAAACGCATGACTGCGAGGGCGATGCTGCTTTTATACATCACTTCTATAAATAAGAAATTAATATCGAGTAAGTGACATTTCAGACACAATATAGCTAAATGTTCTGTTTATTTTTGCTAGTGGAAATACATCTCAAAGAAACCACACTCACCGTATAGCACGTCAGCTAGCTGGCTAGCTAGTTCACAATGATTTGTACATTCGCGTTAAAGGTTCTCCCAGTGAAATTCGCTTCCCTTCTTCCTCTTCGTCTTCATCTGACGAGCTTTCATAATTTAAGTCATGTTATATTCCTGAAAAAATTACCGTTTGCCATGTCCGCTGATGATATCGCTAACTCTACTGTAGTAACAGTTTTGAACTAATAATTGGGATTTTACATGGCGAACACTGAAAAGAGGAGTGATACACACAGTGAAACATCCCAGTGCGGTTATACTTAATATAAGCACTCTTGGAACACCGATCGACCAATCAGATTAGTGGACCGGAACTAACTGTTGTATAAAATAGCTACAATTTTAGCTGCAAATTAGATTTAAATTTGTAAGTGCATGTTAGCTTTGGTGAGACAGATCTTCCATTACGGCTCATGGCTCCATATTGATGTTTTTGACATCTGCCCTGCTATTATTATTGGATATCATTTTGAATTTGCCCGTGCTTTTACCCACTGCCTGTTCCTTCACCCCTGATAAGGACTGTAACTATGATTTTTAGTGGGAAAAAACAGTCACTTTGTTGTTGCATCCTGTTGCCTCTGGCACTCCTACGATGTAGAAATGCCAACCACATGAGGCCGAGCTAGGGCAGTTAGGGATAAAGATACATCTCCAGTTTCAATCATTACTAATGAGCTCACACATTAATCATTCTAACTGCAGTGTGTCCAGCAGTTTCTTGCTTTAGTGTGCTTTACAGCAAACATGTGGAAAAGTCCTTTAAAAGACAACAAGACAGTCCTCCTGTCTTCATTTTGTTTTTAATATCACAATCCTACTCCCTGTAAGTCTTCAAACTTGAAACCAGTGCATGCTGATTGGGGGAAAAAAAATACCTGGAAGCTTCCATGGTTGGCGTTTAGGAGATCAAACATGACTTTATAATCTGCTAAGTGGGTATAAACGGTTGATTCTACATGACACATGACACATGGTGGTGAGGATGCAGGACGTGCTAACAACAAAAAGGAAAATGAGGATGTAATAGAGAGCGCTCAGAAGAACAAGAGAGAGGAAGTACAACACCGGAAATAATTATCGCGCCTTTAATTATGCGAATCAGGAATGTCTGAGTACAGGAAACACAGTGGCCCTGTAAGAGCAGAGTTCAACAATTTGAAGAATGAGAGTGAGAAAAAAAAAAAAGAGAGTAACCGAGTAAAACAGTGTCTCAAATCACATGCTGTGACTAAATCCTTAAATGTACACTATATACTAATGTAGATATTATATTAAAATATTCGTACATAAAACATAGTGTTAAGTGAGTGTGTGTGTGTGTGTGTGTACTCGCCAGATTTGTTGAGTAAGGAATAAAACATTTACAGAAGGAGTCTCCAGTGTCAGCGCTTTAACAGTCAGATGTAAAGCTGTAAGTTGAAGTTTTCCGACTCTAATCTTCAGGACAGGGCTGCTGTTTCTCGGTATCATGACATGCTGCCTTTTTTTTGTTGTTTGTTTTTGGTTAAGAGGCTGGTAAGGAAATGATGTTTATTGCTGCTATAACGTAAGTGCGAACAGGAACTAACCTGGTTTTTAAATGTAACTATAGGTGGATAAAAAGTATGACGTGTCGTTCATAAATAAGTAAGAATTTGTTAGTGTTGGTAAATATCTGTGGTATAAGAGGAATAAAACACTTGCTGTTATTGGAAAATTAATCAACTTCAGGGTGGTAACGGTAACACCACTTCGCATCAGATCAGCTGTATCACATCACGCCATTGTTGATTGTTTTCCTATACAGCACCACCCCAAGTGTTTTATTCCTTATGTATTCATTATTACGCTTTTTTCCAACAATGCAGCTCTCTACAGAACTCTTTACCTTTACCTTGTACAAGCCCCTCCCCTCCTGTTTCCTTAGTACCTGAGTGTCCGAGACGAATCGTTAGCTAGAATTGCGTCACTTAATGTTTCGTTTAATCAGAGCTGGATAAAGCCTGCACTGATTTCCTCTGATTGTATCTGCAAGTACACTTTATTTCCCATCAAGCTACAAGTTGCCTGTTATTTCCTGCGAAGTTCCCAAAGAGCTCACATGAGCAAAAATAGACGATGATAGTTTGCACTGTTGTGTATCGCACTACATTTGTTCTTATTTCTCAGTGTAAATTCACGACACATAGAATAATACATAAGAAGGTGATGTGAGGGGTGTGTGTATATATGTGTGTGTGTGTGTGTGTGTTTGAGGGTGAGAGAGGGGATCATGTTACAGAGAACATCCAGAGAGAACTGGCTCAGTCCCTGTGTGGAAGGAGAGCAGTTTGAGAACAAATGACTCACAGCGGGCTCGTGTTTTCCCCACACACATGGAGCATGTGTGCTGCATTATCTCTCTCTCTCTCTCTCTCTCTCTCTCTCTCTCTCTCTGGGGCTCTGCTGTAAAGACATCTTGTGCTGTGGTTGTGTTGCTGCAGTTTGACAGTTTGGAGAACCGTATGAATGGGACGGTAATAGAAACACATTCTAGTGAGATCTGCTCTTGGACAGAGAGCCATTTTGCACCATTCAGTTCAGAGAGGCAGTTGCTGGAATCTCGAGCCAGTCACAAACAAGCAACTATATACACTCTTAAATAGGTATAAATAGGGTTTTTTTGAACACCATCTTTACTTATTTATGGGCTTTTGCTATGCTACATTCGACTGTACTGTACTGTACTATACTAATATTATACTATACTGTATCTCAGATTTGGAGGGTGATAGAATGAAACTAATTGCACTCCTGTGTTAGTCCTGACCTCCCTAACGAATGCTGTGAATTTGGTTAAGATCTGAGAACATGAACGTTTTGACACAAAAAAAAAGGTAAGGGGTCTTTGTGTTTTTTGGAGTGAAAATTTCAACATTCTCTGATTTTCACCAAATTCACACCATGCGTAAGGGAGGTTAAAATAAACAGAGGAGTCCGATTAGTTTCGTCCTATCATTCTCTAGAGCTGAGATCTGAGCCTCTCATTTCCAATCTATACCTTGTGCTATAATAATATAATTATAGTGTACTGTACTTATACTATAATATACTGTATCTCAGATTTGGAGGATGATAGAACAAAATTAACTACACTCCTGTGTTAGTCCTGACCTCCCTAACAAACTCTGTGAATTTGGTTAAGATCTGAGAACGTCAAAATTTTCACACAAAAAAAGGTAAGGGGTTTTTTTTTTTTTGGGCGAAAAATTCACCATTCTCTGATCTTCTCCAATAAACAGCAAACACCAAATTCACACCATGCGTAAGGGAGGTTAAAATAAACAGAGGAGTCCGATTAGTTTCGTCCTATCATTCTCCAGAGCTGAGATCTGAGCCTCTCATTTCCAATGTATTACACTCAATAAAAGATACAGGTTAGTGAGGTAAATTTAAACATTGTAATGGTCCTGTACTGAACTATACTATTCTAAACAATAACAATTTTATCTACTGTACTGTAGTAATTTATACTGTAACTATTTTATCTATTATACTATACTAAAGCAATTTTGTCTACTATACCATGCCTATTTCAACTTCTATAAAAAAAAAAACTAGCTTGTTTCATGGATGTTCCACAACATTGAAAGTACCTATAAATGGATAAAAATTACAAACAAATTTTCATTGTTGGCAATTTGCCAGCATTTGAAAGGAATAACACACTTCAGGACATGCTGTTATAGGATAATAATCAACTTCAGGGTGGAAACAGTAACCCTGCGTCATCACACCACCCTGTCATTGATTATTTCCCTGTAACTGCATGACACGGTGTGATTTATTCCTTAAATACTTAAATATCTACACTTATCTGGCTACATTTTTTTTTAACAGCAGTGAGATTTTTGGAGCTGGTTATAGTCACTGGAATGTAAAATGTTTGAGGTTAATGGTGTCCAGTGGGCCGACTAGTTTCAGAGTTGTCTAGAAAAAAAAATTTAAATGCACTTGACTGGGAAAAAAAGTGGCTTTCTCCCTGAAGTGCACTCCTCCCAAGAGTTAGTTTAAAGAAACAAAAAAGAAAACCAGATAATTTGCAGAAAATCAAAGGAAATCTGCTGTGTGTTTAGAAATATTCAGCCATATTGTGTGTGTGGTGTGGTGAGTGTACATACGTCCGCGAGGAGCGGCGTGATTGGCTACTGAGAGACGAGAGAACCTTTGCCCATCACTGCATTCATTCCCGAACGGAGCTCCAGAGTTCCTGAGCAGAACATTCTTCCCAGTTTAATTTACTCCTGTGAGATCGCATCCATCTGTTACAGGGCTTTTGTGGTTTTGGCTTCAGTGTTTGCCAGATTTCATGCTCTGCTCAGAGTCAAACTGTATAACCTCCAAATTCTGATTAATAACGCTAAGTCTCATAAGCTGAGATGCTCACGATGTTCTCGTCATGAAAACAACTTTCCCACAGTTCTGTGCATCACATCATTGGAATGAGCATTCTCAGCTTTCAAACCTCGTGAGATGCAATTACAATTCTTTTGCGTGCTGTTCTGAAGACGATTGATGATTTTCAACAAAAATCTGCACTGACGGCTGGTCAGGATATTGAAACGGAGGGTTTTACTACCAATCAGTAACCTCGTTCATGTTTATTACACCCTCAGTCACTGCTGATGAAATGTTACAGATGGGTAGAAATACAGTACATCAACTGAGGGGCGTGTCACTCTGTGTAATCAGCTGACACGACTGTCACAGTCACAGCCGGAAGGAAATCAGCCCCAGCCTCGATTCTCGCGTCTTCATACCATTCTGTGTTTTTCTGCTGAATGTTCACGCTTGGCTCTGCTGTAAAACGGATTATTTTGGATTAACAGCAATTATGAATTGTTATACTGATGTTTTCTCATATTTGAAAGACAGAGGCTTAGCTTTGAATAGAATTAATTAAATAAAATTAAAAGTGACTAATTTCAGTGCATTCCTAATAGATGTAGTTAACAGATGGGGAGGACTGGTGTGTTTTTCAGTGATAACTTGTATTTTGATGTTAAAATGGCTCACAACCAACTCCATCCCATTAATTCTCAAAACCATGTCTGGGGAACTAAAATCGGTCCGGTTCCTCCGTTAGAAATTCTTGAGTTCCTGGAAAAGTTCCTGCAGATCATGTGTTCATCTTTAATGCACACGTGCACAGCAAAAATGCTGCACAAAAAAGTGTGCGCGAGTAGAGTGCGTGCGCGTACAGAATGCGTACGTGAGGTGTGTACGGTGTATGTGAAGTACGTATGTGTACAGAGTGCATATGTGAGTAGTGGGTGTATGTGTACAATGTGTGTGTACTTGTACAGAGTGTATGTGAAGTATGTATGTGTGCAGAGTGCATATGTGAGTAGTGTGTGTACTTGTACAGAGTGTATGTGAGTGTGTATGGTTTATATGTACAGAGTGTATGGTACACGTGTAGAGTGTGTATATGAGTGTGTACAGTGTATGTGAGTGTATATGGTGTATGTGTAGAGTGTGTATACGAGTGTGTATGGTGTATGTGTAGTGTGTATACGAGTGTGTATGGTGTATGTGTAGTGTGTATACGAGTGTGTATGGTGTATGTGGAGTGTGTATGGTGTATGTGTAGTGTGTATACGAGTGTGTGTGTGTGTGTGTGTATGCTGTATGCACTGCAGGTCTGTGAGAGTGACATGACGGCCGTGTCTCAGAAGACTGAGCCACTATTACATCACCTCGACTCGGAGCGTATTAACTTACAAACCTCGTCTCGTTCCAGCAGCCATCTGTTACCGAGCAACTCCACACTAACAGCCCTAACAGCCTTCCCTCTCAGCCCCTGCTACACAACTCCTGCTGGAGAACATTAGCACATGGCACCTGGAACCGGTTTCAGTGTCTTTAATTTTGAGGTTGATTGATGCTCATTAAAAAACCCCGTTTAGTCATGTTGTGCACTAAATCTTGATGAGTGAGAACAAGGTGTGTGTGTGTGTGTGTGTGTGTGTGTGTGTGCTGTAGATCAGTACAGTACACTCTGACTCAACACTGTACATGCTGCACACATTAAAGGGGAAAACTGCATGATGTTTAAAGGCAAACTTTAAACATCAAAAGTAATTTACACACGTTTTTCACACTTCATATTTGAACATATTTATGCAAATGAGGCTTCGACTTTATTACATGATTAAATGTGTACATTTTTTTTAATTTTCAGTATAAAATCTCATTTATTTTGAGAAATTCTTCTGTAATAATCATTAACGACAGCAACAAGCTTGTAAAATGTTATCAATGCATATTATCTAGAAACAGAGGTTTTTGTTCTGAACAAAGGGGGGAAAAATGAGGTTCTGAGAAAAACAGGTTTAAAAATAGATGTGATTTCATCTATTTTCTCACTAGCGAGTGTGGCTTCTAAGATTTATAAAAGAAACTTGCATACATGTCATAATGACCTATAAATCAAGATCTATATAATCAGGAAACAATGTATGTTATGATGTAAAGTGATTATAAAGTGGGCGGAGCCAAAACCTTCTACAAAGTTGCTTAATAAGGCAGTGGTCAGGAGCGCATGCACACAGTGAAATAAACACTCAGAAGTTGCTTTTTGATATTTTTATTCATACAGAAGACATGCTATTGATGCAATTTATCCAACAAATCTGAAAAATGATTAAACAACATTGTCTGAACAGCATGTAAAGCACAGTGTTTAGCTTTCTGATCTAGTTTGCTTAGAATTGATCCACTGCAACCCTGAAAGTATAAAGCACTTACTGAAGATAATACAAGACAATAAACAGAAATGACCATTTTGCTCAATGATTTTTCAGTTTTTTTTAATAAATTGCTCTTCTCTTACACTGTAGCAATAAAAACATTACGCCTCAACATAAAGAATGTTGATTTTTTTTCCACTCAAACTACTGCATTATCTCAAACTTAGCAACTTTAAAGAACCCACTTCATCATCACGGCATGTTATACACCTCTAAAAAGCATGTTTCCTGATAGACAGGTCAATTTCTTTGTCAATAAACCATACTCAGTAGTGGAATTCCTGTATATTAATTAATATTGCAGTTTTTAAATTTTGCTTAAAATCAGGTTTGTTTGTTTTTGCATTCAGAACAAAACCATTTCAGCTTCCAGGTGATTTGCATTCAAGAAATGCAACTTTATTTATGTAGCGCTTTTAACCATGAACATTGTCACAAAGCAGCTTTACAGAAATCTGGATATAAAATTTAAATTTATATCCAAAAGTTTGGTCCTTTCCCTGTTTAGATGGATATTACAGAGGAAAACAGTGTTGATTACTGTTAGATTTATGTTCGATTCTACTGAAAAATATGAGATTTTTTTTTTTTTTTTTTAAATTTTGTAACAGCTCATGGTGTTTCCAACAAACTTTTCTGTAAAGGTGTTTTTCTCGAGAGCATCTTCACACATCACACATCCAAAGACTAGATTTTTGTCCTAGTGTACAAATTTACACCTATTGAAGTAAACAAAGCCTAAGCATACATTTTTGAAAAAGTTCCAATACAAAAATATTTCATCTTTATTCCAAAAGCATGTGTTAAATAACAGAACGTCCATGCCTGCTTCCTGTGTCCTGTTTTTTTTTTTCTGCAGTGAAGTGTACTGAGGTTACTAAAAGCATCATATCTCTCAGATCTGTTGATCTCAGCACAATCTTGGCTTACGTTACTAAACAATGCCTAAGCCAGATCCAACAGCGACTCAAAGCCAGAGACCAGTTACTACATACTGGACCTTTAGATCCAATTCATTTGTTTTGAAACTAAATGTGTTTTTATTATTGTATCTCGCCTGCTTGCTCTCCAGCATGATCAATCTGACAAACACAGCTCATTAATAACCATGAAGCCTGACGTGTGTGTGTTTGTGTGTGTGTTCTGTTCTTCTCAGTTTCCAGGTCCCAGGCGTCATCGGAGAAGCAGGAGGCTCTTCTGGAGAATGTGACGCGTCTGGGAGATCGCTCCGAAGCTCTGCAGGAGTCTCTGGGCCAGCTGCCTTCCCAAAGCGACCTGCTGGAGAACATCTGGAAGCTGGAGCGCCTCTTCCACAACCACAGCGAAGAGCTGAGGCAGCTAGGTACAACCCAAATGCGGAATAGGGGAGAAAAAAAAAAACCAAAACACAGAAGCACAATGTTTACTGCACAATATGACTCACAATATACTAATCCTTAATGAATGAATGCAGAGGTGGCAAAGCTAGCCAGCAAATTGACCAAACGTGAAGTTAAGCTACCTCAACGTGATTTCACGTAAGCTGATATTTTGTTCTTACAGAATAACTTAGTAAGGTATCAGTATGGATGCTCATCTTGCTCTGGCTTGTCAATTTTTTGTTGCAGCAGCTCAGCTCGTGAAATCAAAAGTGGAGTTTCAGAGCTTTTTGTACCTGCCGCTTAGTGTTATGGACACCAGTACAATAGTATATATGGAAAAAAAATGTTTTAAAATAGTCAAAGTACAGCTACTCGGGTATTTCCTGCCATGGTAGTGACTGACTGCTAGTCTACCTGAACCAGTAGTCAGGTCTTTAATGCTTGAGCGTGGAACGCTCTTGTGTTCTTCACAGGACGCCTGGTGCAGGGTCTGGAGCGGGACATCCGCGATCTGCAGGCGTTTAGCGAACATGCCACGGGCTCTATGGCCCAGATGGAGGAGCAGGTGGGAAGTAGCCGGAGAAACAGCAGCGCACTAGGAGCAGCCCTGGCCCGAGCCACCGCCTCCATCCACAGTCAGGATGCTGCACTGCGTGAGACGGTGGGTCAAGTGGACATCCTTCGCCAGAAACTGGACGAGGTGGACTGGACCATGGGCTCCATCAACCACTCGCTCAGCAGCCACGTCAGCACCCAGTGGCTACAGATGGAGCTGCTTCAGGTGCAGCTGGGCAACGTGACCCGGGACGCCAGGAGTGCCAGGATCATGCAGATCCATCTGGAGGAGCAGATGAGGAACGAGCTCGAGATTCTCAACGTCGTCACTGAGGACCTGAGGCTCAAAGACTGGGAGCACTCCATGGCCCTGAAGAACATCACCATCATCGAAGGTAAGAGGAAAGGATACGTGACAGCACAGTACACTTCAGTGCAAAAGTTTGCATCCCCCAGGGTTTCTGGGTGGAGAAAAGGGAACATGGATTTCTATTTTACAATTTAGCTTTAAAAAAAGAGAAGAATTTAAATATGCAATAAGGCAGCAATCAAAAAATGGTGAAATCAATAGAAAAATAGGAAAGATCCAAAAAATCTGAGTCAAGCATTTGCCATGACCTTCAATGAAAATGGAGAGGATCCAAATACCTAGAGTTTGGGGCAGTTATAGAGGCAAAGGGAGTGAAGCATGTAGGATTGTGGCATTTACAAATGTTACTGTGTCATAAAATATATAAGCCAATCATATTCCAGTATACAGATATAAACCATGGAGCAGCGTCTTATTGGGGGGAGGGTAAGGGCGAGGACACGTTTAGGATTTTTTTTTGTCCAAATTGCATTTTTTTTTTTTTGTCTGGATTTCTTAAATAGAACATAAAATGTAGTCTTTAATGACATTTTTGTGGAAAGCAATTTATTATTCATTACAGAAAGTACTATGATTTTGGGTTCTGTAGCAGTGTAAAGTCCAGATGTTTCTGTACCAGCTCACGTCTATACATGGGAATGTTTTGAACTCCCAGTGTCTACTGAAATGGACATTTTTTTTTTTACTGACAAATCCCTAACCGAATCCTCCACCCAGTCATTAAGGAAACCACACAATGGCTCACAAATCAACAGCAAAATGGATCTTCCACTAACACCCTCCTGACAGCACTTGACTGTGGAGTACATTTGGCCCGGTGTAGTAGATTAATGACTCGACAGAGCAGAGAGCGAGAACACAAACCATCGCAGAACCTCCAGTCCTGACAAAACTGTCTCGCACACTGCTGAAAGTTCCTCTGTCACGCTTGATCATATAAACCAGACCTGTAACAGAAACTCTTCATCAGAGACCCGAGGCCCAGGTTTGAGCTTCACGTCTGCACGATGCATCCGGGGAGCAGACGAGAGAAACACTGTGAGGGATCGGAAAACTTTCCTCTCCCTCATGTGCTCGAGCGAAGGAGTACATGTGTCGGTCTCCGCCAGCACGGCTCTGCAGAAAGAGCACAGCGGAGCACTGAAAGCCAAGCGTAACAAAAACATTGGCCGGCCGCGATAACCGGACCGCAGGAGCACTATAAGTGTGCAGGAGAGCTCTGCGCCGCGTCATCCATAATCTCAAATCATATCTGTGTGGCCCGATGGTGTTAGTCAAGACAAAGCTTGATGGGCTCTGGGAGTTCTCCGTTACGCTGAGGTTTAAAAGAAAGGAATAAAACACTTCAGGACTTGCTGTTATATGGAAAAAAAAATATCAACAATAATATGGTGTGGCCTGACATGAAGCCACAAAGTTGACTATTTTCCAAAAACAGCTTGTCCTGTGGTTTATTCCTCTTATTCCACAGCAATTTGCCAACAACTACAAAGAACGTCACGACATACATTTTATCCATTTATAGTTACTATTATGGAACATCTGTGAAACAAGTTGTGATTTTATGTTGTAGCACACCCTTATCTATCCATCTATCTGTCTGTCTGTACATCCCTCCACCCATCCATCCTGTATATCCAACCATCCATACATCCATATTGTATTTACACCAATTCCCCCATTCCTTCCATCCATCAATAATTCCATAAATTCCCCATCCATACTGTATATCCTTCCATCCATCCTTCCATCCATCCATCCATCTCACCAGTTCTCATTCATTAACCACATTAGCGAGCTGAGTTCTTTTTTTTTTTTTTCATTTAAAAATAAGTACATTAAAGGGAAAAAAAACAGGCTTTCTTTGGTGTTTTTAACTAAATGTTTTTTTCTCGACTTTACAGGCCCACCAGGACCAAAAGGTGAGAAGGGAGACGTGGGGCCTTTAGGGCCTGCTGGAATCCCTGGCCTGACGGGCTTTAGAGGTATCTCTCTCTCTCTCTCTCACACACACACACACACACACACACACACACACACACAGAAATGTTTTCAAAGTGGAAAAAAGCAGTGCTTCATTTTTCAGTGAAGTATGTGACAGTGTGTGTTCAGTAATGATGAAGCTTCTCCAGTCTTTACATATTTTCCTCTCAGAATTGAGACTCCCTCCTGTGCATACAGCCTCTCTTTCTGCATTTAATTGGGAAAGCAGTGAAGATACTCTAAAGTTATTAGCTTATAGATCATTGCTCAGACCCAAACATGTCACACACACACACACACACTTCAGACCTCTTGTGTCCTCACTATCATATGATGACATGTGGATGCTATACAGACTGTTCTGGAATGGTGTTGGATGGTCTGGCCTGCATCACAGCATGAAACGTGCGCACACACACACAGTGCAGTCCTCCCAAACCTGATAAGGACAGATATTTCCATTTATTTAAATTGAAGTCCCATTCTCTTGTTACAGCAGAACTGGGGAAAGTAAATGCTGAAACTCTGTGTGTGTGTGTGTGTGTGGTCAGGTATACCAGGAGAAAAAGGCATCCAGGGACCACAAGGACTTAGTGGTGTCGATGGCCAAAATGGGGAGAAAGGAGACACTGGAACAACGGGACCCAAAGGTAAAAGGCGACACACTCACACGCCCTCTCTCACACACGCCCTCTCACACGCACACACGTCCATGCTTCTCCTCACTTCAGAGATAAATGGATTGATGGTCTGCACTTTTGTGCGTACTGCCACCTAATGTACATGAGTGAGTCAGTGAGTCATTGCGCAAGTCTCAGTGAGACGGAGTGAGTGAGTCAGTGTGAGTCACTGAGTGAGTCAGTGAGTGAGCTCCATGCTAGTCTTGCCTTGCTCAGAGATGATGAATAGATTAATGGTACGTGTTATTGTATACTGCCAACTAATGTACAGGAATGAGTAGTGATTCACTGAGTCATTGTGAGAGTCACTGAGAGGGTGAGTCTGAGTGAGTAAAAGAGTCACTGGGTGAGTGAGGAGTGTGTCAGTGAGTGATTCTTTCACTGAGTCAATCAAAGTTAGTGAGTGAGTGAGTCAGAGAGTCACTGAGTGAGTCATTGATAGGGGGATCATTGAGTGAGTCAGTTCATGAGTCATTGAGTCAGTATGAGTGAGTCATTGAGTGAATCTGTCAGTAAATGAGTGAATCTGTCAGCCAGAGAGTGATTCAGTGAGTGAGCGAATGAGTCATCAAGTGAGTCAGTGAGTGATTCAGTCAGTGAATCAGTGAGTGAGTCGGTCAGTGAGTCAGTAAAGCTGTTATGGTGGCCTGGAACAACAAAGGTTGCACTTACAGGCTACTTTTACAATAGAAAATACTGCTGCCACTGATTTTGGGCACAGCAGAGCTTTCAAAATGTAAAAAAAAAAAAAAAAAAAAAAAATCATTTTATTTTTCTTACATCCTGACCAATGAGATTGAAGCAAACAAAGCAAACAAAAGGTAGGTGAGAAAACAAACATGGAGCACAGTGCCAGGGAAAAAATAAGTCTTTTAAATTTTAAATAGTAAATATTT
The DNA here is from genome assembly GCA_037576675.1 of Pangasius sanitwongsei. NCBI lineage: Eukaryota > Metazoa > Chordata > Actinopteri > Siluriformes > Pangasiidae > Pangasius > Pangasius sanitwongsei. The sequence goes on along the minus strand of JAKKZI010000093.1, from coordinate 28,663 downwards.
TATTGTCTATTTCATCGTTTCAATGTAACTAAAAGTAACAGCTTGTGAACACGATGGTACGTGAAGTGACGTCCCACTTTAAGTGTAGCTTCATACAGTCAAGTCTCACAAGTAGCTCAAATTGTCCTAATCTTCTGCCTCCAAATCTACAGCGAAGACAAACAACTTCCTCAATAACAGTTACACCAATCTGTATTTCATCTGATGATAAATCTAAATGACAGAGCCTCTGCCATTTCCACTTTAGAGTTCCTCATGGTTTTTTTTGGATAAGTAAAGCTATATAGCTTCCTAAACATATTTTATTTGGAACGTCTTTGTACAGACTGAAAAGCCTGTTTTGTACACAGCTGTGTGATGGATTTAAACAGGAACAGCAATTAAATTAAAAGTCTTAATTGAACCCAATTTAACAAAATGGCTCTATTTAGGCAGGTTTTCATCAGTAGGACACTGGATTTGTTTGAATGTGTTTTTCAGCCAGCTGAACTTGGCTGAGCGCTCGACCTCATGCCTGAGGGGAGAACAGAGCCGGTGGCTTTCACACTCGCTGCTTTTCATTAAACTCTGGAATTGTAAAACAAAACGAGTTCGCTCAGAACCAAAATCCGAGCACTCAGAACTACACAACGGGATAAATAACCAGAATGTGAAAGTTCTGGAAATTAAATTTTAAAGCTGTCCCGGAGTTATACCACCCAGGTGATCAGATAACATCTGGCTGAATTTTCTCCCCAAACCACACTGTAAAAGAAGCAGAACAAGCTAATCAAGATCTGATTAACAAAAAAAAAAAAAAGTAACAAGTAGACCCCATGTTCAGGTTTACTACAAAAAAAAAAACCAATAATGGTGTTACCAAGAAAAATCACCAGAAGATCATCAGGTCATCACACACCAGACATTAGACAAATAATCCTGCCTTCCACAATACTATAGTTTTAAACTAAGAACTGCAGGTAGGAAACGAACCCTACAATATCCCTGGCTATAAGTATCACTATTTCTGTGGCAGTAAGCAGACTGGACTCTCACTACACACCGTGGAAATAGCATCGCACGGTACAAGTGTGTATTTAATCCGTCATTCCCTACCTCGTAACCATGAAAAAGTCAATTTGTATAAGGCGGAAAGTCTTTGATTCTCCGTATCCTGGTGCTGAAAAGTGCTTTTGAAGCCCTCTGTGGTTTTGGGTGCGGGGTGTGAAACGCAAACAGCCTGTGCTTACTTTGGTGTGTTGTGAGATTTGAAGCAGGAGACGGATGCGTGTGGGGAGCGGGAAGGTATCCTCATCCTCGGTTAGGTTAGTAAGCTTCCTGACTCTTATAGCACACCAAACATCTGTGTTATTCTCATGATAATGAGTTCTACCCAAACCACCTACTCTAATCTCTCTCCCGCTGTCTCTCTGTGCCCATTATAAACCACAGACAGCCGTGTGGAGGTTGTTTCTAATCCTGCCTGCATGCCTTCCCTTCCCAAACCCACCTGGAGCTGCGAGGACAGCACTACAGCTCGAGTAGAACAGCAAGCCTCGGCTGAAACCAGAATAACTGACCTTATTCGAGATTCTGTCAGTTTCTCGGATGTTGTTTTAAGCTAGCTAGCTTTACCAGCTACGGTTCGCAGTAGCAAAGTGGCAGCGACGCTACAACCCCAATATAATAACTTGCAAGTACTGATTGTTCAGAATGAATTTTCTATAACAGCAGCTCAGACAGTAGAGCATCTCGTTGCACTCATTCTAATACATTATCGTTTCCATAGTAACAGTTCATACACAGGGACTTGTATGCCAGAGCGTCGCTCAAACAGATTTAAAAACCTGTTTAATTGTTGATATTGTGAACTTTTCTGTAAGTAAATGTTTATTTAACATTTATGGAAGGAGTCTCCAGTGACAGTCAGAGGTAAATCTGTAGCTTTAGGTTTTCCACCACAGGAAAGTCTTCGCGGTTTCTCGGTAGCATGACAAGCTGCTCTGTTTGTTTTATTAACTTCGAGAGAGAGAGAGAAAAAAGACAGGCTGGTGAGGGAACGACTGTTTATAGCTGCTGTAAAGTAAGTGAGAACAGGAACTGACTTGTTTCATGAATGTTCCACAACATTAAATGTAACTATAAACAGATAGAAAGTATAATGTCATTCTTTAACAAATGAAGTATTGTAATCATTGGCAAATTTTTTGTCAAAGTGTAAGAGGAATAAAACACATCAGGCAATGCTGTTAGAGGAAAATAATCAACTTTGGTGTGGAAACTGTAACTCTGCTCCATCAAACCACCCTGTTGTTGATTATTTTCCTATAACAGCATGACCAAACGTGTTTCATTCCTGACTTATTAACCAAGTCACAGAGCAGTGCTGATAAACACCATTTCTTTTTATACTAACATAGACTTGTTTGCTGGAGATCTTTACGCTAGCTTGTAGCTAGCGTAGACTACATGTAGACTACATTTTCTATCACCATGGTGATAGGCTAGCTACTCTTTCAGGCTAGATGACGGTTGCTAAAATAGTATAACTACTAAATATAGATCTCTTTCATTTTCTTAATGTAGCAAATATACAGTATGTATATACTTTAATTCATTTAGCTTGTAGCAGTGTCTCGTGTAGTTGGAAACAAGACAAAGCGCGGCTTCTGAATGCTAACAAGACTAAATCATTCACAAAAACAAACTGGCTGCTGTGCGGAAGAGGGGATGACATGGACGTGCTTCAGTGTAGTAAAACTACTGAAACATCTGGCACTTTTTGTTTCCTGTCAGCTGACACTAACTGTTTCCACCTTCTCTAGCATGAAATTCATTTTGGACTGCGCACATCACAACGCTACGTTTTTGTGGTAATGCTGTTAGTCCTACGTACATGAAATGTGTATAAACTCTGAATCTAGCTTAATTAGTCTACTTTGGACAGCGTCCACTATTTTCTTTACACAAGCATATCAGTTCTGGACATGTTATCTGCTATCCAAGTAAAGAACTTTCACTAGAATGTAGATTCAAGTTGGTTCAAAGATCTGAAAGAGATTCACATTTCTGCATGACGTGATCTTATGATCTTAAGACCTTTGACTTAGTGAGGAACGTTTATTAGATTAACATTTCATGAAGCGCATTCCTTTTTCTCCGTGAGCCTGTCTACATGTATTAGCTACTTAAAGGCGCTTTTATCTCTCTGTAACATTAACATGATGCGTTCTGTTCTTCCTCAAGTGAGTGTGTCGACCTCTGTCTGTGATAAAGCTCTGATAAAGCCAGGCCAGCTTAAAGTCAAAGAGAGAGACGGAGCCACGCTGGGCCTGGAGTCACCGCTTCAGAGAAACTCAGACATACTGGCTATGCCTAATCAACGTCCGCCATTTTGATTCAGAAGGGAGGGGGGAGGTTGGGCGAGTTCATTATTTAACATTAATCACATGGTTGGTTTTAACATTCCATATAGCAAATCATGGAATGACGGCGATGAAATCATCCGAGTCTGACTGCTAAAACACATCTCAGATATGTTATGGACCAGAACTCTCAGCTGAGCCATTTTCGACCAAAAAACTGGCACCAGCGTTAGATATGGCTAGTTGCATTTGAGTCGTATTGGCCCAAATTCCAAATGCATAATAAACCTTAAATGTGGCTGGTTACAGGTAGGACATTTCATTCTGGCCATAACTCACCTTTATGTGCTTTAAATCCTCCATATTTGGCATCAAATCCTGTTTCATCTGGAATTCGATACTTTCCTACCAACCACCATCTCTTCGTCGTCTTCTTTTTTGTGTTGGCCGGAGCAACTTTTGTGCTGATGTGGGGGGAAAAAAAAAAGGCAGCTCACATGACATGCACACTGTAACCATAACAACTAGTATCCTAGCTAGTATCAATGCTAACTATATAATTATAGTTATATAGGAGAGCTTGCTCTTTAGATTAGATTTCTTAATCTCAGTAATGCAGATGAAACGAAGATTGGTGTAACTGGTGATGAGGATGTTGTTTGCTTTTATCGTAGCTCTGGAGGAAAAGAAAATTTGAGCTCAATGTGAGACAATGACTGTACGCAGCTACAGTTAAAGTGGGATGTTGGTGAACTTACCCAAAACAGACAAGCATGAAAAAAGTCTTACTTAAGAGGAATGTAGGCAAGAGAAACCTGCACTTTGGGGAGGTGGGGGGATTGAGGAAAATGTCTAAGGTTCTTTGGATTGTTCCTCTAGAGGAACCTTTGAAGCTACTGTGAAGAACACTTCAGCAGAGGGTTTCCATTGCAGAAGTTGCTAAATAGAACCTGAAAGGTAGATCTGAAAGGCAGGAACTGTTAACCATCCGAAGAACCCGTGAGGAACCTTTTTCCAAGAGGGAAGTTCTAAATGAAAGGCAGCAAGTTATCTCTAATAATGACCGCGTTAGACAGGGTGTGTTATGGGTGTGTTGGCTCACGTTTCTTTTCCAATAATCCAGTACACATTAGAATTTACTAGAAGACTAATACAATTGTTTTGTCTCTTTCAGGCCAGAGAGGAGAACGAGGACCCAAAGGAGAGAAAGGGGACAGAGGGGACCAAGGAGGCAAGACAGGTAGGAGCTCTTATCTTCTATCTCTTACTCCTCTTTTAAACCATTTGCCCAAACCAAACACGAAAGAGAGCAACACAATTCCAGGCAAGTAAGTTCCTGTGCTGCATCTCCACCAATGGCAAATACACTGACTATAAAATAAACATCCAGTTAGCGGCAAAAGTACGGCAAGACAATAAACACGGAGGCGGTTGAGATTTATGTCTTGCTTTGTTAGTTACGTCATGCTGCTCTTGATGTAAAACAAATGTTAGCAATAACAAGTTATAAAACACCAATAGCAGGGTTTGTTGTTTTTAACTTATGAGCAATATTCCACTCTGGAAGTTCCTGCTCCTCCGAATAAGTAGGGGAGGGGGAACTAAAGTTTTCTGGAACTACAAACCAAAAATTTATATCCACCTTGGTTTCTCTGGTGGAAACAGGCCTAAAGTTCGTAACTTCTGGAAAGATTCCTGATTTCCTAAGCTGGAGCAGGAAGTAATTTTTTTCTGGAATTTCAACCCAGAAATTAAAATCAGGCCTGGTTCCTGTGATGGAAACATGTTCCTGAGTTCTGGAAAAGGTTAGTGATTTCCAGCAGTGGAGCAGGAACTAAAATGTTTTCTGGAACTAGAAACCAAAAATTAAAATCCATCCTGGTTCCTGTGATGGAAACATGTCTAAAGTTCTTGAGTTCTGGAAAAGGTTCCTGATCCCTGCAGTGGAAGTGTGTCTTGTAAACCTGCAGGTGGAGTACCGGGTTGGCACTGTTGGGTCTGAACGATAAATAGATGCAGTTTTTTTTTCCAAAGTGACCTCATTCGTCTCTCTGGACAGCCGCCGCAGTTCTTCTGCAAAACATGTCTGAGAGCAGCTCGGGGATCAAACGCATGCTTTACATTCTCCTCGCTCGTCTTTCATTCAGAAAGCTTTGTTCAACTGAAGCTCTGCGTCTGTCATTTCTGCTGTGGGCCAGCGTTCACTCTTCAGCACACTCTGCTGATTTCAGCTCACTGTGGGATTCATTACAGTCTGATTTTTGGGGTCTGAAGTTTTCTTCTGTACTTTTGCCCTGGAGCTACAAGACTAATTTTGCTAACATGATAATGAGTGTTTTACACAAAGTCTTGTCCATAAATATCTGCCTCAAACCACTTCCAGTTCTTAATCTGTGACCTATAAACATGAGCGAAACTTCACTGTTTGTGAAGAACACTGTAATGTTATTGGGGCAGCCATTTTGGGTAACAAGAATCGATATTTTTCTTTAGTGCAGCTTGATATCATTACGCAAGATGACAAAAGGATACTTGGTGGTTTTACACATTCACACTAAAGGCTGTAACTCTGCGAATATTTAAGTCGGCGAAGGTTACTTGTATTCAGAATTGAGTTATTGAGTTAAGTCAATCTTTTTTTGGCTCTTCGTTGAGATTATGGAAATTGTGTCTACTTCTCACCTCTGAGGTTGCCAGATTTTTCCACACAAATGCTGGACACCAAACAAGAACTACCCAGGTGTTAAAATATGTTGTGGTTCCCCTGATGGGAACATGCATAAAATACCTGATGTCTGGAAAATGATCCATATTTCCTATGGTGAAGCAGGAACGAAACCATTTTCTGGAGCTACAAGCCAAAAATTAAACTCAGCCACGCTTCCTTTGGTGGAAAGATGCCTCCAGTTTGAGTCTGGGTGAAGGGGGTAATTGTGTAAATCTGATTATTCTTATAAAACCTGTAGGACTTAATCTAGTTAAATTGTCCAAATCTGATCCTAAAATATTGTTAATGAGGGAAAAGAGCCCAAACCCAACCCCCCGTTTTCTTTATTCTGAGTGTCGTCATCAGAGGAGGTTAGTAAGCACTGAGACTGAGGAGAGCAGGTGAAACTGATTTCCTTCTGTGGCGACATGTTCTGGCGGATCAGAGAGGGCGGGTTGTCTGTTTATTTATTGTTGCTCTTGAATTGGTTTCAGAAGTTTAGGAGTGCGAGTGCAGTGTGTGTAAGGATGTGTGCGAGACGGTGGTGTGTTTTCAGTAAGCGTGTTTAGTAGGATGGTGAACAGAGTGCATCAAGGATGTGTACAAGCCGTGAAATAAACCATCGCCCACTTGGAAATGCGGGTTTAAAAAAAACAAAAAAACAAAACGATATTAAAAAAGCGTGTATTGTGTAGAATGATGAAGTCTGTTCACAATTTAACATCATTTAGGGAAAAAATATGTCGTAGCTGGCAGTGTTGTTGTTCAATGCCAATATAAGACTATTTAAGAATGGGGTCATGCAGTTATAGGAAAACAGTCAACGATAGATTTATTTGCATTTCATGAACGATTGTAGTGGTGATGGTTTGATTAGTAAAAATCAGTGTGTGAGAGCAAAACCAGAGGATAAGGTGAATCAGGTTGTATTGGGTGGAAAAAAATGTGAAAAATGGACAGCGATAACTTCACACATCAGATTTCTGAGCTCTGATTTCTGTCGTCATCCGTTTCGCTTCTTCTAAACTGTTTTACTTGTAAACTTGTGTAAACAATACGGTCTTGCTACACTAAATATATACAAGCATACACAGTAGGCACACAGTATAGTTCCAGTAAAGGTTCCTGGTGTCTAGGTTATCAAAAAAGACAGACATAAAGGTTTGTCATTCTGACTGATGAGCAATATTTATTCCACTCTGCATGTTCCCAGTCCTCAGGAGAAGCAGGCCTACCTACTGCAGAACAGGAAATAAAGTTTTCTGGAACTACAAACCATAAATTCAAATCAGTTCTGGTTCCTCTGGTTAAAAACATGCCTCAAGTTCCTGAGTTCCAGTAAAGGTTCTTGGTGTCCAGCAGTGGAACAGGAACTAAAAAGATTTTCTGAAAGTACAATCCAGGAATTCAAATCAGCCCTGGTCCCTCTGGTGGCTTCAGTGTTCCTGAGTTTTGGAAGTAATTTCCAGAAGTGGAGCAGGAAAAACAACAACAAAAATTTGGAAGTACAATCCAGGAATTCAAATCAGCTCTGGTTCCTTTGGTAAAAACATGCCTCAAGTTCCTGCGGTCCAGTAAAAGTTCCTGGTGTTCAGCTATGAACAGAGTCCTGAAAGAAAGGAACAGTTTTTTTGAAAATGGGTAGGCTATTACACCAGTGTGTGAAATTGTAATACAGTTTACAGACTGAAAATAAAACGACTCCTTAGGTCGATAAAGCACTTCCTGTCAGCTGGTCCTTCCTATCAGAGGGGGAAGAAAAAGACACTTCATCTAAGTGTTTTAAGCGCCACGTGTTTCAAGATCCAACCCTGAGCCTGCAGTCTCGGTTTCTGCAGAGACACGGACAGTTGTTTTACATTAGTCGCGTGGTTAGCATTAGCAATTATGCTAATGTTCTGTGGTTGTTTTGGCAGTGATCACATGATGAGCCCTCGCCCTAAACTGAGATGAGTTTAAGCTTGTCTATGCAGAATCTTAGCAACAGAGAGAGAATGCCTTGTTTTCCAGGCAGAGGTCTGATTTGGATAAACAGAGATGTTGTAATGGAATCTAGGCAAGAAAACGCTTGTTTTAGATACACAGCAGTCATTTTCCTGCCATTAATCAAATAATTGCAGAGCTGCCATGATTATTGCGCCGTGTTGTTTTTGAACGTTCTTCTGCAATTTGCAATAGCGCCTTCAAGTCGTCAAGTCAGCGCCTTTAGAATCACTTCATAAGAGAACACAAAAAAAAAAAAAAAAAACCTTTAGAGGCTGTGCTCATATCAGCGTGGTCGAGCTGGTCACAGTGCTTTTGATATCCAATGCTGGAGCGCCAACAACAGTCCGTAATGCCACCAGAACGCCAGGGTGGACTCAGGCGTGAAGAACGTTGGCAACAAATGGTGTGAACACAAAGCCGAAGGTCCCGAGCAGAACAATATGCCCTGCTACCAAGAAAAACAAAAAGACTGTATATGTGGAACCAAGAGACGGTAGCACAGAGCAGAGCGCACACACATGCTGAGAGCAATCAAGCGTTGTCCTTGACTCAGATACCAGGCCAGCTGGATTACAGGCCAGAAAAATCTACTGCTCAAGCTCAAGCCTGCTGTATGTCAGCAGCGACCAGAAAAACTGCCTCAACCACCAACAAAAGTAGATACCAGGCCTACTCAACAATCTGGGGGGAAAAAATCAACAAAAGCAGTAGCAAAGTGTACACGGCACGTTCTCAATCAGAACCCAAATACACACACCTTTGCCATCACAGTCCATTTATGGCTTTCAGAGTCAGAGTCTTTAATCTAGTGTGGACATCTACAGGATGCCAGTGGAGCAAATTCAGTAATGGAGTGACATAAATGAGCCATGGAATATTGGAAACCATTTATCCTGCTGCATTTGGGATCCACAAGCCAGGAGCAAGTCGATGCAGTGAAGACTTAGGATAACAAGAGACTGAACAGAACCTGAGTGGCCTCTTTGTCAAATCCTCTTAATGTGTTACAGGATGAGCCTGCATGACCAAATAAGTTTTTTGCAATATGTGCCAAGGATAATAAAGGATTATTCAATGATATACATTCATTCATCATCTTCATTAAGCTTGGCCTGAGTCGTGATGGAGCTGGGGAACACTGGGCATGAGGTGGGAATCCATCTCAGGGCAGCATACACCTCAGCATCACAGTAGCAAATCCACCTACTGCCATGTTTTTGAGAGCTGTGAGGCGATCGGAGAACCAGAGGAGAACATCCATAACTCCAGAACAGACAGTAACCCATGCTCAGGATTAAATCACAAACAATAAAACTATAAGCAGGCACTTTGAGGATTATACTGATGATGAACTGCTGTTATGACAAGATATGAGTCAAAACAGAGTGGAAAGGCATTAACTTGACAAGAAAGTGGAAATAGAGAGGGGAAAGACAAGGGGACCAAGCTCTGAGCTCTGTGGAACACCAGTGGAGAGAGAGTAAGCATGGAGCAGATGTAGACATCTGCATGTCACCTGATACAAGCACACCTCTAGGTAGGACTCAAACCACAGGATGGACAAGAGAAGAGAGGTCAAGAAGATGGGTCACACTGATTGCTGATGTAGTCGAATGGAGCCAGTTTTTTCTGGAGGCCAAAGTTTTCTGATTCCTGGAGCTGGTCCTGTGCGAAGCCCAGAGATTATTGATTATAGTCCTACTTTTGCGGGTCTCTAATAAATCAGACAGCTTTAAAAACGTTGTGTCCAACAGCGTTTAATCTAGGAATAATATGAGTCCTAGGGTATGGAGTTCATATTCTGACTTTCAGAATGCCCATTTGTCAGTGCAGGAGGACAAGTTTGCTTAAATATGGAGCATCACCATGGATTAAGCTACAATTTTCATTTCCTATGTGTTTTCCCCTGCAGAGGGTTTGGTGTATCAAATGACTGGTTTATATCATAGACCATGTGCTTCACAGCAGGAGAGAGCATCTCTGCTAATAACATACTCATAGTGTTTGTCCATGTGTGCATTAGCAGGGTTTGGCTTGCATTCAAGTCCTGAGTCCAGCCAAATCGACTATTGTTCCCAGATCCAGCTTTCAAAATATTTTAGATGATTTGGGATAAGATGGTCGCTTATGCACCAAGCACTATGGATACTGACGCACAGGGTTTTGACGCATTTATGCCTTTATCTCAATTGTTTATCAAGCATTGAGCTGCTTGATGCTTTCTGAAAGTGTTTATTTCCTGATTTTGCAATGAAAAAGACGCAGCATGGTCTGACTGGCATTATGATTTGACACGTGTAATGACTTGAAAGGAAGTAAACGTACTGGTTTGGCTCTGAAATTTTTTTCTGCATCATAACTAAAAATTCTGGAAAATACGAACATAATTGTTTCACCGTAAAATATTGCACATTTCATTTCATTGAAATTGCAGATGTTTGAATTATAATGATCTACTGAGTGTTCTTGGGTCACACGCTGCTTTAATCAGAAGAACAGAGAAAGTTCTGCTTCCCAGAATCGCACAGCATCTGTTATACATTTACGAGATGTCCATCCAGCTCTCAGCATGCAGGCCGCCACGCACGGCCGTCCCATGTCCTCCTTTATTAATCTCGTGTTTGTGTAAACAAAGCCTCACGGAGACTCCAGAAATGATAGCTATTTCCGTATTTCCAATCTCTGGTGGAACAGTAACGCTCGTGCGTGATACCATGATACAGTAATAATATATCCCATCCTATAGACTTCTTCCAGACTTAAAGCTGACTATCAGACCTCGAGGAGGAGATCAAGGCTAATGTGTCACAGCTGGACTAGCTTTTACTTCCAAACCAAAATTTCTTAGACAAATAAACATTGCACAGATCTCAGAGAGCCAAATTTTAACAAACATGAGTAGGAATCTGATGCTTTCAGTCAAACAACCTGGTTTATTTCAGGTCACACAGACTATACGGTGTGTTCTACCAAAGAGCAGAGGCTTTTAATTCGTTACTGTACTTAAGTTTGGTTTTTAACTATCTGTACTTTACTTGAGTTTTTTTTTTTTTTTTTAAATTACCTACATTTCAAAAGAATCTCTACTTTCTACATCGCTACATTTCTCTACAATCGTATATTTTTAAAGTCATACGGTGATTTTACTATCAGAAAGCTCCAACGAGTTGATCTAACTGCCGAACAAATCGAAATCTTCTAAACTGAGCAGCTAATCAGACCTAATACTCATCGCTGTAATCTATCTGCTGCTAATTACACTCAAGCTAGCTATTAGCATTCAGCTAGTTTGTATCGCCGGAGTTATCGTACTAGTTAAAGTTAGAGATTAGGAATTAAGTTATTGTTAGTTAGCCATAGCTAATGTTTTCTCATGTTCTTTGGTGAAAGAGGCACAATAGGGGGAAAAAAAAAAAAAGTTACTCAAGTTATTAAAATCAGCCCTGTTTTTCTTTTGTGAATATTTCTCGTAATTTCACTTACATAGTTTTAGTAAGATGAAGAGTTCATCCCTTTCCATTTTAACCTGAATGAAGAATTTAAGCTGTACTTCACCAGATTATTGATTTGGATTCCACTTGTGTAAAGAATTTTGCAAACTTTTAGCACCGTTGTTCATAGTTAATTATTCTTTGTAATTAGCAGACAAATGTGGATTTGGATGCCTCGTTACTGTAGTTACGCTATTTTTCCCCATGTAGCGTATAGTATTAGTATAGTATTTCACAAAGATAAAATGGCACATTGTAAAAGGAATTATTTGGTCGTGAGTTGAGATCGGTGGTCTTAGAACACATCAGCGGCCGATTTAGTCTCACTGCGACCAAAGATAGACGACGTACAAAGTTCCGTTAGTGTGTTAAGTGTTCGATTAAAATCTTAGTGCGAGTGCTGCTATGATGCTATGACGCTAGTCTAAAAGTCACCGATAGGAGGATGGCATAGAATGACACCAAACTCAGGGGAAGGTACACATATGGTTGTAGCATTGGTGAAATGTAAAAGAAACATGCTAACAGACAAACAAATCTCCTTATTACCTCAAGCTCACTCTGACGTGTCGTCGTGTTTGCGCGAGCCTGAGCTTTTTCTGGATCATGCTGATTGATGACAGAAGCCGTCGTTTTTTTTAATCCTAGGTCTATCGTTAGAGGATCTTCATCGTGTAATCCGACATGGAGAATACACATTATGGCACAGACTGTTTTGGAATTCTGTCAACATTTCACTGGGATCGCGTACAGTGTGATAAGTAATAATATATAAGATCGCTGAAAGCACACACACTAATACCGGCTTTATCCGCTGAAAATCTTGGCTTTATTATTCGGGTATCTGTTGTTTTGTTTTTTTTATCAGAGTATTTATATAGAGCAATTTACTTTTACCTGAGTAAAGAATCTTGGTCCTTTTACCACCTCTACTAAAGAGCTTTATTCAGGCATGAAATTTTAAGTGATCCAACCCACAGCACTAATTTTTAAACTGTCGCTTGACAAAATTCAGTCCGAACACAGCAACCGCTGCTTCTTTGCTTCATTCATCCATTTTCGCACACGTGTTACAAATGTGGACCGTGACACCAACGGCAACATGTCGAGAGGAAAGGGGGGAAAAAAAAGAAGAAGAAAGGCAAAATCTAGGCTATGACAAACCCACACGTGTGATTTGAGCCCAACCCGAGCCCCCAGAAATGTTCGAACACCAATCTCGGAGAAAAAAAACAATATAATAATAGTAATAATAGTAATAAAACGAAGGCTGACTTGGTAAAGAAATTGCTTCCTCATGCAAGCTCAGAGTGAAACACCTGTTTGCCACGTGTGTCTGGACTTCACTCGCGTCCATTTATACACACGTCAGTGTTTCATTTGATGCTATTCTGGTTGAGGTTCTGTTTAATAATTCATTGCACAGAATCACAAATGAATCTTTTTTTAGCGTTGACTAATGAGAAAATATCATGTGTTTCATCAGGCAGCACTGTGTCTAAGCTTGTCTTTAATACACTGTGTGTGTGTGTGTGTGTGTGTGTGTGTGTGTTGCAGTGGAGAACGTTCTGGTGCGCTTGGTGAACGGCTCAGGGGCACACGAAGGCCGGGTGGAGGTGTTTCACGAGGGCCGCTGGGGGACGGTGTGTGACGACGTGTGGGATAAGAAGGACGGAGACGTGGTGTGCAGGATGCTGGGATTCCGCGGAGCACGAGAGGTTCACAAAACCGGACGGTTCGGACAAGGTAAGGCACACACTTACAGTACGCCACAGATTAACACACACACACACACACACAATATATGACGTGTGTGTAATAATAGGAGAGTACACAAAGTGAGTACAGATTTGTAGGCAAATACTATTTTTTTTTCTCCTGGTGTTGGAAATCGGTTTGATGCTTTATGCATATATGTACGTATTGGTGTGTGTGTGTGTGTGAACGGATTGTGTCTGAGAGCTCTACCTCACACAAACCCTCCATAAATTATACGACAGATATTTCCAAAATCACGTCTACGTGTTTAATCTTGTTTTATTACTGATTTTAATTCCCAGTGTTTAGAGCTCTGCAAACACAACGTCCCATCTAAAGGCACTCGCTCTTAAAGCCAGAGTGTGTCGTGGAAAAGTGTGTGTTGGCCAGCTGCTCCTAGCTAACACCACCGGCAGTGAAGTCACACACTTTCCTGGCAGACGAGTTTCTACTTGCTTTAGCAGCCGCGTCAGATAAAGAGCCAGAGCAGCCAAGAGTTCCAGTCAGGCCACCAGTTTGTTTTTGCAGAGGGTTTATAGTGTGTATTAGAGCACGTCACTAGCGATATTAACACAGCTTTATTAGGAAAACTCTGTGATTGTGCGTTGGTCACACACTGGCGCTGCGATATCAATCTGACAAAAAGAGCAAACAGATTTTCCAGATACAACCAAAAGTACTAAGGGTGTGTGAGATAGTGGAATGATTTCTCCAGCTTTGTTTGCGCTCTACGTTCTCTCACGACTCCTGAAGGTCCGAGAGTTCTTCACACCTGATCGTTATTCTTGTACGCCGATAGGGATTATCCGCGTACGTCCCATCTCGCGTGGTTCATATTCTCCGTGCAGTGAAGCGGAGTCTCTGTTTCCACCCAGAAGTGGATTATTTTCTAGCAACAGCACATCCTGATAGTGGTTTATTACTCTTACAGGAAGACACAGCAATTTGCCAACGCTTTTTTTAATTTAATGAAGAACGATATAGTTTTTATCCGTTTAATGTTCCACAACGTCTACGAAACATCAAGTTTACATCATCATAGCGGCGGTAAGCAGTCGTTCCCACACCAGCGTCTCTTTTTATTCTCTAACAAGACAAGAAACAACACAGCTTGTCATTGGCTACGTTCACGTGCACATCAATATTCTGATATTAATCAGTACTGAGTCGTGCACGTAAACACCAGAATCTGATTACCCGCTTCAGATTAAGACGATATTCTGATTCCCCAAATTCCGATTCCCTTTCCTGGAATATGCCTGTTTTAATTGGAAAATTGTTGCATGTAAACACCTTATTCAGCATGCTCACACCACAAGGAATTGTGGGTGCTAACAGATGCTTAGCTGTAGGCTAGGTGTTTAGGAATGGAAACTCGGGCATACTTACGACAGCTGTGTATACAGGAATATTCCGAAGCCTGTACGCATATAAACATCGTATTGGGAATACGACTGCAACCTGAGTACAGACCTTAATCGGAATTTGATGTGCATGTAAACGTAGCCACTGGTGAACGCGTTGTGTTGACCACGCCCCCGCTGCCACAGTCGTGTTACTGAGAGAACACAAAAAGTCCTGAAGGTGTTGGAAAACAGTTACAGCTTTACCTCCGACTGTTGCAAAGCGCTGACACTGGAGACTCCTTCTATAAACATTAAAACTTCACCGTATCAACGATTACAGACGGTCTTTAATAAGTTTACATAAAGCATACATATCCGCCGTACAAGACACGTGAATGAGCTGTTGCTATAGAAACGATAACGTATTAGAACGAGTCTACATCGCGTGCCCAAGTGTTTCATTCCTTACTTAAAATACAAATTCTTAATCGGGTTGTAATATGCAAATAAGATCACTTCTAATTTGCATATTTAGAAAGTGCGACGTTCTCCATGAAAGAAGAACTGCTTCAGGGCTTTTTTCTGTTGTCTACACACACACACACACACATTTTTTTGTAGAACCATTAAATCAAGCTGTTCATTATTCAGTATAGAATGGAAAAAAAAAAGTCTTGATTTTTTTTTTTTCTCCCCCCCCAAATAGTCTCCAAAACAAGTTCACACACATCATGCTAAGAAACTGGTTGTAAAATATCCATGTGGTTTTCTGAACCGCCAGTGCGCTATAGCTCCGCTCGTTTAGATGATTTGTAGAAATGTTTGCTAACAGAAGAATCTATACGTGAGGAAATCGGGGCTGTTGTGATGAAACGTTCATGCTCTGCTGTTGTTTAAAGGAGCTGAATGAGCGGAGATTTCTGAAGCATGAGGTCAGGATAAGAGTTCATTATAAACGGCTGGATTTGTTATTCAGATTTTCGGAGCGGCTCCATGCGTTTCCCTAAAAAAGGCCTCGCTGTTGTTTTTTTTTTTTTTCTTTTCAGAAAACACTGCAGTCATTTTTCATTTTTTACTTAAGATCATGTGTGTAGCGAGACTATAGTGTTTATAATGAGGATAGTAAGAGGACAGATGCACAGTGTGGGTGATGCCCTGACATGCCAAACTAATCCAGATTTGTAATGATGGCACACACACACACACACACACACCGCCTCGTTCCAAATGATGTGCCAGGAAGATTTAAAGATGGTGCCAGGTTGTGTTTTTTTTTTTTCCTCTCTCTCTTTAAGATTGATGAGCTTTTTGACTCTCTGATCATCTCTGTCTCTCTCTACCACACAGCTGCAAACATCTGTAAGCTCTTATGAGATCAGACGTCTCTCAGAGGCGCTCGACTGGCCAGCGTAGTGCACCTTTTTTACTATTTGGATGTGAAACAAACAAAAAAAAAAAAAACCACGAATTGTCAACTCATAGCGCACGTCAGATTTAGTGCTTTCACCTCGAAGTGTTTAAATAAAGACGAATATTGTTGGAGCGGTTTGGAGACCAAACTGTCGCTATATAAGTGAAATACAATTTCTCTAAATCCTCACTTAGCTGCAGAACCTTGGGAGCCTCATTACTGTAAAGTTTTGGCTCCTGTTTATTACAGTTACAGGCTCGTACAGATATGATCTCTCGATAATGATGTTGTGTATTTTAAAGGCTTTCTCAAACGTAAATCAGAGTACACCTGCAGCTCCACAGCGCTCGCTATTTTTAAAAAATTTGAAGTGACTGAATGTTTTTAGGCCATTTTGGATGTCTTGAGGTGGTTGAAGGAGCAGTTCTGAAGTTAGTTTCAGGAATTTTGTTTGAGAGAAGAGAGGGAGGAGGAGGCAGTTTTAGTGGCTCCAGTCTTTAATGAAAACCAAATGAAGAGGAATGAAAAAATTGCTCACTTCAGTTCTTCACCTCTTCGGTCAGGGACGCACACAACAAGCAGCTCGTGGAGGAAAAAAAAAAAAAAAAAAAAACTAGTGCTGCTGTAATTCAGCTATATTTAACCCCTTACACTCCTAGGATCCGGTGGTGGATGCAGATTTACACTCGTAACTACACATTTTTATTATTTTAAAAGGACATCGATGTAGCGTAACTGCAGTGTCCAAAGCCACAATCGTCTGTGAATTCCAAACAGTACTGAAACCCATGGTGTGAA
This sequence comes from Pangasius sanitwongsei, assembly GCA_037576675.1. Lineage (NCBI taxonomy): Eukaryota > Metazoa > Chordata > Actinopteri > Siluriformes > Pangasiidae > Pangasius > Pangasius sanitwongsei. Next base: position 11,822 of record JAKKZI010000093.1, on the reverse strand, counting down.
AACTTTCCCTACAGATTTATATCCGGCGGTCGCAAAGCGCCGACACTGCAGACTCCTTCCATAACTGAAAATAAACATCGCCTTACACACAACTTCACATCAACGATTACACGTTTTTCAACAGGCCTGTGGTGTAAATAAGGAATGACACATTACAGGACGTGCTGTTACAGGAAAGTAATCAATATCTCAAAATTTTCCTATAACAGCATTTCCTGAAGTGTTTTATTTCTCTTATACCACAGTGATTTACCAAAGAGTTGCGATTTTTAATTCGTTAATGAACGAAACACTGTGCTTTTATCCATTTACAGTTATATCTAATATTGTAGAACATCCACGAGATATAGTCAGTTCCTGTTCTCACGTATGCGCACTGGAAATGCTACATGAACATCTAACAGAACGCTTCGCCATATCTGCCATTCAAGACCCTGCGCCTGAGCTGTTACTATAGAAACAAGCCCATTAATATGACCCAATCACGTGCGTTACAGTTGGAACTACTGTCAGAGCTGCTGTTATAGAGGATTAATCAACACCAGTCAGAATCGAGAATTTAACATTGCTAAGAGGGAATTAAAACATGGGACTAAAAGCTTTCATTTAGACTAAAATTACTGTCTACTAAATCTAGACTCTGTGTTTTTGTCAAAAGACGAAGTCAACATTAAATCACCATTAGCTGTCAAATTAACGCCACCAACCTGGTGATGCTACTAAAAAAAAAAGAGCTAAGCTCTCAGATATAGATCAGACGAGTGGAAATCTGGGAGAAAAGCTCGCCTGAGCTCGATGTTAAAACCTCGGATTGTCCGTGGAGCTCTCTTGTTTCTGTTCACGTCACAGAATCACTGGGTGAGAGCCCTGTTGTTTGAACAGCTCTCATCAAATCTAAGCTAAGATGACGCTGTAGAGTTGCTGATCTATCGAGCTGACGGGGGAGAAAAGGAGAGCGGGTGGTGAGTGACTGCATGCGCGAGCGCCACGAGAAAACAGCCAGAGACGAGTCGTTAATGAAAGCTGTCAGGGGCTGCAGTCTGGAAGTAGTTTCGCTTAAGTAGAAAAACATCAGGTAATGAGTGTAGAGTTTCTCACCTCTCACAGTGTGTGTGTGTGTCAGACTCCAGAGGCTCATCCAGCGGTGTGTGCGCGCCAGGGTTGGTCACTCAGGGTGCTTTGCTAACACACACTCCTGTCAGACGGCTCATCTCTGGCAGACATTCAGATCATCGCCAGTTTTTATTTCAGAGATCAGTCCGGCCTCCACTGCAGCCATCGCTGTTGAGTCCTTGATTCTGATTGGTCAGAAGAAGGAGGTATTGATTAGTTTGCTATAACAGCAGCTCTGACATTAGTTGAAGGGTTATATTAATTATCGTTCTAATACGTTATCGTTTCTATAGTAACAGCTCATCCACGAGTTTAAAAACGTGTGTGATCGTCAGTATGGTGAGGTTTTGCGTAAGGAGACATGTTTGGAAGGAGTCTCCAGTGTCAGTGCTTTGTAACAGTCAGAGGCAACGACTCTTCATAGCTGCTAAGTGACAGGCTAGAGGAATCAAAGCGCCGCTGCATTGCTCTCTTCATGTCTCTTATCCTCTGTCGTTCTGCCTGTAGGTACGGGTCTGATCTGGATGGATGACGTGGCGTGTATCGGCACCGAGGACACCATCCACCAGTGCAAGTTCTCCGGCTGGGGCAAAACCAACTGCGGTCACGTTGAGGACGCCGGCGTGACGTGCAACACTTAACCCTCCCCCATTGTTTCTGCTGAATGGGGCTGCTTCACGTTCAGGACTGCAGCGCAGCAGCTGATTGGCTGAGAGAGTTACGCAGAAGATGCTGTCCCTCTCCGCGCCACCGTAAAAAGACAAGAGAATCCGTTTGGGCCTCATTTTCAGCAGGGTGGTGTTGGGGATTCGTCCAGCTTCCACAGAGCCAACAGGGACTGACGCCAAACACACAACCAGGCTGGGAAACGTACAGCCTTTACTGAAAAAGGACTGGATTTACATCCTAAAGCCTGTTGCCTTATACTTATGAAAAAAAAAAAAACAGTAATAGATTTTATAGTAGCGCACTTTTATTACCGTCTTTTCCTAGTGACCTCATTTTTGACGAAGCACAGCCAGATCCACTCCTCTGCTTAAAAATGTAGGCTGGGAACAGGAAGTGTGTATGAACTGCAGCAGTATTAACAGATTGAGTATCTGTACCACATGCCATAAAGTGAAGAGTCACGCTGGTTTACTTGAAGTTCAGTACTTTGTGCCTTTGATATTTCCTAGTCAGTATTCGCTCATCAGCATCGCGCTCTGCCCCACACACGCGTGCACGCGCACACACCTCTTTTCGAGGGTCTTCACTGGAAGACGAGTAACCCGATTCAGTGCTGATTGCAGACTTCATAGCAGGGAGGAAATTTCTGGAAATCTGCCCGCCTGCATGGTTTCGTGCCAAATCCCTTCTGGCTCATCTGGCTTGAGTACTGAGACACTCGTACGGGGCTTGATTAGTTAGAGTAGGATTGGAACGAAACCTCTCATTAGGGCACATCTCCAGGCTTCAGGGTGGGATAACGGCTTACATTTCATCATGCACATCCTCAGGCTTAGGGGAAGAAAAAAAAAAAAAAAAATCTCTCTCATACAGTTTGTTTCTTTATCGCAAATGTAGCAGATCAGGCCAGCCATGTTTGGTGTCCGAAGTCAGCTCGTTTAGTTTTGTACTTTAGCAACAACGCTAATACATGTAGCTAACATCACACACACTCATTATAAAAGATATTGTCTCATAACACCTTATTCTGCTTAAAGAAGCTGAGGATGTGCTAAAGCAGAAAAGTTAATATTTAACAACAAAAATGAAACCGGAGCCATATTCCCGAAATCACTAACGTTCACATTTTAGGCCACGCCCCCTATCCAAGATAATAAAATGAGTGTGTGTGATGTAGGGTTTAGACATATAGTTTAATTGGTAGCTACAAGATTCTCAGCTCAGGAGATAAACAAAAACAAACCACCCTGCGTTCACACTGACAAAGTGCCGAGACATTTCCTGCGTCTGTACGTGCGTGACGCAGAGCCGTGATTTCAGCCACATCTGAATTTAAACTTTCTCAATTCTATGCAAATTACGTACGCTGAAAAGCGACAAATCCAAACCTCTGGCTCGAACAATTCCTCGGTTCCTCAGTCACAACATTAGATCCTACCTGGAAAACTTTTAACCGTGGCGTCATCTTATCCGGTCATAAACGACCTCTCATTAAGCATGTACTGAGACTTTACAACTAAAAATAAAGCTACTAGAGTTAGCCTGCTTTGCTAAGCTGTGAACGAAGCTAGTAAGTAATATGTAAATCAAACAGCCGGTGCTCACGCTGAATAAATTCACGCCGTTTAATTTGTGTTTAGCTAGTTAGCGTTAGAAGCTGTATATAGCTACTACTACTGTTTCTCATCTGATGTAACCACAAAAAAAAAACCCGCTGGCCATGCCCCGCCTACATGAGACATTGCACCTATAAATGACATGAGCGACTTGTCACTACAGTGAACATCAGATCAGACAGCAGACATATGATTCTGGTCAATCGACTACATAAATTTGGTATAAGAAACAAATCTGTGTTTCCGTTTTCACCGATTCATCACGCTGATGTCCATTTGAGATGAACATATCTGTACACACGTGTCTGATGATCTGTTTTTTTGTTTTGTTTTTTTTTTTAGAGCAATATGTGTGTTTTAACTGCTCGAGTTTCAGCACTCACCTCACGTTTCCTCAAGTGCCTCTTTCCACATCAGACTGACTGAAGCCAATAATCATCCACCAAAGACGACACACCCCCCCGAGCCGAGCGTTTCTCTGCAGCGTCTCTCGCACAGCCACCTACAGAGACGAACAATCCTCTTACGCACTTACAGCTTCTCCTGTTCCTTAAACTTCTTCAAGTTATTTTTATACTCTTACCTCAAACAGTTTTTTTTTTTAAACACGTTGATAAATTAGCATACTTTTGTACTATAAGATGCAGATCCTAAGATCCTTTCAGCTTAAAGAAAAATAATTAACGTCTTGCAGTTTGCGAAAGCCTGCCATTTAAAAAAAAAAAAAAAAAAAAAAAAAAAAGATGAAAAAAACATTTCAAATGGAAAAAAAAACATTGAAAAAAATTTGGATTTTCTGCTAATAATGTAATGGCACCTCAACTTTAAGAAATGTTTCTATTTACTGTACTGATCTCGTCTTAGTGTTTTTGCCTGTAAAGATGAAGAAGTGTGAGGAGTTTTTAAACAAAGTCAGCGGTAAAAACAGTCGGTCAGCGTAAAGGCGTGTGAACAAACTGTTGGACGAACATGAACCTAATCTATTCCGTTTCTAATCAGATACCAAAATTAAAACTTTAATGTCATTTCTTTTCACACTTTTATCCAGATTTACGAGAGATACGTCTAGTTTTCAGACCTACACACACACACACACACACACACACACACACACACTACTTCAGTCCATTGTGTAAGTGTCTGTGGGAAATGTCCTTTACTGCACAGGTCATCATGTGTTTAATAAAGAATTACTGTGTACAGCTTTTACCTTTACTGATGTATCACACCTTGTCACTTAAGACTCTCACTCTCCAGACCGAGCTGTGATTCCTGGCAAAGGTTTAAGTGAAACGTCTTAAATTTAGTGCCTCAGATGCAACGTGAATCGTCAGGAATGCTTACAGTGGGAATTCTAAGCCTTAAAAAAACTCCGGAGTATTGTTTTGTTGTGTGTGTGTGTTTCTGTCCGTGACTCTGAGCACTCTGCAGTGAACTCAGTGCCTGTATTAATGTAAATAATGTCGAACATAATCAACCTGCACATACTGTACATTCAGTTTCATAAAGCAATACGCCTCGAACGTACAGTTTTATCTTTCAGTTGTTGTTTTTTTTTTTTTTTAATCTCCATATGAAGAGAGAATAAACCATGTTTGTGCATGCAGGTGCTTCTGATTATTTCTAATGGATGTGTGTTTGAGAGGCTCCGCCCACAGGAAGCAGGTGGACATGGAGCAGGAAATGAGGCGTGGAAAGGAACAACTAGAGAGAGACAGGAGAATGATCTATGACTGTAAGAGATATGGGAAGAGTGGGGGGGGAAGTGAGAGAGAGCAAGACAGCACGAGCGAGAGAGGGGGGGTGGAGAAGGAGAATTATAAGTGAAGAAGAAAAAAGGAGAGAGATACAGGGGGAGAGAAAGAGTGTGTGTGTGAAGGAGAATTATAAGTGAAGAAGAAAAAAGGAGAGAGATACAGGGGGAGAGAAAGAGTGTGTGTGTGAAGGAGAAT
>JAKKZI010000092.1:47500-60102 GCA_037576675.1 Pangasius sanitwongsei | reverse complement strand
CCCCCCCCCCCCCCCCCCCCCCCCCCCCCCCCCCCCCCCCCCCCCCCCCCCCCCCCCCCCCCCCCCCCCCACACCCTCTTCTGAGTTATTTGTAAATCAGATTGGTTTGCAGTTCTAGGTTCTAGGCTATAATAAAAACTAAATAAAGTTAATAAGAGAGCAGTTAGGAGGGGAATTAGGTGAAGGATGGAGGTGGAACGCAGTGCTATAACCCGAGCTCAGCCTAGAAGTCGGAGCAGGAAGGAGCTTCTAGATGCAGGCAGGAACTTGTAGCCTAGCTGCGTTCAGCCGGAGTGTAAATAAGTGGCAATTAAGAAGAAAAACCTTTGACATGCAGATAAACTGATAATGTAGATATAGATTTAGATTTATTCTCTCATCACAGTTACATACACATGGATAAAAGAACATGAAAAAAAATAAAAAATAGATGATGAAGTGCTCTAATAACTGTTAGTTAAACAAGGCTAAAGTAGAAGTAAGGAGAAAAATAAAATAGAAAAATAGAAAGTAAGTGATGGAGGTTTACTTTCGGCAACAATTTGCATTTGGTTTTGTTTGTTTTTTTAAGTAAAACGAACTTGATGTTAATTTCAAGTGGTTGATTTAAATGATTAAATATTGCACAAATGAAACATGTAAAAAAAAAATTAAAAAAATCAAACCTTCTCTCCTTAGTTTCAAGTAAATTTTACCGACTGACTTTTCCATCCAAGACAACTCCGTCTTTTCTCGTCCCCGTTTGGAAACGTCGGATTTTTTCTGCAAATCATTCATCATCATTACTGATAAACAGCCAGGAACTCTCCAGTGAGATCACTGCACTCGCATCAGTCTGTAAATACTGAACTGACAAAACCCAACACGTCTACTTATGAATATGACGTGACAATATAAAGGTGTGGATAGTAGAGTGCGTTATGTAGAGTTCCCTAGAAATGTGCTAGGAGATTTATTTTAAATGTAGCCTACTGAATACTTTTAATTCTATAGAGATTACGGCTGAGTTTAATTCTATAGAGATTACGGCTGAGTTTAATTCTATAGAGATTACGGCTGAGTAAATGTATTATCGATCATTTTTTAAATAGTCCCAGTTCCAGTAACCAGAACAGGAATAATAAGATTTAGCATGAAGGGAAGAAGACAACTCTGTAATATCTCAATAAAATCAACAAAATGTCAACTAATTACATGTTTTGATCTGATGCGCATCTTCCGTGTTCTGTTTGTAAGACGATCAATTATTTCAAAATTGATGAAGCAGGAATGGAAACATAACCGGGTTATTCCTCTTCCCCTTCAATTCAGTTCAATTTTACTGTATGTGTATAGCACTTTTAACAATAGACATTGTCACAAAGCAGGTTTACAGAAATATTTAAATTCCGGATATAAATTTTAAACTTACAAATTTATCTCTAATGAGCGAGCCAGAGGCGACGGTGGCAAGGGAAAACTCCCTGAGACTTCATGAGGAAGGAACCTTGAGAGGAACCAGACTCAAAGAGGGAACCCGTCCTCATCTGGGTGACACCGGATAGTGCGATTATAAATCATTCCCTTTCTGTATACCATCGAGTCAAAAAGTGCGGTTGTGTAAACAGGAAATTATGAACTTATGAGCAATTTATGAATTTGAGCATCAGAGATATTTCTGAATTCAGTATAGTTTTAACATTGAAGTCTGTTGAAGTTATCAGCTGTTCAGTGATGGAGACTTCCATCAATTATAATTGATCCAGTGGCTAAAGCGTTTTACTGGACTGTACTCTGGACTCTGGATTGTATTTCCCTTAATATTAATAAAAAAATACTTTCTTTGTTTTCAGGGCGAAGTCGAAAAACGGCGGCCGATCTCTGAGAGAGAAGCTGGAAAAAATCGGGCTGAATTTGCCAGCAGGAAGACGCAAAGCTGCCAACGTCACTCTGCTGACGTCACTGGTGGAAGGTAAACTCGATCTCCTTAATTAATTTTCCATTTCACTTTTTTTCTCATGTGAGCAAACCTTAAAGAAAAAGTTTCCGGTGGAGTGTTTTTTTTTTGTTTGTTTTTTTGTCGGGAGCTGTTTATAATGATATATCTAGGCTATATATCTGTTTATGATGCTAGCTAGTTATAAATGTTATTTACGCACTGCTGAACATAGCCTATGTGAGAAGATTTACACCAGAATATTGCATAAAGTCTAAAACAAAATGAAAAGCTGTATTTGCTTTGACCTTACCTTAGGGTCAAAACTTTAGGACTCCATATCCTAATATCTTATAATTTATCTTTCGAAAACGTGAGAAAAATCACTTAGAGAGGATTTAACCCAAGGCTAGTAAACTCCTTAATCTCTTAAGTAATGAGAAACACACTGAAGATCTGGTTTTGATTTCCTGCTGTCTGTTTGACCTCCTGGGATTTAAAAAAAAAAAAGAAAAAAAAAATAGGGCGAGATAAATAAATGAAGTAATTAGAATAATAATACAACAACAAATGGATAAAAAAAAAATCAAATCTAGGACTAATCTAGGTAAATAATTCTGTATCAGGGTGTCCAGATGGGGTTTCTGTTTTTCTTTTCTTTTCTTTCTTTAAAAAAAAAGAGCACTGTAATTTTTATTTATATATTAAACGTCCCTAATTCAGTTTTTTTTATCAGAGCAGGAAGTAGTGGCATTATTTCACACTGCTCACGATACATCGAACAAACTGTCCAGCTCATATTTATAATAATTTTTTTTGTTTCTTCACCAGGAGAAGCTGTTCATTTAGCACGAGACTTTGGCTACATCTGTGAAACAGAATTCCCCACCAAGGCCGTGTCCGAGTACCTCAACCGACAGCACACGGACCCTAACGAGATCCACGCACGGAAAAACATGCTGCTCGCAACAAAGTACGTGGAAATTTAGTTATTTCTGTAAAAAATTCCTGTAATGAGCTTTCTGTAATGGCAGCGCACAGTGAAGAAAGGCGAGGGGATATAGCATAAGCTGTGAACAAATGTTGTTCTATCTCGTCTATCCGTCATAAAAATAAATTCTCTAGTGCTGCTTATATGGTTACACGCTTAACCAAGTGGGTTTTCTTTTTTTCTTTCTTTTTGACACGTTAAGCTGGTTTCTAATGAGGCAGAAACCTGTTCCCTTTATCCGTCTCAGGCCGGCGTGTGCTGGAGAAACTCATTATATTTAAAGTGAAATGTTTCAAGCCTGAAAGTGCCAGCTTTTCCCCTTGAAGTTTCGCCCTAGGGTCATTTTTAACCCCCCTTCATCCCTCTCTCTCTCCCCCTTTCACGGTCTGTCTGTCTGTCAAAAGTCAGTCATCCACCTCCTCCTCCTCCTCCACCTCCTCCTCCCTTCCTGCACATGCCTCAGGGGCCAAACGTTCTGTTGTTCAGAAATGAAGAGAGAGAAAGAGATGATGATGATGATGATGATGGTGGTGGTGATGGCGAGTGGACAACAAGGCGGCTGTTGTTGTTGGAAATCGAATGTGGGTCAAAAAAAAAAAAAAAAAAAAAAAAAGTGACAAGCCTGGACGAGTGCACGATGCCACATAATGGTGTTTTTGCACTGATCTGTCAGCGATGACCTTTTTTTATAGAGTAAGAACATTTTCACATATATATATATATATATATATATATTTGTTACTTCAGATTGATATTTCGTAAAACCGAGACATATCGAAAGCAAGAGACTCCAGCCATGCTTCCATTATCATGTTGAGAATAAAGCTTTATCAACATTCGACACGGTTACTTCCTTGTCATCATCATACATCACTTCCTTCTAAATAATCTCCTTCAAACCCTGCAGGTTAATGATTTTTCCCAATAAAATCTCCCTGATATGATCCTGGTGGGTTTCTGTTGCTGTTCGATGACCAGAGCGATCTTTAAATTGTTAGCAGAACACGGCGAGGTCAAAACGACGAAAGGTCAGGCGTCTTCAGAAGGGGTTCAATAACGTTAACGTTTCTCTCGCGTTTCGTCTACCCTCCAGGCTATGGAGCGAGAGGAATGCTCAGCAGGATGGCGTTCATTCACATGCACAGAGATTTTGGTGGAAAGAAGGAGTGATAGTTTTGGACAAATCCATTAGGCTACAGTTCTACTGGTCAAAAAACCTGCAGGCCAAAACGCTTACATGGATGATAAGAAGTGAAAAGTGGCATTAGTGTATAGACCTAATGATGTACATGCGGTTTTTAGATGTGGATTTGCTTCATGGTCAGGCTGGTGCTCGTTCTGTTATTGTGAACCGGTTTAGACTTGCTTGCATCATCTCAAATCTGAAACTTCACATCACGTCACGCTACGTTATATCTTCCAAAAAACCCAAAAGACACGACTACTGCTTTGATTCCAATACCAAATGGTACATTTATATCCCATAATATATCCTTCAAAACTTTGAACATACTTTTTACATTAATTTTTTTGAATAGCAGGTGGACGATAGATTGTTAGCCACTTTTCCGACTTTTCTGAACAACTCCAGTGTTACGAACACAAGTGTGTGACTGAAGAACATTACAGTTCGCTGTTTTTTTTCCCTCATTTCTCTTAATAAATACTTTATTCTTTGTAAATGTTGAACCCAAAGTTTTTTTTTATCATGTTGGCGCATTATTATAATTTACTCACAATTTACTTATTGAATTTACGACGAGTCTGATGAGCTTCTGATTTGGAGAAGACCACATTTTTACATTTCAGTCACATTCATGGACCTCACATTTTGGCAAACAAAAGAGAAAATAAACCAAAATTGTTTTTTTTGGGGTTTTTTTTTGCTATGGTTAAGTCACGCTGATCAAGTCGTGATCGGATTTTAGGTCATGTTGACTAACAGGGTATCGTTTTTTTTTCAAGATGGTGGTGTTTTATTGTTTAAATATATGCACGTTGTGTAGAGGATGGCAAATCACGCCTTGTTGTGACGTGTATCAGGTATCGTTGAAAATAAAAATTCATGTATCGTGATGCAATATTTTGTGTCAAACTGTCCACTCCTGAAATGTGTTTACTTACAGTTTACTTATTGAATTGACTCTGAAAGACATATTTTATGATCTTATGATTTGGAGAAGACTGCATTTCTGTTTTCAGGCAATAAGAAACATGTTTTATACTTTTTGTCACATTTCTGAACATCAAATTGAGCCAGGACGAAGGAAACACATTTGTCGAGGGGAAAAAAAAAAAAACCCAGAAAATCAGAGCCAATATTGTCATTTGGTTGATGTGGCGTGTGGTGATGTTGATTATCATTGATTTCGGGGCGGCGGTGGTGGTGTTTTATCCATCCTCTCTCGAAGAAACTGTATGATTTCAATATAAGTTGTGCACCAGAATGCAAACGTTTTTTTCTCAGAAATGACTAAAACATGACAGATTTACGGTGTAAAGCCACTGTTTCTCGGAGGCACTCTCGGCAATGGTGCAGTTAGAGAGAAATTCTACATTCGTGTGTGGTATTAGCGTGATTAAATACTTTTAGATACCACTCCGCAGGTTGGATCCCATCAGATTTCATTACGCTAGTCTGCGATTCATTATTCACAAGAATTTCCATGAACCAACTCGCATGAGAAGTTATAACAAGTCACAGCTTCCTTCCTTCTTAAGAAAGCCTCTCCTTTTCTTTTCGGAGTGTGAGAATGTTAGAACTTAAAGTTAGTGGTTGTGTTTTTAAACTCCAAGAAACCTTGGTCAGTTCTTATAAGGTGAAATGCGCTTAGTCATCCTGCATTGCTTTTGCACAGTATAAGCCTTAGGGTTTGGAAATGTAAAGTAGGATAAAAGGTTACGAAGTGCACCGTTAGTAAGAGAAAGTTAGTAAGACAGGTGTTTATGAACCATTTTATCACCTAGTTTGAAACCCAAGTTTTAAAACCAACATTTCAAGACCCAGATTTCGTTCCGTGGTTCTTAGAGAGACTTTTTAAAAAAAGGTGATAATTATTACAAGATTTGTTTACTCTCTTTACAGACAGAGATCTCACCGATACAAAATCTATTGTATAAGCCGTCTGATTTCGTGTAAGCATCGTTTGTTCATTTTTTTTTTTAAATCCTGTACACGATCCGAAAATGTAACTGCTATTATGTCTCTAGTGTATGAAAGTTGTCGCTTCTGTAACCTGACTTAAAAAAAAAATTAAATAAGCCACTCTCAAGTGGCTCAAGAGAGTTTGAGGGACATGCACTCTGTCTCACCTGTCAATCACAGCGATATTAGCCAATCACAGGTGTCTGTGAGCTCGTGTATGTGGAAGAGGGCGGATAGCAGTTTCCTCTGGGTGTGTTATTGAGCATGAGCTTCATGTGTCTGTTTCAGAGAGTTGCAACACTCTCAGAAAAAAAGCACTGAACTGTAACCTTCAGGGTGCAAACGCACATTTCTTTTTTCGACCCATTCTTACCTGCAAAGGTAAATGTGGTGTGTCTTTAAAACTCATTCAGTGTACATAATTAGACTTTAAGGATCACTGTTGTACATTTGAGAGTGTGTTTTCATTGTTTTTTATCATTCTGTTCTGGATTTTTCCCTCTAATTGAACTGGTCTTGGACGGTTCACACTCACCATCACACCACAGGGGAGGGTGAAGACTAACACACGCTTCCTCTGAGACACAGGACGTCCGCCAACCTGCTGCTCATGCTGCGTCACCTGGCAGCGTAACACCCCCTGAGGGACGTGCCATCCTCCCTCTTCCGCGTACATGAGCTCACAGACACGTGTGATAGTGTTGCTGTGATTGACAGGGGACAGAGAGTATGCCCCTCCCACTCAGAGAGCGCAGACAATTTTTGTTCTCCTGACTCCCGGGCACGGGTGGCTGTGGCATCGACAGGATTTGAACTCATGATCTCTGGATGATAGAGTGAATGCCTTTCTGTTAATTAAAAAGTGTAATTGAGGGTCGAACGCTTGTCACTGGGGTGAAACCGCTTAAGGGTCATCTATTATACCGTAGTAAAGAGGACCAGATGACGTAGTTTACCTTTAACCCTGTTTAAAGCACCTTAGGAGCCATGGCTATATTGTTCCTGATGGTGTAGTTGTACTGTATATATTTTTATCTCAGGTATCACGGCAACATGATCGTTTATATTCTACACTTTCAAATGTGAAGTAGTAATGAAAAGCACTACTTCATTACATGCAAGATAGGATGTAGGAGCCGGTTTAGACCCAAGACTTCCTGCTTTAATGGATAATCTCACCTGGATACCGTACACGATCCCACGCTCATGCCAGCACTCCTCTTAGCACTATGACCATAACGAATATTTCTATCGTTTCTATAGTAACAGCTCATTCACAGGGAGTTGTACAGCAGACACTGTAGAGGAAAAATGTACATTTATCGACATGGTGAGTTTTTTCTGTAAGGAGATGTTTATGTAAGATTTATGGAAGGAGTCTCCAGCGTCAGAGGTAAAGCCGCAACTTTAAGTTTTCTGACATCTTCAGGACAGAGGAGTTTACGCTTTGTGGTTTCTCTGTAACATGACACGCTGTGTGTTTTTTTTTTTTTCTTATTAACTTCAAGAAAGAGAAAAAAAGAGAGGCTAGTTGTCATGAGAAGGAGGTGAAGACAGATGCAAATGCAGTTTGAGGTTTCATCACAGGGGCTGGCAAACAAATCCAAAACGAGAACATTATCCAAGAACAGGCAATAGTCAGGCGATCAGCGAACATCAATACTTGGGCAATATCCAAAATCACAAACGAGAGACAGAACAAAGTCAAAAGCAGAATAACATCTGCACAGAAATAAAGGGTAAGGGTAAAGGGTAGGTTCGGGTAGATACACACTGAGCATTACTTCGCAGTGTGAGTGTGGAACCGAAGTCCTTATATACTGAGTGGAGTTGATTGTGTCCAGGTGTGTGTGATTAGAAATCAGGGGAATGCGAACGTGACAAAGTCGGTGGGTGTTGGGAAGTGTAGTCCATGGCGGCCATATTTGTAGGCCATGGTGTGTTTTGGGAAGCGCACGTTCTTGTCGATACCGGTGTTGACCTGACGCTGGTGAGGGAATGACTGTTTACAGCTGCCGTAACATAAGCGAGAACAGGAAAGAACTTGTTTCAAGGACAATCCACAACATTAAATGTAACTATAAATAGATAAAATGATCAAATGTTCAATGTGTCGTTCTGGAATAAATAAAAAAATTGTAATTGTTGGCAAGTTGCTGTGGTATAACAGAAATAAAACACTCAGTTATGTGGTGTTATAGATAAAACATAATCAGCTTCGGGGTGGTAACAGTAACTTCACTTCACCACACTTCATCCCTGTTGCTGATCATTTTCCTGAAACAGCACGACACAGAGTGCTTCATGCTTTACGTAATCTCTGAAGGTTAAATTGTAGAAACTAGCAGTGGATAAGGTTGTGTAGAAGTGTGGGTCGTTTTGAAATAGGTCAATTATTTATTTATTTATTTTATTTGACTTATTTATTTACACTAGTGCCTGTTGTTATTTAAGGCCGTGGGTCAAATCGATCAAACTTCTCAAAGTGTACTGATTTAAGATAAATACAGCCCTAGACTGTAAAATAATCCAAGGCCAAATCTTTTACTTGTTTTTAGCAAATAAGATTTTGACTCTGATTCTGGCTCACACTCTGATTCTGACTCTGATTACAATTCTGACTCTGATTCTGATCACGATTCTGACTCTGATTCTGACTCTGATTTTGATCACGATTCTGACTCTGATTCTGACTCTGATTTTGATTACGATTCTGACTCTGATTACGTCTCTGATTTTGCTTACGATTCCGACTCTGATTACGACTCGTACTCTGACTGTGACCATGATTCTGATTTTGACTCTGACTGTTTCTGACTCTGATTCTAACTCTACCGTTGATTCTTACTCTGATTCTGACTCTAACTGTGATTCTGATAAAGAAGTAACCTGCTCTGATTGGATTATATTAATTCTATTATTAATTTCAATTTTTTGTTAAGTATGTCATTAATGTTTTACTAAGAACTAGACGTTTCAAATTAAAGGATGAATAAATTTATCTGAATAAACGTAACTGTAAATGTTTAGCCACAAACTTGATCAAAGTCCTCATCCATACAGGAGCCAAAAGATAATTATTTGATAGATCAACTGATAAAAAATTACGTTATATTAAAAATTTAAGTTTCTAGTTCACCAGCAGAGCAAAGAAGGCAGAAGACATGCTAATACTGATGCTAATTCAGACAGCAGATGTGGATTGTTAGTGTCAAAGTGACTTTGCAGTGTGAATTTAAACCCTGCTTATAAATCTAAATCGTTTGGTACAAAACACAGCGTGCATCATGTAAAAGTTGTTCGAGGATGGTGATTAAACGGATCCAGACATCTCTGTTTCAGTAAACTCTGATACCATACGCCCAGAAATGTTATCACGAGTCCCGGTGAAGGAGGCGTGGTCTCTGTGCATGTCAATCTAAATAAAGGAGGTGTGGCTTCTCACTCCACAGAGCTAGCACTTTTTTTTAAATGATGTGTTTTCACAGTGTGGTGCATTTAAACAACTGTCAAACAGATAACGGATCACGTGTCGAGATATTTCAACATTTCTGTGCACTATGAAATGTTGCTTTAGATGACTGTTAAACCATTTTCTCCCCCTGTGTCTCTTTCCCCCACTCAGGCAGCTGTGTAAGGAGTTCACAGACCTCTTGGCGCAGGACCGCACTCCGCTCGGGAACTCTCGTCCGACGCCCATCCTGGAGCCGGGCATCCAGAGCTGTCTGTCTCACTTCAGCTTCATCACGCACGGCTTCGGCTCGCCGGCCATCTGCGCCGCGCTCACTGCGCTGCAGAACTACCTGACCGAGGCGCTCAAGGGCCTCGACAAGATGTTCATCAACAACCAGACCTCCAACCGGCACACTCCGGCCGACGGCTCGAAAGGAGGAGAGAAAGACGAGAAACACAGGAAATGAGGCACAATGTTGGAAAAGGAGAAGAGGCTCTAGGAGCACCGCTTATCAGATGTGTCCAGAGATTCTTTGTACTCAAGATTTATGATGTTCTGTTTTACGTTCTTGTGAGGGGGGGGGAAGGGAGGGAGGGGATGACACGTTAACGAAGAGGAAAAGAAAGAAAAGCAAAGTGGAAGAAAGCTGTAAGGAACTTGACACCGCTGAGGCACTCGTGCAACGCTGTCATTATTCATGTGAGCCTGGTGACATTCCAAACACATTTTACCATAAAGACATTAACAATGAACGACGGACAGACACACACACACACACACACACACAGGGGTGGTATCTCATTGAGAAAATGGCCATCGCTCCACTGTCCAGCCTTTAACCAGAGACACTCAAGAAAGGACAAGCTTTTGTTTTGAACACTGCTCGGTGAAGTTAACACCAGAAACCCGTCTCACTACCCAGGCTGTGTTATAGCTCTTGATTTTGCTCTAAGGCATGACTCGAGTGTTTTTTTTGGCCAGTGAACTACTTCAGAGTGTTTAAATGACCGTAATTAAACCTTCTTAGCTCGAAATATGTGAAACTGCACTGGGTTTTCAGGACTCGGAAATCCTGAGCATTATATTATATCAGTGTTAATTTGAACCACTGGATATTCACTATATCTATAATCAGATGGCGTAATTAATGTGACTCTGGGTTGAGCTTAAAACTCTGAACACTCACTACTCTAACATCATCTCACATAGGACTTCATTCATAATCAAGCGACCTGCAGCGTCGGGCATGGCTAGGGATTTATACCGCATTTTACGTACACTTTTATCAGAATTGGCGTAAAAGCAGAAACCTATGCAATGAAAGAAAAAAAAAATCAGCTGAGTAGTTGAGAGTTAAAGGTCTTACTCCAGAAACTGTGGTGGCTTTCTGGGATTTGAGCATCACAACTTGAGCTACCCACTGCCTTTTCAGTTCTTTTTTTAAAGGTGCCCATTATGAATTAACGCAATTTTGACACGTGAAAAAGAAACAAACACAAAAAAAACCCTCTATATATCTTTATATACCCTGCAAGTACTGAATCAGTGCTGGATTGGCGTCCATTTGGACAAAATGTAGGTGTGTATTCAACACCGCTCTCAAGGCTGGGTAGAGGAATACATATAAATATACAGTGGGATCCAAAAGTTTTGCACTTTTAAAAAAAAAAAAAAAAAAGAATTTGAAGAAAACTGTTCACTGTCTTAAATATTCGATATTGACCGTGTTAACTTCTTTGCATAAAAGGTCAGATTTCCCTCAAGTCTTATGCTGCGTTCGATTAAAGGCCATAACTTTTAATTTCTGACGCCTCCTCAACTGGTCTGCTCGACTCCGAGTTCAGCAAGTGACGTCAAATCAACATGGCCGCTCACAGCATCGGCAGTAAACACAGAGGCACGTCTTACCTTTCAGTGGGTTTTGCTGTATATTCAAATATTCGACCGAGATACAGGCAAATTCACTTGTTAAATCTCCAACACTGACTACACAGCTCGCTGTTTTGAGGTAAATATATACATTAGCTAGCTAGATTTTTGCAAAGAAATGAAGAAAATGGAGGCACCCATGTTTTTTTCCCTACTTCGTAGCTCAAAAGCACAGAGGTCGGAAATGACGTAGGTCAAAAATTCCTATTTCTGAGCTAAGCTGAACGCAGCATTATTCCTTCCATTGCTCAGACGACACACTAACGGACCATCAGGTTCTACACACACTTTGTGGAGTCCATGCTAGCTGTCACTAAACCAATCAAAAGCAGGACTAGGAATTCAGAAATTCCCGTAGATGTTTCTAATATTTCATTTTTCACTATATAATGAAACTGATCAGAAGCAGACTTTTGGACCTCGCTGTATTTCTCCAGTCTCTTCATGGACATATCAAAAGATGAGAAACAGCTTCAAACGGTCTCTCTTCAATCCCGTCCACGATGTCTCTTCAATCCGACACAGTTAGACGACTTCTTTCTCAACGTGCACACATGGACAGATAGAAATTTGAAAGAAGAATGAAAGAAGTTACTCATCATTTTAAATTCTTCTAACAAGACAGCCACGCCTCCCACAGAGCTCCGGTGTTTGCTGTGCAGTTGCAATCACTAGTCCGGATTTACATCTTTACACGTTGTTCGTGCATAAATGATGCCAGAGACTCTTTGGTTGCTGTTGTTTCCCATTTTCATCCGAGCTTAAAGTCGTATGAATCATGACGAGAGTCGTTCATATCCTTTCGTACGAGTTGTTTAGTACGAATCGTGGAGTTTGTGATCAACAATGCTGAAAGATTTTATCCAGAGATGTTATTGAAAATGTACATTGAGCTCCCCACACCCCCCACTCTCTCTCTCTCTTTCTTTCTTTCTTTCTGCCTGAAACCTCGCGATATTGTCGAACAGCGGCTCTGCCAGACCGGAAGTCTCTTCTAATTTATGTTTGTATGTATATATATTTAATTTATGCCTAATTTATGGAGGAATGGAGGTTTTGTACATAGGAGCAGCTGGCTCGTCTGTCTGTGACTGTGTCCCTGTGCGTGGGTGAACGCTTGGTTTATAGATAGCATCTCGTATTTTATATTTTTATTTCCTTTTTTTTC
>JAKKZI010000092.1:37500-42500 GCA_037576675.1 Pangasius sanitwongsei | reverse complement strand
GGTACAGTAAACAAGGAAACCAAACAACATTCCTCCAGGACCGTGGTGCTACACAAACAACACAAACCTACCTGACACTACACACGACTAACTAAAGTCTGCACAGAGCTACACAGGACTACAGAAAGTGCACGTGTGCAAACAGTGCAAGACAAGTACAAATTTACAGGAAAGGACAACAGGCACAGTAAAGGACAGTGCAGCGGCGATTAGTACACAACTGTAGTGTGGATAAAGTGGACAGAGCGCCGTATGTAAGAGACTGTGCAAAAATATATAACAATATAATAGTAATATGCTGTGAATGTAAACATAACATGCTATGGCACTATGTATTTATGATAAATATAGCGCAGTATTTTGTGTTCGATGATTTTATATATTTATATATATATATATATAAAATATCATTTAGATTCTGTTTAAAAAAGTTAACGTCATTCTCAAGTTTCTCAAATTATGGCGACGTTCTGATCAGGAAAATGTCTGAATTTTTTTATTCTGTTTTCATATCTTATTTAGGAAATTGTGTAATGAAATTCTTTTGGAATGAATAAGTAATATTCCTGATCTTTAATGGATCTGTGGTGCCATTACTTTAAGTCACTGGTGTTATTGTCTCAGTTGTCACAAAAGCACGGGATGTTACACCACTGACGAGACGTGTTTTTTTAAAAAACGGCGTCCGCGGCATGTCGAAGCGCACGTCATTAACCGTATCAGCATCAATAAGTGATTACGTTAAAGACTATTTCTCAAGAAAATTATTTTATAGGAAGACAGAAAGGTGACACGGCTAAACTACCCATAAAAAAAAAACTAAATTTTAAAGTAACTTTATTACTTTAGAGAGAAATTATACTGGTGCTGAGTAAAATGGCCTCCAGTTCTTCTGAACTTTGACCCTGAAAGTTTTTATTCACAACCTTTT
Organism: Pangasius sanitwongsei; assembly: GCA_037576675.1. NCBI lineage: Eukaryota > Metazoa > Chordata > Actinopteri > Siluriformes > Pangasiidae > Pangasius > Pangasius sanitwongsei. The sequence goes on along the minus strand of JAKKZI010000092.1, from coordinate 41,569 downwards.
ATTTCAGAATACAAGTTTTTAAAATAAAGAGATTCTTTGACATGTTGCTTCTTCGTAACCAATTATAGGACTTTTAGATTTCTCTCTCTCTCTCTCTCTCTCTCTCTCTCTCTCACACACACACACACACACACACACACACAGAGTAAACTTCTCAGTCGGGTTATGATCTGGTGCATGGTTAATCCAGTCCGTGTGTCATTAACCGAGCTCGGCTCTCAGCTCTCGGCTTCCTGGACGCATAACTTCAGCTCCATTTCCCGCTCGGCTGCATTTACCCTGGAGCCGCGATTCCACCTCTCTCTCTCTCTCTCTCTCTCTCTCTCACACACACACACACACACACACACACAGAGCAGGCCTTGCTTTCAGCCTTGTCTACTAATGCAGGGCTGCATCTGTACTGTCAATATATCCACCACTATAACAGGCCTTGTTTTATCAGTGTTGATGCTCATGGGTGTAAAATGAGGCGCTGAATCCAACACCACACACACATACACACACACACACACACACACACACACACACACACACACGCACACACAGTGGATTTACCGTGCAATTAATCAAAGCCTGTAATCTCCATTGGTTTTCCTCTGTGCTGGATTGGCGCGTGCTTTCTGCCTCATAAACATCCGTGTTAATAAATACCCGTGTCACGCTTTGATGTGTGCTGTAACCTGCCATGACCTCCTCACACGTTCAGTTGCCAAATTTAATTCCCATTCACTTCAAACATGGACAACACACACACACACACACACACAGATCAAGAGCCAGCTACTCCTTACACACAACTTTATGAAATGATCAGGAAACGCTGTAAGTTTAATGACTCCATGAGTACACGGAGTCACTCAAAAGGTCATTACACTTCAAACGTTTATGACTTTAACCCTGAACTGACTTTCAGATCGGTCACCATGTTTCACCTTTGCATCCTTCTTAATCCTGATTAAAGGTGCGCTCAGCAATTTTTACCTTTTTTTTTTTTTTTGCGGAATTTGCCAAAATTCGATCACAATCAACAAAAATATCTGCTTGGACGAGAAACCGCAGTATCTGTCGTGCCCCCAGGTTCCATAAACGAGAGATAAAACGATGATGTGGACCACCAACATCCAGCCAATCAGGACAAAGAGGTGTCTCTCGTCACCTGTCAGTCATATCAATGTCACCTGTTACTGGCACTGGAGACTCCTTTCAAAAAATGCTAAACAAACATGTCTTTACACAAAACTTCACCATATCCATTTATCATTAATGGAGCGTTCCTGTGAAAGAGCTGTTACTATAGAAACGACAACGTAATAGTACAAGCGCATTAATATAAACGCTGCACTACTGGCAGAGCTGCTGTTCTAGAAAAAAAAAAAAAAATCAATCGATGCCCCTCGACCAATCAGAATCCAGAATTCAACGAATAATGGTAAAATTAAAGTTATTAAAGATAAAAACTATGCTAGCTCCCGCTATAGCTTTATGCACTTATATTAGCCTGAGTTGCTCTCTTTTCCTATACAGCTAACACTCTAGCAGTTATGCTAGCTGTCTAGCTGTCTCTCAATCCATCGTTCCATGAACTTATTTTCAGTGAAGTGAACGTATCTTTCACCGAAAAGCTCAAAAGGTTTGTTTTCCTGATGAAAACAGGTGAACAGATTTTTGTAGCATTCAAGATCTTGAAGCTTGTGGCCAGAAAAGTGTACAAAAGCTATGAGATAGAGAGACTAGGCTAATGAGGATGGGTAAAGCTAAAGCAGTAGCTATACCGTTCATAGCTCTGTGCTAGCTGGTGAATGTTGTCTCAGTAGCTGGGTAATCACTGCTGGTCGTGACATAGCTTCACGAAATTAAACTTCACAAATTTCTTTATTACCGAGTTCTTTTTTTTTTTTTGAAGTGTTGGAAAAATATCTTGTCCCTCAAGCCAGCTGTACTGCTTTAGATACAAATATTTGTTATTCGTTTTGATCTCAACAGATTTTTCAAATAGGCAAATTTGCAGAATAAAATGGGTTTTTAAAAATAATAATAATAATTTACACAGAACCTTTATCCCTGCTTTTCATGTCACTGGTTTTAGCGATTTTAGAAATGTTGATGTCACAAATATTTGTGCTTCCAGGGTCAAAGTTCAGACGAATGAGCATCTATTTTTTTTTTCTTGTGGATAATTTAGTTGTTTCACTGCCGTTACAATTTTCCGTTTTCCTATAAAATAATTTTTAGTGGAAAAAAATAAAGAATTTAATAGAATAAAATACTGATGCTGACATGATTAATGATGTGTGTTTTGAGATGCTGTGGACGCCATTTTGTAAATGGTGTTGCGCCAGCGACTTAAAGTAATGGCACCACATTCAAGAGCAGGAATATCGGTTCTGACTTCATTACAGTCACAGATTACTAAATTTAATCATTCTGCTGGTCAGAAAGTCACCATATTTTGAGAAATGATCCAGCTACTCCTTTAGCTTCCTACATCCACATTAGCCCGTAGTCGTTACTAGCTGTTATTGTGCAAACTGAGGTAACGTAAGCAAGTCATTTTTATTTATAAAGAACATTTAAAATGCGCAAATTGCCGTGCGAACAGTTATTTTAATAGCTGTGGATAAAATATGCAATATTAGCATAACTGACGTACGTTATTAATAGAAACGTCATGCAATAATGAGACGGAAAAAAAGAATACATTGTGTGATGTCACATGACATTTCTACACAGCATCTCGCGACACGTAGGTCTGACGAGCAATTTTACTGTTGTGTTAAAAAAAAATTTATTTGATGTCTAGAAAAATGAGGAAGAATTAAAAAAACAAAATTTTAAAACAAAATCTTTCCAAAAAAAAATTATCAAATGATTTTACAATATCTGCGATATCTCAGAAATGTGACAGTTTATCACGATATCGATATTACATCGTCATATCACCTAGCCCATAATCATATATAATATTCAGCATTATGATTCCTGTGTGAAATAGTAATGGCACCCCTGCAGGCCACCACCAAATAACTTTAAATGTGGGCAGCGTAGTTACAACCTCGTGAATGTAAAGTGAATTACCTAAAAACCTACTGAAGGCATCATGGCTTTTTTTTTTTTTTTTTTTCCGGAGAGTGAGACAAGAAGATAAGGAGAGAGAGAGAGAGAGCGCGAGAGCTACAGGCAGAAATCACTGCATTCACATCTGCCTGTGTGTCTCATTATTAGCGTTCCTACGGGTGTATTTACGTACGTGTGTATGTGTGCATATGAGCATGCATGAGCATGTGTATGATTATGAGTGTGTGTGTGTGTGTGTGTGTGTGTGTGTGTGTGTTTTCAATAACCTGACACTAAGCAGTTGTGACAGAGCTGTCTGTGCAGAAGCACGAGAAAAAGCAGGTCAAGGTTGCGAGGCCACACCCACCACCTCCAGCAACATACACAGTGTGAACACACACACACACACACACACACACACAGTAATGAATACTGCTGCATGCCTTCACACATTACAAAAATCACACATTTAAAGAGTCTGTTTCTCAAAAACTGTATATTTAAGAGGAATCGTGTTTCACTCTTTCTGTCTGTCTGTCTGTCTCTCTCTCTCCATCTCTCTCTCCCACTGTCTGTCTCTGTCTCTTTCTCTCTGTCTGTTTCTTTCTCTCACTGTTTTTTTTCTTTATCTCTCTCCATCTCTCTCCCTCTCTTTTTTCTATGACCTTACATGCTGACTAAATCCGTGCCCTTGGCATCTATTACTCACACGCCGATGAGCTAATGTGCACTCTCTCTGTCCCCACACACACACACACACACACACAAACACACACAAACACGCTCATATTCTTTCTTTACTTTGGCCAGTTAACTGCAAACCAACATCTGGACGCATCTTATCATTAGTATGCACCGTATGTGTGTGTGTGTGTGTGAGAGAGAGAGAGATAGAGAGGAAGAGAAAGAGAGAGAGAGACGTTAGCTAGCATGTTACAAACTTTAGGACCACTGTAGCATGCTAGTTAACTTTAACAATATGCTTAGCCTAGCTCACTGAAGTTTGGTAATG
>JAKKZI010000092.1:0-35000 GCA_037576675.1 Pangasius sanitwongsei | reverse complement strand
ATGATCTCTTAACATAAATGAACTCAAATCAAATTAATTCAGCGCTCAACTCTCAACAAAAATGAACTCAAATCTTAACTCAACTTAACTCAAATGACCTCTTAACATAAATGAACTCAAATCAAATGAACTCAATGCTATACCGAAACTCAAATCTCAACACAAAATAACTCAAATCTCAACTCAAATGATCTCTTAACATAAATGAACTCAAATCAAATTCATTCAGTGCTATACTCAAACTCAAATCTTAAACACAAATTAGCTCAACTCTCTACACTATTAAACTCAACTCTCAACTCAAATGAAACTCGGATGAACTCGACTCTCGTAGCATTCTAAAGGTGCCTGTAGATGACTAGCACAAAGCAAGTTTATCTTGACCCGGGTTCTTAGTGAGACATCTTGCTAGTTGATAATAGCTGACTCCGCCCACAAATGTTGATTGACAGATGATCCTGAAATAAAGCTGGCAAGGAAAATAACACGTACATGTACAACAAGAGCTCAACTCATAGGAACTCGAGTTAAATAAACCTAACTCTCAAAACACATTAACTCAGCCCTCACCGTAAATGAAGTCAACTGTCAACACAAAAGCCTCTAAATCTCAGAAGAACTCCTCTCTTAACATAAATTAACTCTACGCTGAACTCAAATTAACTAGACAAAAGAACACTAATGCAAAAACAGAAAGGAAAATAAGTCCATTAAGAAAATAACTCATGATGAAAATCAATAGACAAGAAACAAATGTGTAAATCTTTGGCTACACTTTCATTCAAGTCTTCAACTCCTCGCCCACTTCACTAGTATGAAAGGTGAAGCGTTCCTAGAAACATAACGTTTAGAAATTGTTCTGCAGAGAACCAACAACCAAACCAGAGGATCCGGATCATACACACACACACACACACACACACTTTCACTCTCTTATATGTACTCTCTCTTACACACACAAATATATCAACTATACAGTCATATTGTAATTCACATTAGCACACACACACACACACAGGACAGAAATGTGCGCCGTCTACAGCCTTCCGACTCTTCCTCATCACAAGGGGCCGAGTTTAGTAAACAGCCGAAGCTAATGAGGCACTTTGAGCTCCACGGCGGAGCTGCGCCCTGAGGCCCACGCAGGCCGAGCCCACTCTCACCTGATGGAGCTGGGAAACATCAAAGCCGAGGATTACAGCTGCGCCTCGGGGCCCATTCAGCCTTATTATACGCCTCGGCCTTAATCCCGTTATCGGCGCAACATAGCTGTGTTCAGGAGGCCTCAGCATCTCACACACACTCTCACTCACACACAAACATACACACACCCTCACACACACACACACACATCAGAGCATACTAACTTATACACACACACACATTTGCTGGGTTTATATTTTTCGTGTTGTTCTCTGTATTTACGGCAAAGTCACCTGTCAATCAAGCTTGATGGGCGGGATTAGCTATTGGCAATCGGATTTAAGGAAGACACACGGTCGAAACTAAGGATCAACACTTGTCTATGTGCTGTAATAGTAGCTAGCTATGTAGCGTGCACTAATATAACTCGCATTCTAAAGGTGCCTGTATATGACAAGCATTAAGCAAGATAATCATGTACTGGGTTCTTAGTCCTGCTGCCGAGACATCTTACTAGTTTCCAGATAAACCACTGATAATAGCTGACCCCGCCCACCAAGGCTGATTGACCAACCATCTTGCCATGAAATAAAACCGTCAACGCAAACAACACGTACATGTACAACATGTACCACAGCAATTTGCCAAAGATCACATTTTTATTTATTAATGAATGATCTCACTTTTTAACCATTTCTAGTTACATTTAACATTGTGGAATTTCCATAAAACAAGTTCCTGTTCTCAGTTACGTAGTCCCCAAGAAAGAGCTGTTACTATAGCGACAAAAATATATAAAGGTATTTAACACAATAGTTAACATGAACGGCAGCATTAATACACCATCATAGTCTAAAGCTGTAATTTAAACATTACATTTATTTGGACTCTCATGCTAGTTAGATAAGCGTTACTATTTATAAAGCTTTATTAAAAATAAAACCCGACCTGTTTATTGACATGGAGCACTAAAATATCTGATATTCCGAGTTGTTTTTTTTTTTTTTGTTATTTTGAACAATTTTCCCTGAACACAGCAGCCAAGTTCTACAGACTGAGAGTTGAGCACTTTGTTTTGAAACTTGTCTGACGTCTAAAAGGAGCTTTGGGACATTTTTGGAGGCGAAGTTTGCTGTTTTGAAAAATCACCGGCTGTTTTAGGAGTCTGACTCAGCTGTTCTGAAAAAGAAAAAAAAAATGTCCTACAGGAATACAGTAAGAAAAGTGCAGAAGGAAAAGTTGAATAAAGACTTTGTGCTCAAGCAAAACGGCACTCGCGTGTCAGATCACAGAGTCGTTCCTCTGCATATAGGTAAGCCATAAAACACTCCGTGACATGCTGTTATAGGAAAATAATCAACGACGGGGTGGCGTGATGACGCAGAGTTACCGTTAGCAACCTGAAATTGACCTGAGTCACGTGAGACGGATGTTTGTAAAGCGCTCAGCTACCAGGGTTCGGCTAGTTGGTCGTAGGCAGCTAAGCCTAGCCTTCAAATAATATAAAACGCATGATCCTAGCAAAAATAAAAGTTCCCTCGTAGATTTACATGAAAAACTAGCATCCTTTTCTTGACATGTCATTAGCAAATCATATTTCAGCATTTCTAGCAACTCAAACCTGTACCTCCTCATTCAGTCTCGCTAATCACAACATTCGCTAAATCATAACGGCTGGGTCAACAAGGCTTTTTTTTTTTTTTTTTAAGACCTCCATGCTAGCTCAGAGTTTAGTAGTATTAAGTTCAAGTTAGCTGAGATAGCTATCTAGCTAAACAGAATATACAATTGCAGAGATAAGGTAGTTAGGTAAGGTGTGTTAGCTGATAAACTTCACAATACAGGTAGTAGAAAGTGGGTGTTTATGCTGCAGATTTTAGTTCTCTGAGGCGTGAACTGGAAGTGCCTATGTGTCGGGCGAGTCAGAAAACTTCTTGCTATTACTATAGAGAGTTGAAGCTAGTATTAGCTAGCACACAGTGAATTAGCTAAACAGAAATCTGCCTCAAACCATCTCTCACCCATCAGGCCTTGGGCATTCAGTGTCTCTAATCGCAACACCATAACAGAGTCGCTAATCATAGCATGTGGGTCAGTAAGGTGCTAGCTCTATGCTAGCTCACAGTTTAGAAGTATTAAAGAGAGTGGAAGCTATTTGGAGCAAAATAGCCAAGTTATCATTTATTTGGGATAGTTAACTAGCAAAACAATGCAACTGCAGAGATGTAGTCACTAGATAAAGTGTGTTAGCTAAAAAAACCTCTCAGTTAAGGTCGTAGAAGCTGGATGTTTATGCTGCTGATTTTAGTTTTGGGTTCTGAGAAGGCTAAGAATTGTCAAGAGTGTAAGTTCTTATTTGATGAAAGCTAGTTTAGCACATCGGTGAGCTAGCTAAACAGAAATTGTCTCATATCAAAGGTTCTGTCTGCCTTATACAAGGTGACGGGTTATTTCTTTAAAACCATATCGCACCCATCAGGCCTCGGGCATTCAGTCCCGCTAATCGCAACATCATAACAGATTCGCTAATCGTAACATGTGGGTCAATTTGCTAATCGTAACATGTGGGGGTTTTTTTTGTGTGTGTGTGTGTGTGTTTTTTTTTATACCCCAGACCAAGAACAGGAAATTGAATATCATATGTTGTGCAGACATTCAGTTTTAAATGCAATAACCACATTACGCACAGTTACTTTCCACTACTGGAGGAAAGAGAGATGACCGAATCGAAAAGGAAGCTAAACGAAGGAGAATGAAGTGGAAAAAAATAGTGAACTTTTTTTTTTTACAGTGTGCATATCAACAGAGAAAACACTGCTAATTAAGAGAACTGGGGATTTATGCAAATTACATTTCTGCTGATATTCTAATGAGTACGAGACGAAGAGTGTGTATGTGTGTGTGTGTGTTTATCCAATCCATAAGGAAATGTAGAATACAGTATAAATGTGTGTGTGTGTATGTGTGCATGGCTGGGAGGAAGGTCAGGCCCTCTTGGAGGTTAATCCTCAGATTGGTGGCTCTGCCCCCTAGTCAGTGTTGATTATCTCCCAGAATGCAACACTCCACACTGATCACGTGTGTACGAAGCTGCGCTGGAAACACTTTGTGTTATTATTATATCATTTCTGATGATTTTTTTTTTTTTGCACAATGGTATTCGAGTCCAAAACAAATAAAACAAAGAAGAAACTAGACGAAGGAAACACGGACACAGATACACACACAGCAGAGAAATTAGTGATACTGTATTCAACAGACATGTAACACACACACACACACACACACACAGTGGCCATCCTTGACCTTCCTCAGGCCTGCAGCATTGGGGGAGAACAGAAAGGGAGCACTGCATGCATTATTCATGATCGCTCCGAGGGCCATGACCTGCTGCTCACACTGGAGACTGGAGAGAGAGTGCGAGACCAGTTCTGTGGAGGATGCGGGAGGGAGTAAGGTGAAGGATCAGGATTGTTTCTTTGGATTCAAAAATGTGAAAGAGAAGGATCTGTTCTACTTTAGTTGGGGAGGGAGTAAGGTGAGGGATCTGTTCTGTTTCTTTGAAGTATGGTGAGGGATCTCTTCTGTTTAGTTGGGGAGTGAGTAAAGTGATGGATCTGTACTTTTTCTTTGTAGTATGATGAGAGATCTGCTCGATTTCTTTGCAGTAAGCTGAGGGATCTGCTCGATTTCTTTGCAGTAAGCTGAGGGATCTGCTCGATTTCTTTGCAGTAAGGTGAGGGATCTGTTCTGTTTATTAGGGGAGGGAGTAAGGGATCTCTTTGGTTTCTTTAGATTTAAATAGAGAGAAAGGTGTGGGAGAGAGGTAAGGGGGGGGTAAGGTTTATTTGGTGCAGAAACAAGTAGGGTGAGGGATCTGTTTTACTTTAGTTGGGGAGGGAGTAAGGTGAGGGGTTTGTTCTGTTTGGGTGAAGGAGGCAGTATGATGAGGGATCTTTCCTGATTTTCCAGTGTAGGATGGTGTAAAGTGAGGGATCTGTTAGGTTTCTTTAGTGCAGGAGGGTATAAGGCGAGGGATCTGTTCAGTTTCACTTTCTTTTGGCCTGGGAGAAAGTAGGGTGAGGGATCTGTTCTGTCCTTTGGTGCAATATGGTATTAAGTTGAGGAACCTCTTCTGTTTAGTAGTGGAGGGAGTAAGGTGCAGGATCTGTTCAGTGTAGAAGAGGGATCTGTTCTACCTTTTTTGTGAAAGAGGGATCTGTTCTAATTTTTTTGTAGAAGAAGCATCTTTGTCAAAGAGACCCTTGCTCATTTATTTTTAAGAGAGTGAGGGATCTGTTGCATATTTTCAAGCCAAGTGTGTGATCTGTTCTTGCTTTTGGAGGAAAAGGGGAACGTCGGATCTGTTCTATTTTTGGTGGATATGGGAGCGCGTGATCTACTCCACTCTCCACTCTCATCTCTCCGGTCGCTTTGGCCCTCTCAGAGTGAACAACGTTGACACACTTTTACATTTAACCTTTCCCTGTGCCTCTGGAGAAGCAGAAGATTCTGAAGCCAGAGGATATTCCTTATTTCCCACAGTGTTGCACAAGAACTCTGACACACACACACACACACACACACACACGCCATAAAGATCGTCCTGATTTCGATTCAGCAGCTGGATGGCTGCCATCAGAGCGAATGAGAAACACAACCTCTGCCTCCTCATGTTTCAATGAAACCTTTTCATTTAACCCACTTAAATGATTACAGCATCTCTCCCTAGAGCTTCACACACACCATTCTCACTCGGTCTCTCCCAATACACACACACACACACACACACACACACACTAAGCAGTTTATGTATTTTATATCTGAAGTAGGGGGGGGCAGAAAGTTTGCGCCCGTTCGTTGTGATGATTTAACTAAATGGTGTGTATGTAATATTTCATTTCCTCTTTTTAACTTTGTGTAATTTCTGCGACTGTCGGAATAAACATCTTTTTTCAGATTTGGGGTTATTCAAAATAAGCAAATAAGCTGCATAAATCTAATTCTGTTGGTGTGTTAGTGGAGAACACGCGCACACACACACACACACACACACACAGTTAATTGCAATAATGAAAGCAATAACGCCAACAAACAGCAACAACAATAATAAAACCTTTTGAAAACATTTCATAACCGATCAGCGGCTAATTAGTGTAATCTATGCGGCTGCAGCCTTCTGGAGCGCTGTTTGGTGTTTGCACAACCCTCAGCTGTACCGTGTGTGTGTGTGAGTGTGTGTGAGTGTGTGTGTGCGTGCACACAGGCCCGTGCCCTGCAGGGCCGACCTTCCAATCATTATCTGTCTGTCTTATTACCCCGCCAACCCGAGCCCACTTTTAAATAAAATATGCAAAGGTTTCTTAAATGATCACCCGAGGCGAGGCGGATCGCCTTTGCTGCTCTACACGCTGTTAATCTGAGAAATGCAAATTCTCTTCATCTTCCTCCGCTGCTTTATTAACTTTTTTGAATTTAAAATTCCGCGAACAATGAGTTCTGTCAGCTCCCGAAATTATATTTTCCCCGCTCCTTTTCATGTGTGCGCGGAAGCGAGTTTTTCCAGCGCCAGATCACCAGGGGAAATAAGCGCGGTTTCATCTCCTTCTCACAATTTAATTGGCTGCTTTGCAATTATTAGTTTTTTGCTGCTAAAATCTTTTTTTTTTATTTTTTATTTCTGTATCTGTTTTTCTTTATAAAGCCGGGTGTCGACCTGTGGACCGGTTATATGTTGTTAGGGTGGTAGAGGACAGGGTGTGTGTGTGTGTGTGTGTGTATGAGAATTGTCTTCAGGTAGAAGATGGTAGTCAACAAGTCTGTTTTTTTCTTCCTTTAGCACGGCAAAAAAGTTGTCTTTTTTTCCACTGCACTCTGAAACACATCTCTCTTATTCTGAAAATCCTGAAATGTGGACGAAATGTAAACATTCGAGTGTTTTACTGGGGCTGTACCACAGATTTAACCACAATGTGTTTACTTAATTACATTTACTTTTATGCATAAGTGAGAAATTTTTAATACAAAGTTTTTTTTTGTTTTTTTTTAATTTACGTTGCCAAATTGTAATCTGCTCTATTTGTTTAGCTGTGAACTTTTAGCTTTGATGCTAAGCTACACTTGGGTTCAATCCATGCTCGAAGGTCAAAGGTCCTCGCTCAAGGGCACTTCAGCGTTCTTCAGACAGTTCTCAGGTTTAACTCGCAACCTTCGGGTCGCTTAATAATATTAACTGCGCATTCATTCGAATAAGTTAACAAACAAACAGGAAAATATTTGTTTATTTAAAGATAAAGAACAGATAACAACAACGACATTAATAACAACTATAACCCCAGGCTAATATTTTTATATCACAGCTACAAACTAAATCCTGATTGGCTGCCAGGTATCTGTTATTTATTTATTTATTTATTTATATATAAAACATATATCTGGTCAAACAATTTAACCCCAGTTCTAACTAGGTGCTTGTGATACTGCGTTACCATGACAACGATCATAATAACACTTTAGGCCAGGCTGACATGTAAACAAAATGAAAACACGTTATTGCTGCAAACAAATGAATCATGATGCGCAGTGGCATGATGGATGACAATGTTTTACAGCTTAAATAACACTTAAATAACGTTTAAATAACACTTAAATAACGTTTAAATAACGTTTAAATAACACTTAAATAACGTTTAAATAACACTTAAATAACACTTAAGTACTTCACGTCACCTCTTCAAGCTAATTGTTTTGAACAAACTTAATAGCAAAAGCACAGATTTTTATTTTTAAAAAATTTAAATAACAAAAAAAAATATTTTAATGCTGAAGGCCCCAGAGTTTAGACAAATAAATAAATAATAATAAATAAATAAATAAAATAAATAAACATATATTGCATTAAACAATACCAAAAATCACAAAATGTAACAATTTGAATTGTTTTATTTACTTCAATAAAATGTATAAATAAATATATATCTTTTGTTGAACTAAATATCGAAAGTTACTATTCGTTATTTATTTATTTCCTAGTGGTATAGTATAGTGGTAAAATGATTTATGTTCGATAATAAACAAACAAACAAATAAATAAACAAAAACAAACAAACGAATAAATAAATAGAAATTGCCATTTCTGTTAAATAGATCACTACAATTTGTAGCATAATCTACAAAATATTAAAGTACAAGAGAAATATGTTATTGGTTTTATGAATAAATGTATGAATATGATTTGGTCTTATGATGTTTTCAGAATTTTACTTAGTTGATGAATTTTTAGAGAACTGTCTGAAACACCCAGCATCCAAGATTATTCAAACAGTTAAAAGCGACAAGATGGAGCTGCAACGTCGTATAAATATAAAATCAGATATTTGCATATTTGTATCTATGTTTACTAAACATGCGTTTAGCAAAAAAAACCTTGTTAAAAAAGTTTATGCTTTTAATATTATTCACTTATGAGGAAGTAAAACATGGAGGTTTTTTTTTTTTTTTTAAAAAAAAAAAAAAAAGCTTATAAACACTTTTAGGGTGTCTAATGAAATGTCACGACTTTATCTTCACCTCATCTGATATTTTCTAAAAAAAAAAAAATCGCAATACTACAGCAGGCGTTAATGTAAAAAAAAAACTTTAAATACGAAGACTGTAATATTTCCTTCTTTTGAGTGTTATATTACAGGAACTGTAACTGCACTGTTATAAATATATTACTAATGTATTATTATTATTATTAGTGGCACAGTTTTGTGTGTGTGTGTGTGAGAGTGTGAGAGAGAGAGAGTGTGGTTAAGGTGAGTCTGTGACAGGTTAATTTGATCAGATGAGTGACACCTCTATCCAAAACCTCAGGGTATTCACCTGGAGAGATGCGTGCGCACACACACACACACACACACACACACACACACACACACACACACAGAGACCAAGAGAGGATGATTAAGTAAGCAGCAAAGAAAGATTGGAGAAGCAGATCAACACACCAAACACAAATAAGTCCACACACACACACACACACACACGCTATCTCATGCATTCATTCACACAATTACACATTTATGCCATGCGCTGTATCGGATCAAATGCGAAGCCCGAGCGCCCACTCACTGAGCCCGAGCTCCCACAATGCCCTTCTCTAGGGCTTCATTAAAAGGTGGCTGCAGGGCGGTCTCCACGGTGACCACAGGTGGTTCCAAGGCCTCTGATTGGCTGCGTGTCCTGGGGCGGTGGAGCGGGGGCGGGGGTTAGCGCGTCTGATCTGGAGTCCAGAGAGGACTCTAGAGCTTTAAACCTGAGAGCCGTCTCTCTCTCTCTCTCTCTCTCTCTCGCTCTCTCTCTCTCTCTCTCTTTCTTTCTATACACACACACAGAAAAACTTTTCCACCCCCTCAGCATCAGTGCTAAAAAGCAGAAAGGAACGGTCCAGATGGCTCGAAAGCCGAGTTAGGTTGCCAGAATTTCCTACACGCTGTGTGTAAATGAAACAGAATAAGCAGTGAAGCTTCGTTAGAGTTTTGTGTTTCGTTACGTATATTGCGAACAATAAACCGTGTGTTCTGGAGGAAAACAAAAATAACCTTTCAACTGTTAAGTGGAGAACAAGATAAATTCGCAATATAGCATCATGTTTATATTCTCAATATATTCCCACGACGACGACCGCGATAACTCTCCAATCAGAATAAAACCCTGACGTGGGTTGTGTGTGCGCAACAGCGCGGGGTGTTTTATTCCGCTTGTACTCCAGCCATGTGCCAGTTGCAACGTTTCATTTATTAATGAACGACGCGTCACACTTTTTAACGGTTTATAGTAGAGATTTAATGTTTAGTCAGTTCAGTGCCTGTTCTACCACATCGCGGTTGAATTCTGGATTCTGATTGGTCAGAATGTGCGAGTTATTTTCTACAACAGCAGCTCTGACAGAAGTGCAGGTTCGTATTAAAGCGTTCGGTCTAATACGTTATCGTTTCTATAGCAACAGCTCATTCACAGGGACCAAATCATCGACAGATTTTAAAAACAGGTTGTTTAACAAAGAAAAATATAAACGTAAGTGAGAACAGGAACTAACTTGTTTCCTGGACGTTAAATGTAGCTGTAAATCGATAAAAACTCGTGGTCACACCACCCCATGGTTGATTATTTTCCTCTAACAGCACCACACGGAGTGTTTTATTCCTTCCATAATAGCGACTTCAGTAAACAGTAAGCTTCCAGGAAATTGAAAAATGCTGTTGGTGAATTTCTTCAGAACGCACTTTTATCATTTTTTTTTCTCCAAATGAACAATATTGAAACATAACGTCTTTGTTTTCGAGTTTAACTCCGACTTGGTTTGAGGACGTGTGGTTTAAAATGGAAAAAACGTGATGAGACGCAGGCTCTAACCATCAAACAAAACAACATCAAAGCAGCGTTTTGCTCTTTTTTTTTTTTTTTTTTTGCGCAATTATACGTTTTTCCGATTGTGTTTTCCAGCGCAGTGCGGACGGGCTTTGAGTTACGAAGACTTATAACATTAGAAAATGCTGAACGTTGAGGTTTAAAAAAAAAAAAAAAAAAACAAGGAGTCACTTTCTGTGTGTGTGTGTGTGTGTGTGTGTGTAAAGTGCTTGGCTTAGGAATTTCTCAGGCTCAGATCAGTTTCCCGGAGGTGAGCCATCATGTCAGGATTTGAAAGAACAAAGAGCATGAAACACACACACACACACACACACCTGGTGAACTTTGAATGTAGCAAAGATAATTGCTGCAGGTTGACTGTTCTGATCCTGAGTGACGTGGTGTGTGTGTGTGTGTGTGTGTGTGTGTTGTGAGCCTGAGTGAAAGGCTGTAAAGACTATGACAGATCGATTTTCACCACATTATTATGGATGATTAATATGATTGCTAATACCTGTAGGGCAGATTATTCCACTCACACACACACACACTCTCACACACACTCTCTCTCACACACACACACACACGCACGAACAGCCAGTAGGATTTGAGATCTTCCCCATCGATCATGAGCTCATCTGTATTTCCTTTACGCTGAAATGTTAATGTCATATCATGACTTTTTCGTATTAAACACACACGTTGTTACCACGGTAACCCACTGCGCACAGCAAAAACACAAAATACACAAACACGGCAGGAAACGTCGAGAATACACTAGACTTCCACACTTCCACACTTTGTTGTTTAGTTTTTTTTAAAAAAACAACAACGTTGCCACCACAAAAGTTGATTATTTTCCTTAATTAATCTTTTATTTATTAAATGATGACGCAGCGTACTTTTTAGCTGTTTATAGTTACATTTAATGCTGTGGAATGTTCACAAAACACGTCCTATCTTATGTTATAGCAGCTATAAACACTTGTTCCCTCACCAGCCTCCCTGTTTTTTTTTTCCTCTAAGACAAAAAAAAACAAAAAACGCAGCTTGTCGTGTTACGGACAAACCACATGGCGTAAACTCCTCTGTCCTGAAAATGTCAGGAACACTTTCAGAAAAGTTACAGCTTTACCTCTGACGCTGGAGACTCCTTCCATATCACAGAAAACTTCACCTTAGCAACAACTGCACACGTTTTTACGCCTGTTTATCATCAGTGGAGAGTCCGCTGTGAATGCGCTGTTACCATAGAAACCATAATGTATTAGAACGAGCGCATTAATATAAACCTGCGCTACTGTCAGAGCTGCTGTTACAGAAAATTAATCAACACCTTCTGACCAATCAGCATCCAGAGTTCAACAGAGCTGCGGTGTAAATTATATTTTCTGATTCACAATTACACAAAAGACCAACACAGGCTTATAGTTCATGATGATGTGTGTGTGTGAGTGAAAGAGACAGAGACAGACAGAGAGACAGAGAGAAGGAGAGAGAGAGAGAGAGAGAGAGAGAGAGTTGACAGCAGCCCCTGCGGTACTTGGGCAGAATCGCTGATTTTGAGGTTTTTTCTTTTTTGCTACTTCCTGATCCCGACAGGAAACACCCCAGGGGGCGGGATTAACACCGCTCCGCCAGCGTCTCATTTACATACTCAGATAGGAGGCATGTCCATCACACACACGTGCGCACACACACACACACACACACACAGCTTTCCTTAGAGCTAGAAAAACCGTGCACTTTAAGTCAACCTAAAATTGGATAAATAATTAAAATGAGTATTAAAGTAATCGTGAAATCTGGGAAAAATAAAGTAAAATCTGGGAATTTACAAAAACAAAATCATCACAACTGTGCAATAATTTTGTGAAATAGGAGTTTTTAGGGAATTTGTTTTGCACATTCATTAGAAAATGTTTTCACATTCGTATGTATTACTGTGGCATACTACTACTACTACTACTACTAATAATAATAATAAAATATATCTTTTAAAAAATAAACTGTGTGGCAACTATTCGATTATAATCCGGTACTTAACACTTTAATAAAAGTTTTGCACCACGTGACAAAATGTACATTTAATACGTTCTACAATTTGACAGGAGTCATGAAAGTTCATGAAGACACTTCAACATTCCCATAACGCTTAAATAACGTTTAAACACCTCTCCAGCACTCGAATTCCAGTGTTTCTCAACCTTTTTTTCTTTTAACAGATTAATAATAGCAAAAGAACAAATTTAAAATAAATAAATAATTAAATGCGTAGAGGTTTGTGTGGTTTACAAGTAGTTTATGTATCATATAAATATTTTAGATACGAGTCGAAAGAGAGTAGCTGTGTGCGCTTTTGCATCTAAAGGCTGTTCATTTTATCAAAAATTAACAACATATAATACATAAATATTATGACATCATTGCACTCATACTGTATAGAATCTGACACGACAGTGACATGGTTTTGCGTAAATTCATGCAATTTATAGCAAATCGTTTATCAGTGTTTTAAATTATTCACAGTTTTTCAAGATTCAGTGTCAAATTCTGACACGTCTGAGAGATCTTGATAAACAAACACACGCTTGTGGTCGCTTACGGTTAATTAGGGATGCATTGATACCAGACAAACTTTGGTACTTGGCGATATGCACAATTTGTTATGGGATGTGTGTCTAATAACAAGTGTGTTCATTAAAAATGAGCACACAAGTGATGTGTAAACCCTGGCATGTAGCTACGCAGTGCTCAGTGCTCGCAGAAGTGAAGTGCTCTCTCTCTCTGTCCGTCTCTCTCTCTCTGTTCTTCTCTTCAAGTGTTGGATTTTATATTCTGTATACACTTTAAAAGACCAAAAAAAGCTAGCTAAGTAATTAACATTATATTGAGCGCCTAGCTACCTGCTTGACTGCAAAAATGATGTTATGCTAGCGTTATGTCTTAGCATACAGTTGTCACCATTCATTTTTTCGTTATTAGATCATCACCACCACTTACCACATGTGTGCTTCCTCTTCTCCTCTTCTTCTAGTTCTCTCTTTCTTTTAAAAATCTCATTGACAATCCATAATAAATTTGCGCAGGTCCTAAATGCTAGCTAGATCCCGCCCACTTTAGTGGTTCCTGATGTAGCGCTGTACACAGCAGGAAGTTTTAAGAGTTTTTAAAACCATTTAAGACCATTTTCCTCATATGATCTTTCCTCATAACCGTGTCTATATATTTTAAAAGTTACGTACGTGTTATGAATGTTTTCTGAAGATCTGCTAAACAGTAGGTCAGTCGTTAATGCATATGTTAATATAATTGTTTACGCTATTATCACAGTTTTCTACATTTCTGGAAAAATGATTTAATTAAGCAGAATTTTAAAACGAGACTACGTCACTTGGAGTTATTATTCGTGATGTGTAGCTAAAGTAGGTCTCCGCTTGGTTCTGCTGTGGTTCTCTCTCTCTCTCTCTCTCACACACACACACACACACAGAGTGTCTCTGGCTTTCTCTCACTTCTCACGTCCACAATTTCACGCTGCTGCGAGACGCTGTTGTGTTCACACACACACACACACACATTCTCTCTCTCTCTCTCTCTCTCTCTCTGTCTCTTTCCTACTAATTAATGCCAGGCATTTTTTTTTTGGCAACACACACATAATTAATTGAAACGTTTAATTAGCATTGAAAAGCTAATGGTAATTAACACCTTTACTGCTTCTGTCTCCGAGCACAGTGGTGTAAATCTATTACCTCCTAAGCAGCGTGTGTCTCACTTGTGCATGCTGGTACGTCCTTGTGCTCCCATGAGCAGAATGAAGTGTATATACACACACACACACACACACACACATGCACACGGATAGACACGCACTTTCTTTTTGCTCCTGTATGTATCACTACCCGGGCCGGGCTGCATTAGACAGCCAAGGCCAGAGCCGCGGGGTTGGTTTGTGTGTGTGTGTGTGTGTGTGTGTGCCTGCAGGGTGGCTCTGTGAGTGCTTCTCTTCTCCACCAGGATTATCCCCACAACTCCCACTATTCATCTGGCTTTAAAGTACCCACCCTAAGGCTAGGTTATGTCTGTATGTGTGTGTGTGTGTGTGTGTGTGTGTGTGTCAGTGCGAGACAGAGGACAGACAGAATAAAATAAAAAGCTCAAAACTATTGCATTCTGGTTAAAGTAAGGTGATTTCTGATATTCCTAGATGTATATGTGTGTGCATATATAAATGTATGTGTTTAACTTATATAGCATGTGTGTATATATAGTGTGCGCGTGTGTGTGTGTGAGAGAGAGAGAGAGAGAGAGAGAGTGAGAGAGGACTATCCTCCGTCTGGATGTCGGTATGGCTTTAGGACAGGATTATGGCCTCTCTCTCCCTCTCTCTCTCGCCATCGTCACATAATTAATGCCTGTATTAATAGGCTAGCTAAGAAATCATTAAAAAATCCATTAAAAATAAATGTGTTTTACATAACACTCCGCCCCGGGGGGGTGTGTGTCGGGTGTGTGTGGGGAGGAAGGGTGGAAAAACAGAAGAAAAGATAAAAAGAAAGGGGAATCGACTGTTAGCTCTCGGGTCAGTGAAAACACGGTACGACGAAAAACAGTATTTTAAAAAAAACACGTGCGCAAACTTCTACACCTACGACTCAAATCAAATTAAACAAAGTTCAAAAAGTTTAACAGATTGTTTAGCAAAACACAATGTTAGGCATGCTAGTTTAAAAAAAACTCCGTTAGCTAAAACTAGCTATACGCCAATCGTCAAAGTCGCATCGTCTGCTAAATATAAATAATCAAAAGCAGCTACGCAAAAATTTGATATCGTAAATGGTTTACTCTTGTTAGCAGCCAATCTTTTGGAGTAATATGTCTTATGAATAAAAATATATATATATTTAGTGGGTATTTTTTATATAATTTAAATCAGCTGTCAAGCAAGTTTTTGTGTTAATGATATGAACAGATTTGTGAATAACTGGTGAAATGTAGCATAAGCTCCGCCCCATTAACCAGGGACACCTATTACACAGCAAAATCATGCTAACTAGCTTCAGTCTAGCTAGCTAGCTATCTAAGTGCGAAGACAATCAGCTGGCTATATTTAATACTTTGTTTACACCACTATTAGCAGGTATTTACTGTTAGCTTTCGACACTGACCGTTTCTCACGTGAGAAATCGATCCTCTGTGAATTTGTCAACTTTCTCGAAATGGAAGGAGAGAAGAAGAGCGCAGAGGACGGTTCATGCACTCTGAGTGAAATTAGCAGCACTAATAGGACTCGCGTCTCTCTCATCTTTCCCGTCTCGCTAAACAAGCTTTTCACATCAGGAGCCTCGACACGATCAGCCGTGACGAAGGAAATCAAACGCAGGGTCACTCGGGCCTGCGAGGACGTCACGCTCGGCGATAACAGACAGCAGCGGCGGAGGAGAGATAAGTAAACACTGTGAGATAAAGAGCAGAGCGAGCTCAGTGACACACACACACACACACACAGCGTATACTATCCAAGCCTGAGAGACAGAGTCACAAGTGTCTCTGGGTCAACCCGAGGGCGGAGCCTAAATGACACTTTCCCAGCCACTTTGATTTAACGTACTGTTTAGCATAAACACTCGTTTGAGTTACACAGTCTAATCATTTCACTAACTATTTATCTAATGTTAAAATTAGCTAATCGAAAATTGTTAGCAAGGTCCCGCCCCTTAAATAGTCTGGCCTATCAGATTCTGCCACTGACTTAGACACAGTTAAATAGCTGTTTTTTTTTTTTGTATATTATAGCAAAATGATCGACTTTGTTGTTGTTTACAAAGCTTGTTTAGCACTGAGCAAAAATTTGTATTAGTAAATTAGTATTTGTACACACACCTACTGTATCTAGCTTTATATAATGTATTCCATATTTTTAATGCTATTAGACGACACTATAGTTACTTGATTTTTCACTCGATTTCGTAAAACTGTCAGCTGATGAGCTGATACCAGACAATATCGGCATGAAACAAAGTATTAAATATAGCTAGCTGGTTGTCTTCACAGTATGTACACATAACTAGCCAGACAGCTAGCTAGACTAAAGCTAGATTAGCATGAGTTCAATCAATAGGGGGTGCTTATGTTACATTTTATCAGACATTCACAAACAAACATGACCACCGCTTTTAATTATACGACATAACGGTCAGCTCAGCGTTCAGCAACGTCGTACGACATAAATTACAAAAAACAGCCGGTGTAAAGTGTCATGGTCTCTTAGGCCCGAGTTCTTACATGTAAAACTGTCACTGTTGAATAGCTAGCTAATAATACCATAAAATAGTTATTAACTAGTTAGTATTACACTTTGATGTAGTCGTATCGTGTATTATTTACACAGATAGCTACATAGGTAACTAGCTTGGTAGTCAGCTAGCTATAATCACGCTATAAAATAAAGTATTATGTAGAACAAGTTAATCTGACTGTGTCTGTGTTTAGTCGAGCTACCTATAAATACATTGAGGCGTTAGCATTGCTAGTTTAACGTACTACATGTTTCAGTAGCGCTGAAGTAATTTTCTAAATGCACACACTATGTTTTTATTTCATAAGACACATGACTCCAGGAATCATGGTTATTGGCTACTAACAAGAATAAACTGTTTATGACAACATAGCTTTTTTTTTTTTTTACATTAGCAATTATTTCTGTTTAGCAGAAGATGTGAGCTAACTACATTTTTAAACTAGCATGCCTGAGATTGTGTATAAAATTGTGGCTTTGTTCAACAATCTATTAAACGTTTTGGACTTTTGTATTCGAGACTAGTCGTAGGTCCAGAAGGACATGACCTCATGCTGTCGCAATCACGTTCTTGTGAACAGACCGAGAGAAAAAGAGACACAGCCATTTTCATGAAAAGAAATGACTTCATTTTACAGGATAATAATTACGGTGTGTAATATTTCCTTTCTCCGGTTACAGGACTGTAAGTCATTGTAATGACGAGGACTAAATGTCAGCGGCGTCGTAGTGAATGTAGCACATTTCCTCGTTTGCAGAGGTCAACCTCCCTGACACGCGGTGGTTTCTTCACCAAGCTGGAGCGAAAATGATCAGGTGGGGTGGTCCTGATCATCATGTGATTACGAAGAGAACGTATTTTAATGTATTTTAACATCTCTTCGCCTGAAGTTACGAAGTTATATTTCCGATAAATTGATAAATTCCATAAGTCTATTTTAAAAGATATTTTTGGCACCAAAAACAAGACAGATTATCACCCAAAGAACACAATACCTATGGTGAAACATGGTGTTGGCAGCATCATACTATGGGGCTGCTTCTCTTCAGCTGGGACTGGGGCTCTAGTCAAGATAAAGAGACTCATGGATAGCTCCAAATACCGATCTATTTTGGCAGAAAACCTGCAGGCCTCTGTTAGACAGCTGTAGATGAAGAAAATTTCAACCTGCACGATAACAACCCAAAGCACCAATCCAAGGGGCTGTGCACAGGAGATCCCCTCGCAATCTGATAGATCTGGAGCACTTTTGCAAGGAAGAGCTGAATAAAATTGCCAAATGAAGATTTAGTTAGTAGTTAGTAGAGTCTTACCCAAAAAGACTAAGTTCTGAATTAGAAGCAAAAGGTGTTTTAACAAAGTATTAGTTAAGGGGTGTCCACACTTATGCACCCAGGTTATAATATAGTATAGTTACTAGTTAGCTAAGGCTTGCTAGTTAGTTTATTGTATAAACCTAACTAATGCTAAAACTATCTGTTTGTTTTTCACTTGAATGTTGAATGACATGATGAAACCACAACCATTATTGTCTAGTAAACTAGATGGCAATGTGTCTACACTTTCAAGTCGGAATAAGGGAAAGTTTTCCTGTCCTTTCCAAAATCACGGGTCAAAGTTCACCTAGGTTTGGTGTTAAACAAGTTCAGGTCATTTTTAGCTACTGCACTGACGCCTCGCTGTGTAACGCTCGCTTATTTTATTAACTAATTAAAGCTAGCTATTTAGCCCTTTCATTTCAGCTAGTAGAATGAGCTTTTTTGGTTAAACGCAGCCAGTTAGTTTTATTTAATACATTTTTTAATGTCAAGCAAACAGAGAGAGAGAGAGAGAGAGAGAGAGAGAGAGAGAGAGAGAGCTGTGTTAATCATACTGGCCTTTCCCCAGGCACACCGAGAGACAGGCTATTGCTCAACCGCATATCAATATAACATTGAGGAGAATCCATCACACACACACAGACACACACACACACACACACTGTTCCCTCATCTGATTTTATCAGCATCATTATTATTCTCAGTAGAAAAAACACATTATGTTTACTGATAAAATAATAAATAGCAAACAAGACCCCTACTGCGTGTGTGTGAGATGTCTGACCAGAAACTGTGCACCACATGAACATTTTCTGATGATTAGCACACACACACACACACACACACACACACACCAACTTGCTAGCTGTCCTTCACTTCAGGTAACAAACCAAAGTGGGGTTTTAAACAAAATCACAAGAAGTACGACCTCTTACACACACAGGCGCACACATACACACACACACACACACACGCACACTTTTAACCTTTCAGCTGCACACACTGCACAACCTCAAAAATACATACACATCTGTGTTTAAAACAGTGCTCTGCTACATTCCCGTGTGTGTGTGTGTGTGTGTGTGTGTGTGTGTGCGTGTATACCCCTGCCTGAGCAGGCATCTGTCTAACCACAGATGTTTATCTTCTCATGCGTTTTTGTATAAAAGTCAATCATGAGAAACCTCAGCTAATCCGCAAAGTACTAAAAAAACAAAAAAACTTACACACAACTGCTAACACACACACACACACACACACACACGCACACAGAGTTGCAACAGCACCACATTTCCTTCCATAATTCCCTCACAGCTGTTTCATAGAGTACTTCCTGTGTACTTCTTGTGTACTTCCTGTTATTATTCATCACTTCTTGCTTTGTGTTATGAGGTCATGTTAGCACTTGTGTCTAGTTTTCTACTTCAGTGAAAAATCTAATCTTTTTCCTAAATCTAATTCCTACGCATTAGCACGTTTGCATAACAGCTACCACACAGGACGAAGGCTAATCCTGACTACTAAAGCGACGTGAAAAAGCGACAGAAATAATTCGCGACACAAAAGTTGAGGTAAAAAGTTCATGTAAAGAAGCAGTGAAGCGATTTTGTACTCATCATCAAATGTGTGATTCTACGTATATAAATATATATATATATATATATATATATATATATATATATATATATATATATATATATATGTACACGATGTGTTAAGTAGCTAGCTTGTATGGACATCACACTAGCCTTGAGCTATCAGTGAAAAGTGAATAGTGACTAGCGTAGAGAGATTTGAGCGTTTATTAGAGAAAGGCAACAAATTAGCATCTTGAATCTAATTGCGTTTTGCTGTGCTAGCATAAGATTAAAGGAAACCGCCAGCCTGAACCACATTAAACATGTTTATATTGAAATTCGTGTGCTGTGATTAGCGAATTTGGTGCTAGTTTGTTGCTTGGTGCTGTGTTTTCTTTATTCCTGTGAGAAGTTAGCGGTGGTGTGTCGCTCTGATGCCACAGAAAAATGTTAGCTGTTAAAAAGAAAGAGCAAGAGCTGCTTTTTGGTGATGTACAAGTAATTTTCATATTTTTTTTTCCTTTAAAAGTTAGCATGAAGCATTCTTGGGTAGCTAGCTGCCTATTTACTAAACATATAGCCTAAGATTGTGCAAAATATCGTTAAAAATGGCATTGTGTAGTTAAAGAATATGGTACAAAGGACACAATTTGAAACACAACCACTGATAGTTATTACTGTCTTATTACAATGGTATAAGGTTGTAATAACGGTGGCTATAATGGAAATCTGACAAAACAGCCCTATTTTTGAGGTGATAACAGAAATTGTAATTCTAGACATTTTTAAATTCGTATGACAACTAATGAGGAAAATAATAAAAATATTGGCACCTCAGTGCTGTAGTTGAAGGAGTGTAGCGGGCGTACGTCGCTCTCGGAGTGTTCCCGTAAGTGTTCGAGCCCGAGGCTGTCGTTCACGTCATTATCACTCCGTTGTCTGCGTCTCAGGTGGCACTGCGCCGAACGTTTGACAGAATTTTTTGGTGAAATCGTTCATTTGATGTCCTGATGATAAAACCTCCTGGTGAATGAGTATGAAAGCGTGTGAGTGTGTGTGAGAGAGAATATTAGATTATCGTCTTTTATTTATTCTGTCGACTTCTTAAAGAACGAATCAGAAAAGTTACTGATGTGGAACTGCGTTATTAAAGTCATGGGAGGCCTCAGTCTCTCTCTCTCTCACACACACACACTTCTCAGACTACTTATATGTGGCTAATGTAGCTAACACTTAATGGAAGCTCATGGCCTCCAGGTTAGCATCATGCAACAAATCTGAATCGAAAACAAATATATGATTCGTATGTGAACTATTTCATCAACCGCATCATGTCCAACGTAACCCCGCCTTCAATTGTAGGCCACACCCCCCACCTGAGGGACACGAAACTCTGTGCTGAGGAACAAAGTTAGAGCTACAACTGTTTTTAGCTCTGTGATGTGATAACATATCCATTTTTATACATCACCATATTTTATATATGTATTTTAGACAGCGTTAACTGGTAGCTATAGTCTTTCCGTTACTTGTTAGCAACATGAGCGTCAAAGCAAATCTTCCACATCGAACACGCCTCGATTGATCGATTATATTTGACTCAAGAGGAACATTGTTTATGTTTCGTTTTTACCCACACAGTGCTGTTTTGAATATGTTTTGCACCATTTTTAAACCGTTAGTAATCGGGAACAGTTTTATACAGTCGATATTTTGTGTGTGTTGATCTTCGGAAGTTCGCCTGCGGCATCCAGAGTGTTCTGATTATGCAAATGAGGGTGTATTCGAGCACAAGGATTGGTCACATCATCCTCAATTGGCTGTTTCCTGTGCGAGGTCACATGACCTTATAAGCCGGCCAGTCTTATTGAGAAAGTCGTGCACGCACACACACACACACACACACACACACACACGCACACACACACACATTCAGACACAGTGTGCTGTTGCCCGGAGGCGTGTTTCTGGGAAATGTGTGTAACGCATCTCAGATGGATTCATGGTTCTAATACAAGATGAATCTAAACCAGGCGAGCCAAATAAAGGAAAGCATGCACACAAGAACGTGTGTGTGTGTGTGTGTGTGTGCGTGTGTGTGTGTGAGTGTGTGTGTGAGAGAGAGAGAGAGAGAGAGAGAACAAAGTAGAGAGACCCAGTCACTAGGTGGTGTTCCAGTCAGAAGGCAGCTCCCTACACAGGCAGCATTCTTAGACAGTGCTTGTGGAATAAACACAATTTAAAAGCTTGGTTCTCTCTGAGGTTCTTTATCACCACCAGACCAAACCTCCCTGACAAAGATGGAGGAGTCTTTTACAATACGCTCTCACACAAACATGATAACGCAAACGTTCTTCAGTTTGTCTCTTTGGGGTTACGTTCTGTGTAGAACCCTCACAGAGGGGTTCCCCATCATCATCATCATCATCATCATCAGGATTTAAGTTTAGGACGCTAAGAACCCTTAAAAGAACCCTGAGGAACCCTACAGAGCACACAGTCATATTTGTGTTCCTGGATGGTCGTCATTCTGTGGTGAAAATGACCCACTTGCTAGCTAGCTGTGTTATTCAGTGAATAAGAGCATAGAAAATGGCTGCCGCTAGTACACAATCCATCCTGATGCTGATAAAATAGCGTGCTAGCTAGCAAGCCTTAGCTAACTAGCAAACTTATTTCCAGGAAGCAGTAATATTGATCACTAGAAAACCCTGACCCTGGAGTTTGGGATCAGCTGATAAACTAGCAATTTCACTTGCTAACCACGATGACTAACTTGTTAGTTAGTTTGCGATCCATCCTGAGGAAAGCTGCTCAACTAGCAAGCTCAGTTGCTAACTTCTTACTAGTTACCATTAGAAAGCTAGTTAGCTAGCTATTTTATTCAGCATACAGTAGTCTATTTGTGTTCAGAGGCAGAGAAATAGCTGGCTTTCGTTATCCATCTAACGAGGTAAGCTAATAAACTAGCGAGTGATGGTGAAGAAACAAAAGTGAGCTTTTCATCTTTACACTGTCTCCCTCTCTCTGTCTGTCTGTCTGTCTCTCTCTCTCTCTCTCTCTCACTCTCACACATAGCCGGAGGTTAGCCTCAGGGCTACATAAACGCTTTAATAGGCACGTCATTCTCGGCTGCTGTTGGTCTGATCTGTGAGACGGGAGTCTGGCATGTCTGTAGGCCTCCATTTTGTGTGTGTGTGTGTGTGTGTGTGTCTTATAATCTGATGGGCTATAATCTGCTACCCACTACACTTTGCTTATTGGGTGAGTTAAGCAAATTAGATTAGGGTGGACACACACTCTGACACACACACAATGATACACTAAACTGAGTATCGTCCATTCTGAACTAAGATTATGAATGAACACACAGAGAGAGAGAGAGAGAGAGACAAAGACAGAGCAAGAGAGATAGATAGAGAGACATGTAAAGAGATACAGAGAGAGAAAGGGAGATGGATCAAGAGAGAGACACAAAGAAAGAGAAGAGAGTGACAGAGACAGCAAGAGACAGAGAGCGAGAGAGACTGTGAGAGAGAGACAGAAGAGAGACAGAAGAGAGAGACAGAGAGAGAAACAGAGAAAGAGGAAGACAGATGTAGAGATGACAGATATAAGTGAGAGAGAGAGAGAGAGAGAGAGAGAGACAGAGGGCTGATAAAAGACAGATGGTTTTTAATTGAATTAAATGTCTCTAGCCAGCGTTTTCCCAGGATGCATTACACGGGAAAAGTTCTATCCAGTGCGGAACTGCTCAGCTTTCAGTCACACTAAATACTGATTACACACACACACACACACACACACACACACAGTAAAACAACTAATAAAATACACGGTGTTTAATAAAATAAGTGGTGTTTAATAAAATAAGCGGTGTTTAATAAAATACACTGTGTTTAATAAAATAAGCAGTGTTTAAAGGAATACTCCAGCTTTCCTCAACTTGATGTCTACCCATCATGCATCTGGTGTGTGTGTGTGTGTGTGTGTCTTCTCTTAGCTATAGTACTTAACCAGATGCTAGCTAGCATGTACACACGTCTCAGTCTGAAGCAGATTTTAAAGAATTGAAGAATTTTATAAAAACTCATAAAAAGCATTAGCTCCAGCAGTAGATCAGATCTGACGTCCTGTCTGAAATTTCAGACTTGATTCCTGTTTTTTCCCCCTGGTTTCCTGTCGTCCTTACTCTAATCAAACATTCTCTCTCTCTCTCTCTCTCTCTCTCTCTGTGATGGCGTGAGATGTCTCGTCTCATCTCCAGACGTCGGTTGTGTGCGACTCTGGGAATCTTCTGGGAATCATTTCCGGGGATCTGCGTTCAGAAGGAAGGGATTTCGCCACTAAATGAAAGCCTTATCCGTTCAATATGGCAACCCATATATTACTGCATTTACTTTTTCATTTTAAACTGTTTGTTTTTCCCTTCCTGTGCCTTCTTTTTTCTTCTGTTTTTTTTTTTTTCGCTGAGCTTCTCGCGGATGGTCTGCGTTCCCATCGCTCGGTGTCGGGACGTGCTTTTTGGGCCGAGGCTATAAACGGATAGTGGTGTATAGATGTTATATATATATATGAGCCCTGGGGAACAATTTTACTCAACTGAAAGTGACACACAGAATCTTTGCACAGTTGCTTTTGCTGTTTGCAGCCACTGTCACTGTAGCACTTTTACAGATTTAATGACAGAAACCTGGCGTCGAAAAACGCTTCGAAAAGCCTTTGGTTGTTCCTCTTTAACCCTTAACGTTTTGTTTCTTTATGTAGAACCATACAACAGATTTCAAGTAGAACCCTGTTTTGGAAGTTAATAACCCTTAAACTATCCAAAGCAACAGTAAATAATCATAAAGGGGCCTATTTTTCTAAGGGTGTATGCTCATGATCTGCTACAACTACCTAAGATGTGGAATGTGATCTCATCTGCTGGTTAAAAATGAAAATTGTGAGGCCACTGGAAAAAAAAAAATTAACCTGGGATTAACTGAACAAATTGCTTCAACTTATTACACGTAATATATTTCTCACCTGTAAAAATGTTTTTTTGTATGTCGTCCATGACTATGCAATAAAAAAATTGTACTTATACAAATTATAATTATATATAATATAAAAAGTCCAGCCATAATACATGCTCCATCTTTAATTTCAATTGTTAGCTAGTTCTAGTTAGCTAGCTAAAAGCAGCTATGTGGTGTAGGTATTTAAACACTGGGGGGGTGCAGGTATAGGAAAATACACTGCAATGCGTAAACTCCTCGGTTCTGAAGATGTCAGAAAACTTAACATTACAGCTTTACCTCTGACACTGGAGACTCCTTCCATAAATGTTAATTAAACGTCTCCTTAGCTTAAGAAAACTTCGCCAGTCTGTTGATTATGTGGAGCGTCTGCCATACAGGTCCCTGTGAAGGAGCTGTTACTATAGAAACGATAACGTATTTGAACGAGCGCATTAATATAAACCTGAGACTCAACACCTTCTGACCAATCAGAATGCAGAATTCAACCAATTGAACATGGGCTCACAGACTCAATATCTGCCCCGCCCACCTCAAATATTATTTATTAACTATAGGGTGAATCGTGTTTGGTTTTGATGTGTGTGTGTGTGTGTGTGTGTTGCTTTCGTGTACACACAGATTTGTTTGTGTGTCTTTGTGATGCATGACTGAATAAGTTATTAAGATCGTTGTGCTGATTGTGTGATGCCTTTGGGGCTGTGTGACTTTAGCATCCAATCCAATGAAAGCAAGCAGGTACACACACACACACACACACACAAACACACACACAAATTCACATACTTATGTTTGCAAATGAGCAATTAGATTTAGGTGGTAACGATCATTTTGTTTAATTCATCTCCCTTCATGCGACACCTTGGCAACACAGAGAGAGAGAGAGAGAGAGAGAGAGAGATGGAGAGAGCGTGAGAGAGAGAGAGAGAGAGAGAGAGAGATGGATGGGTTATAATACTCTCTTTAGCCGCAGGAATCTGAGTGACAGTGACAGTGAATGAAGGAACTGAGGCGAAGGTTTAATAAAAACCTAATATACTTACCACACACACACGCACGCACACACAGTCACTCACTCAGTCATTCACCTCTATAGCTCCATAACACTGGGACAACTGGGAAAACAGCACTTTATTCTTATTCAGTCAAATCAAATCTGTCTCGTTTCACACACACACACACACACACACACACACACACACACACACACACACACACACACACACACAGCAGTAGCAGCTGCCTAAAACATTTTAATGCTTAAATTTGGAGTTATAGCTATAAATACACACACATGTTCTACTCTAAACAACATGCTGTAATCAGATCTCAATAACAAGAGTCTCACACACACACACACACACACACACAGCGGCAGCGTGGGACATCAGACAGAATACGTGTCTTTGATCATTGTGAAATAGCAGGAAGAAATGGTTGCTGTGAAGAAAACCTTGGAATGTAAATTAATTTACTGTATCTCTCTCACACACACACACACACACACACACACGCACACACAGAGTTATACGCAATCCTTAAGGCATTCTTGCACCAAATTACACCCACATACAGTACAGATACACTCATCCCCCCAACTCCACTCTGCTTTTTCTCCTGCTTTCACTCCATCTTCCTCAGCCAACTTCCTGTTCAACATCATCATCATCTCCAATCAGCTCTTCATCACGCTCTAACCATTACAACAGTCATCCTTTCTTCTCCCTGCTTCCAAACTTCAGTTATCCGTCATTTTTTCTTTTAATAACACTGTATTTTACTTACATGGCCACGCCTCCTTCACTGTGACTGACAGCTAGAGGCCATGCCTCCTTTCTCCTTTACAAGGACTGACCGCTATAGAGGCCACTCCTACTTCCCTGTGATTGACAGAGGCCACACCTCCATCCTCCTTCACTAG
The DNA here is from genome assembly GCA_037576675.1 of Pangasius sanitwongsei. NCBI lineage: Eukaryota > Metazoa > Chordata > Actinopteri > Siluriformes > Pangasiidae > Pangasius > Pangasius sanitwongsei. Next base: position 8,324 of record JAKKZI010000092.1, on the reverse strand, counting down.
GATTTACAGCTACAGAAGCCACACCTCCATCCTCCTTCACTAGGACTTACAGCTACAGAGGCCACGCCTCCTTCAGTAGGACTGACAGCTACAGAAGCCACGCCTCCTTCCTCCTTCACTACAACTGACAGCTACAGAAGCCACGCCTCCTTCCACCTTCACTACGACTGACAGCTACAGAAGCCACGCCTCCTTCCTCCTTCACTACGACTGACAGCTACAGAAGCCACGCCTCCTTCCTCCTTCAGTAGGGCTGACAGCTACAGAGGCCACTCCTACTTCACTGTGATTGACAGGCAAAGAGGCCACACCTCCCTTCCTTGAGCCTACATTATACACTACATTTACACACTCATGTTGGTGTATGTGTTCTATCTGTGCCCTCAGGTGTAAAATGTTAGTGCTCTTTTCTGCTCGTGTTTGAACAGGGTGATAAATCTCCTGCCGCCTCCATGCCCTTTCAATCACATCATCATAAACGCCCCGTCTTCCACGGTTACGGCCCCGTCTCCCACGGCGACTGCCTGCCATCTCTCGCATGGGGAAAAGGCCCGGCGCTTAATCTGCTTCCAGGTTGAGGGGTCGAGCCATGAATTTTCCTGAATCCGGCAGCTCTGATGGGCGTGAGGGAAAGCACAGGGAACGTCGCGTGCCTGGGAAAAGGGCAACAGCTCAATCCTGATAGGTCAACGACATCACTCGTCCCATCATCCCTCCATCTCTGCCCCATCTCATCACCACCCCCCCCCCACCTAACACCTCCCCCAACCCCATACACACACACACACACACACTCGCATTTTCTCTCTCTTTCTGTTTCTTTCGTGTCTTCATTCCTCAGGTTGGCCAATTAAACAGCACCACCGGGGCAGGAGCTCGTTCAGGGTGAATTATGGGATGTTGAGCAGCTGCCCGGGTCGGTTGTCGAGGTGACTGATCACAGGGCAGCAGAACTGGTGGGTAATTGATTGGCAGTGGGTTGGCAAGAATAGTTATTCTCTGAGGGTGCAAGAGAGAGAGAAAGAGAGAGAGAGAGAGAGAGAGAAAGAGGGAGAGAGTGAGAGAGGATGTGGCCGCCATATTAGATTCTTCAAATGGGGCCGTCGCCTTGCCGATATGGGCAGCCCCACTGGTGATGTCCAAATCTGGTTATAGAGGATATTAAACATGGCCAATAACACACACACACACACACACACACACACACACACACACACAGAGGCTTATAGGGCCCCAGTGGTGATGTCCAAAATGTCCAAACCTGGTTACAAGAGATATTAAACACACCCATTAACTCTCTCACACACACACACACAAACACATACACTCTGCACCAGTGGCGTGTACACACCTGCTTACAGGCTTTGCGATATTAAACACGCCCATCAGCACCTTATTGCCCACTGCTGGGATTTGTCATTGTGTCTTGTTATCCCATTAACGACAGAGCCTAATGCAAGTGCTGGCCTTAGGCCGCTCTCTCTCTCTCTCTCTCTCTCACACACACACACATATCCACGTCAGCTTTCTCACAAACACACAAACATCTTCATACAAAAATCACCCATAACACATACATGGGTGCTACAGAAATACGTGTTTCACATAAACGTAAACTGGCAGAATTCATCAACTCTCATCATAAGTTTGAAGGAAATAGTTTTTCTGTTCCTTTCCTGGTGAAATTCTTGTGGTAATCTTGCACACACTGCAGAATTTAGTATTCTGTGAACTTCAGCGATGGACGCGTCACCCTCATTCACTTCGATTCTCTCTACACACATCACAAGGTGTTCGGGAGAATCCCCAAAAAAATCCAAACCAGAATCAGCTTGAACAGAACAGATACCTGATTTCTAATATTTCTACAGATCTACTTTTGTAAACTAATTCTCATAGTGCATTATGGGTAATAAAGATGGCCACCGAGTTGCATACACGACATCAACACAACGATGAGCTCACTTGAACGCCACCACAATGTCAAAATTACAGCTCGTATTTTTCTAAGATGCCGGACTTTCCGAGATGGGGGGCGCGTCAATACCAAGGAGTAACGGCAATTTTGCATGTTAAAATAAACTTCTTGTCAAGTTCTGTCATGATGTCCATATTTTCCCCCTGAACAAAACCACTTGAACACACAGCGTGTCGTAATCACGACCTACGAGCTCGTATGCGAGGCTGGTTATATGGTGTATTCGTCCCAAACCTACATTTTACCAATGAGAAAAAAAAACATCATAATTAAAATTAGGCTAATGAAATGACGCAGATGTTAATATGGTGATGTATTATTTAGGAATAGAGATCTTAAATACCAGATAATAATTATAATTAAAATACTATGGAGTGTTGAACAGGGGTTACATCTTTGTTAGGAACTTGAAAGAAAAAAAAAAAAACAAGCCTACTTTGGAAAGTATCCAAGTTAACGCTAACTGTTGCTGGAAAACATAGCAACCACAAATGAGTCGATTATGAGTGATTATTTTTAAGAGGAGTAATCATTTTACACTTCGTTTCTCTGAAAATAACCATAATGGATGTGCAGGAACATTAAGTAGCGTTTTGCCGTCCCTCCTAGCGTCAGCCTCTTAGGGTTTCGGTGGGAATATTAGCCTGGCAATGAGGCGCTGCGCTAATGCTACGCTAACTTTCGCTAACGCTCCTGACTCCCCAGCAGTAAAGAACAGTTAGAGCGACTGGAACAGTTAGAGTCGTGGTAACGAGCGATGACGAAGAAGAAGAAGAAGAAGAAGGCGACGACGGAGACGACGAAGACGACGGCATCTCCCCTCCTCCACTGTCCTTCAGGAAAGTTCTCTCGCTCTCTGTCACACCCCACAGGTTAGCGCTTAGCGGTTAGCGCTGATGAGAGGCTGGAAATGGGCCTTTAATGACTTAATGAAACTCCACTCACGATGAAGGTCATTATCGCTAAACACGGCCATAGGCCTCCTACCCAATTACACACTCACACACACACTCACACACACACACACTATTGATACACAACACTGTCTTTTCACTAAACTATGCACATACACACAAACTCGTGCAAAAAAAAAAAAAAAAAAAAAAACACACCACGCTTTCACATAAAGAAGTAAGAACAAAAATGTTTGTTTGAACCGAGTTTGCAATCATATTCAGAGTGTTTAAAGAAACACACACACACACACTCGTGTATATATTTAAAAACGTGTGTAATCGTTGATATGATGACGTTTTACATGTACAATTATGTTTAATACAGTATTTATGGAAGGAGTCTCCAGTGTCAGAGCTTTGTAACAGGCAGAAGTCAAGCTGTAACTTTAGGACAGTGCATGTTTATGTGCAAAAATAACTGTGTGTGTGTGTATATTATATATATACACACACACACACACATAGATACACACACACAGTATCTAGTATGAGTGAACATGTGCATGTGTGTATATTTGTGTGTGTGTGTGTGTGTGTGCATGGGTATCTGTTTGAATGGATGTGTATCCGTGTTTGCATGTATGTATCTGTGTGTGTGTGTGTGTGTGTGTGTGTGTATAATGAAATCTGAATGGGTGTGTACCTGTGTTTGCGTGTATGTATCTATGTGCGTGTATGCATGTGCGTGTATGCATGTGTGTGTGTGTGTGTGCATTTGTGTATGTGTGTATAATGAAATCTGAATGGGAAGTGGTCGAAACAATAAATCTAAGCCATGTGTGTCCATTTCCTGTTGTTGTCTCACAGGACACTGCTGACTCCATGCGGCTTCAACACACACACACACACACACACACACACACAAGACAAAAACATAACCACGCATTTCAACCGTGTCCCACGCCATCACTTTAAAATAGACATACAGACTCAGAACATTAGACAGACACACACACACACACACACTTATCTAACTTCTTTTTGCACTCAGCTGTAGATACATAATAAATTATAACAATTTTCTTTCTAGTTTCGGGTTTAGTTGTTTATATTTCATTTGTATTTTTGTTTTTTTGTTTTTTTTTTTGTTTTTATTTGTAGTCTTTTCCATATTTTTAAATATTAGTTTAATTAATTTAATAATTTGTTTTGTAGTTTTATTTTTTTGTTGTTGTTGTTGTTGTTTTTTAACTCTATCTGTAACTCTGATCTGTGCAGGACAGCAGGACACTAAATCTGGTTTAGGTAATGATGAGTGACACAACACAGAAAAGAGAAAATGTTTTGCAGCTCATTTAGGCAGTAATGAGACAGTAATGAGAAAATGGACACACACACACACACACACACACACACACACACAGTGCACCATGCCCGAGCAATATCACTAGAAGTCTTAACACTGCTGTTGCTTTCCTGAAGACTTGCTGTGTGTGCATGTGTGTGTGTGTGAGTTATGAGAAAGAAAAAGAAACAGAGTCAGAGACAGACTGAGAGACTGTGTGTGTGTGTGTGTGTGTGTGTGTGTGTGATCAGACTCTTATTGCTGCTTTTGCGGTGTAATGTTCTCTGACAGTGTGCAGTTAGAGTATCACAGTCATCGCCCCTGGCTAGCCAACACACAGACTGCCTCCAGGCTACGGCTCAGGGCCGTGTGTGTGTGTGTGTGTGTGTCTAAGTTATTCTGTCATCGTTTAAACATGACAGTCAAATCATATTCCAGTCCAATTTTCATTGTGGACACACACACTCACTCACACACACACACACACACCATAAACTGAGGTTAATCTCATAACTTTAACCTCAGTAACATTAACTCAGGCTTTTCCTAAAGGGGACCCGTCAAATGTCCCCATCAGGTCAAACTGATCATCATTTCCTAAAAAGACTGAAACACACACACACACACACACACACACACACTCTCAGAGAGCAGGTGAGTTGAAAATGTTTTCTGGTTGATGTAATTATGTTGCTTTTTGTTTTTTTATTTAATAATTTAAAATTCTGTCTCTCTCTCTCTCTCTCACACACACACAGTTCACTTCACTTTTACTTTTTTGTTTGTTTGTTTGTTTGTTTTTTTTCCTTATGTGCGTATGTGAGTAATTCAAATGTTTAACAGCAGCCAAGCTGTTTTTCTATTCTCCAACTAATGAACAATGACCTATTGGACTCAAAAAAGTGTGTGTGTGTGTGTGTGTTATTTGAGCTTTAACAGTAATACACACAACTCGTACCACCTTTTTCCTCATTGCGAATATAGTATTAGCGGTTATCTTAAAAAAAAAACACATTTTCACTATTTAGCAAATCATCTATAAACAAAAAAAACAAGAGTCTTTCACTTTCTCTCTTACACACACACACACACACGCACACGCACACACACACAGCAGGAGAGAGGATGGGGTCTTTTTGGCAGTCAATGACAGATGACGCAGATCATTTGGTTAAGCACCGAATCCCAGCAGGGCTGCAGCTCAGAGAGATTATTCAATTATGAATAAGTGGAATTATGATGAGTGTATGATATTGTGATGAGACAGTGCACTAATGTTTGGCCATGCATGAATATCTGCCTTCCAGGCCTGAGCTTCAGATACGACACCAGTGCGAGCAACTTACTGCCAATAAAACAATAAAAACCGAGTTACGCAGACATTTAATGACAAAAACACATCAAACATTTAAACAGAGTTTAAACAGGATGTGTTGGTGCAAGTTCGATTTTAATTTGAGTTGCGTTGCACCAATTAATTTGACATTTTCAGCAATTACAATATTTACAGCTTGGAAGCTCGATCTGGGATTAATTCTCATTGTCCACCGTGCATTAATATTAAAGATTTTTTAATATTATATCCATTAATATGATATTCATCGGTTTAAACAAGTAAACAGCAACAATGTTATTCTTGAGCTTAATCAATATCAACATTTTTTATTTTCATGGTAGAACCAATGGGGCACAGAACTACATTACCCATCAGCCCCTGCACGTCAGGTCTCACTAATCACTCTCACCTGTGTCTCTTTATGCTTTTTCACCACTATATACGTTCTAGTTTTTCAGTGTCTCACTGACTCCGTTTACATGCACATCAAATTCCATTTAAGTTTGCCCGAGTTGCCATTCCTGAATACCTAGCCTACAGCTAAGCACCTGTTAGCACCCACAATTCCTTGTGGACTGAGCATGCGCATATGTCTCCTTTCAGTGGATTTTCTAAATAAGGTGTTTATGTGCAACAAATTTCTGATTAAAACGGGCATATTCCAGGAATGGGAATCAGAATTTGGGGATTAAGAATATTGTCTTAATCTGACTCGGCCAATCGGATTGCGGCGTTTACATGCATGACTCGATACTAATTCGAATATCGCCAAATTCCGATTAATATCGGAATGTTGATGTGCATGTAGACGTAGCCATCGTCAAGCTCCTGTTGTTGTAGTTGTCGCGCGTGCCACACTATCGCTTATAGCCTGTATGTTCTTTGCTTCGTAGCCACAGTTCATGTTTGTTGTTTTGTTTGCACTTTACTTAAGAAATGATCTGACATCTTGAATTTGAGTTTAAACCCCAGTGTAATTATTCTGTCATCTGCTGCCTTTTAAAGCATCTCAGCCACGAGATTCACATTTGTTTAAAATAAATGAGGAAATGGAAATGTCTTTTGCTCCGTTAGGTTTTCTGAATGTTGTTGCAGCATTTTTTAGTTAAAAATGTAAAGATAATTTCATTACGCTACTGTAAAGTTTGGTATAATCAGAGGCCAGATTAAGATGGACCAGGCCTGAATTAAAATGAACTCACAACGACGTCGTCTTATGGCCCGATTTACGCCAGGCCCGATACGACGAGTTCTCTCGACGTCACGACAACGTTCCTGTCGCAGTCAGAGAATTCCAGTTTTTCAGGAGGAAAGAAAAATTTATATTAAAACTTATAAATTAACCGTGATAGGAGGCCAAGAGACGGTTAATGACACAAAGTGGGCGGAGCATGTGATGCAAAAAAAGTACCTTTATGCAAATGAAATTTATGCGACGTGATGTGGAGAATACCAACGGGAGTGATGGACAACGATACAAAGCATTTACTTCACGCAAACAGTGATGCACTGTACGAATGCAACATGTACGCAAACATTTTCCCTCGGAAAGGTCATTTTTAGTGGAAAAACTTCCGATTCGTTGTCAATCTAGTAGATTTGGATATGTTCTGTTGCTAGCTATGTAGCTTGTGTAACAATATCTCACTAGCTAGTGCTGTACTGAAATATATTTAGTATGTACTGTGTATATGCAAATATTTCAAAATGTATACGTTAAAATGTATATTTTCTAAAACTATTTAACATTTTAAAGATCTGTGAAAAGACTGAGCTAAATATGGAGTAGACACAAAATATACAGACATATGGAGGCACAGACAGACAACACACACACACACACACACACACACGTGTATGCTTAGTGGCAGCTGGGCTATAACTGGGCTAAGCGTGAAATCTTGTACTCCCACAATACAATGGGGCAGTTGTGTGGTGCATGCTGGGAGGTGGTCTCCATGACAATAGGCCCTGAGTGGCAGCAGCTGCACGTGGTTGAGCCTGACTTTTACACACACACACACACACACACACACGTACACACACACATACACACTACACCACAGGGTGTCTAAGCAGCTGCTGCTAAACTGTGTGTGTGTGTGTTTGCTCTGCCAGAGGGCCCTAAATTCAAATAAAGAGAGAGCTAATCTATAATCAATAATCAGCAATTATCAGCTCACGTTAGCTCTGTCCTGTGGCAGGTGTGTGTGTGTGTGTGTTTTTTCCGTTTCAGTCTCATATAACAAAGGCGTAATAATAATGACGTTAATAATATTACCAGAATCGTTGTATCCACCATGCCTCCACTAACCTCGCTACGAGTGCTAATTTTAACTCCTGTTGTTTATGTCGTGTAGTCGAGTTGACGTGGATCTTAATAGACATCACAATTTAAAAAGTCAGAGGACAGCTAAAGTCAAAGGGCAAAGGTCATCTAACGGCAGTGTCTGTGTTAGCATGTTAGCTTGCTGTAGGCGTTGAGGTTGCCCTTTCACATTTGGACCTTAATTAATGCATTATTTAGTATGAACGATTGTGTGAATTCTGACCAGTTTTGTTGGTCTTACCCACTCTGTTAAACATGCCAAGTCACTTGGCTACACACACACACACTCGGTTACGCTGCTCACATGAAGGTCACATGGTGTCACATCTATCAGCTTGGATATATATATACACACACACAGTGCTGTGCAAAAGTCTTAGGCACATGCAAAGAAATGCTGTAGAGCAAAGACGCCTTCAAAAATAATGAAATTAAATGTT
>JAKKZI010000091.1:52500-60263 GCA_037576675.1 Pangasius sanitwongsei | reverse complement strand
TCCAGGCCTTTCGATGTTGTTGAGCTCACCAGTGCTTTCTTTCTTTTTAAGAATGTACCCAACTGTTGATTTGGCCAAACCTAAGGTTTTTGCTATCTCTCTTGTTGTTGTTTTTTCAGCCTAATGATGGCCTCCTTCACTTGCATTGAGATCCTTGGACTTCATATTGGTAGCTCGAGTCGAACAGCTGCTAAATGCCAACTCAATACCTGATATCAACTCCAGACCTTTTATTTGCTTCATTTCTCTTGAAGTAACGAGGGAATGGACTGCACCTGGTCAATTAACTTCGTCAGTCAATTGTCCAAATACCTTTGAGCCCCTGAAAATGGGGCTCAAAAAAAGTACTTCGCTTAAAATTCCTGCGTAATTCCTAAATGCTAAATGCCATATTTTTTGTGGAACTTCCTAAAAAAAGCTGAAAGTCTACACTTCGTTCACATCTTGATTGTTTTATTTCAAATCCGTTGTGGTGGAGTATAAAGGCAAAATCACAAAAAATCAATCATTGTCCAAATACTTCTGGACCTGACTGTATATATAGTTTAAAAGTTTTTAGAACATCCAAAGGTGCACTTTCATTTTGAAAAGCATCTGGTGTTTCCCACTTACAACTTGTTCCTTTTGTAAAGCATTTTGTAAAACACAAAAAGGCAAAGGCGACTCATAAGGAGAGATCAGAACCACTGCTCGGTGCCGAATGTTACAATCTGATGCCTTTTTTAAAGATCCGAAAAGCTACAACTTTAACAGATGGTACATATTTTTTTCCATCCAGACCCACAAGCTGCTTGTTGTTCCTCAGACGCGGTTCATTTAAACCTCATGTCTTAAATGAAGCATGAATAAAGGATGGCATCGGGCACGCTGTTAATGCCTTCGATTAGAGAGAATTTTCAATAAGATGCTAATTTCAGCGTGTTAGCATGATCTCTGTGCTGCGGTGCTTTAGGGTAGCGCGTGTGTGATTAGCTGGATGCCCCTTTCCCCTCCTACTTGCCTTCAAACACCTCGGGAGCCATCCAGGCTGCGCTGCCTTTGTTGTTGGTCATGTGCGTCTGGATGTCGCACGCCGTCCCGAAGTCACAGATCTTGAGAACGGTGCCTCCGGCGACCAGCAGCAGACTGCGGAAATGACACAGATAAACCAAACGAGCATGAGGTCTTTAAATTATCAATGCCGAATCACAAAATACAGAACACAAACGAATAACTTTTGGAAGCAGTGCATAAGCCATGATGTAGCACAAACTCTCCGTTTACAGAAAATGATACGGTAATGACCCAGAGATGACTAACACAAAAAAAAAAAAAAAAAAAAAAAAAAAAAAAATGCAATTACTCATAATAAACAATCAAAACCAAATGATCCAAATTAAACAAGCAGTAAGCCTTCCATCGATGTTCAATATGCTGGGTGTGGTGGTGTTGACTCTGTAGCAAGAGAAGCAGCTGCTCGGTCACTTTGTTTCCAGAGGCTTTTCCAATCACAGCCCGTAAATAACCAGCTGCAAACAAGCAACACACACACACGGTCGCGCGCACACACGCACGCACGCCTCGGCCATGTCGCATATTCTACATACTGTTCCACCTAATCTGGATATAAAATTCAGAGGATTTGGCTAGCAGCTCTGAAATAAAAGAAGCACCAGTGTAAAAAGAGAGTGTTTAAATTTAAAACTGCGCACTACAGTACTAAATATTTTAATTGTTTAAAGTTTCTGTTGAATACTAGGTTGAATATAAGAATATATTCAAAAACAATTAAAGCTCGAGACATGTTAACAGATAAAAATGAGTAAAATAAGTAAGGAATAAAACACTCGGGGGCGTGCTTTTATAGGAAAATAATCAACGACAGAGTGTGACGCGGCCCGACGCAAAGCAGTTCTACTGTCACCACCCGAGAAAGTCGATTATTTTCCTGATGTGTTTTATTCCTCTTAAACAACAGCAATTTGTCCATTTTTTAAAATTTACGATTTTTTAAAATTTATTAAAGAACAACACATCATACTTTTTATCCATTTGTAGCTACATGTTGTGGAATATCTGTTAAACAAGTAAATCATAAGTCATAAAACTTATAAAAAAAAAAAAAAAAGTTACAAAATGTTGACACTGGAGACTCCTTCCAAAAAAGCTAAATAAAACATCACCACATCGACGATTACACACATTTTTAATCCGATTATGTAGGTTGTTACTATAGAAACGAGAAGGTATTAGACCAAGCGCATATATAATGAACGTATGATGATTTGGCTCGCAAAATCCACCGGAACTACCGTCAGAGCTGCTGTTATAGATAATAAATCAACATCCTCCGGTCAAAATCCTGCGGTAGAAAGAGCTTCCAGTGTGTGACCCAAGAAGTTTAATGTGATGTTAAAATAGAGACAGTTTAGGACACAGTGAGTGAGGAGGTGGAGGTAGTGCAGTGCTTACTTGGGTGGCTTGAGGTCCCTGTGAATGAGCGCTTTTGGTTTCATGCCGTGGAGATACGAGACGCCCTGAGCACACTGCATACACCAGCTCATGGCGTGGGACGCTGTGTAGTGGGGGAGTGGCTCTGCGCCGTGCAACACTGTGGGAGCGAGCGGAGAAAACGATGTGACATCTAAGCGCGCACAGGACGCTCTGGATGAATCGGGTGAGGAAGCGAAAGCACCTCTGAATGGTGTGCCGACGTTACGTACTCTGTAAATTACACACTGCTACTGCAGAAAGCGTGAACTGGTTTTTAAAACAAAAATACACCTCCATGTTCATTATGTAAGTGTTCACAAGTAAGTATGCAAGTATGGATTTAATTGGGATTAAACATCATGAAACTACACAAAATGACCCATAACACTGAAATAGGGAGGGAGGAAAAAAACAATATAATTTGCAAAATCATTTACCATTTCAAAAAAAAAACAAAAAACAAAGCATAGAAGTTGTTTTTTTTACTGCATAAATATTCACTGCTGCGAAACTGCTAACCTACTTCTTTTTTTTGGAAAGAGAGCAAATTTTTTAACTTGTTAATAAAGAATGACTTGAAAATATGAAAATATTTTGTCAGTACCTCAGGTTATTGCTCTTTTTTAAAAAAAAAAAATCTTTTAATCCAATTACAGTTCACAAGACGGGTTTAATTTCGAGCACGGATTCTAAATTCATTTGGTGGACCAGATAAGAAGCTTTATCGAGCCGATCCTGGGCTGCGTGTTGCACGTTTGACGTCCCTGGTCTAAACAAAATCATCATTACTTTCCATAATTCAGAAGATCCTTGATCAGAATGCTGAATCACTGCACCTGCTGGAGGCCGTGACACGCGCTGTGTGCTCGCTGTGATCAGACAGACGTGCTGGGAAATGATGCAGGAATCAGACTATTGCAGCAGAGCAGACTGTGAAACGAGACTGAGCTATTCACGCATTATTAATGCACCTTTTTTTTTAAAAAAAAATGTCATTATCATTTTGGATTTTTAGTTCTTTCAGATCTGCTGAATACAAGAAAGATTTTCTCTTGAGGACCCACATTTCTTTTGAATTATTAAAGCACTCACCATTGTACAGAGAGCCGCCTTCTGCATATTCCATCACCAGACATACCTACAGACAGAAACACGTTCCCAAATATCTGCACTGAGACCTGATCATCTAACAATCTAAAGAATGATCCGGATCAGAACAGGACAGCATTATTTGTCATTTTTAACTGTTTACATCTAAACAGGAATGTTTAAAGAAACAAATGGGAATACAAAAAAAAAAAAAAAAAATGAACTATTGCTCAGAATAAATGCAGGAATTAATTGTTCTTGAATGAAACTTTCAGCTGAAGTGCAAACGAAGACTTACAGGGTTTTGACAGGAGCCGTACAACTTCACAATGTTGGGGTGATTCACGCGAGACAACTGACGAAGCTGGAGAAAGAAAAGAAAAGAAAAAGGCAGAATGAAAAAAAAAAAAAAAAAAAAATCAAGAAGCAGCTTGAAGTGGAGTCTGGTGAACAGATCATTCAGCAGCTTCATCAGCTAGCTCATGTTCTGCTGGCCTGGGAAATGAAGAAACTAAACTAAAAAGTGTTAGCTAATATTATTTTAATAAATAATGTATGCCATGCAGTAAAACTGATCATAAAATGTGCATAAGTTGGAAACATTAGCTCATTTCCTCTTCTGAATAATGTTCAACTCCCTGGCGAGGGAACAAGTCTGTTACTTTCTGATCATAAAAAGAAGATCTGAAACACGGAGTTAAAATTATGGATTTAAACTTTCCTACATTACCCACAATGCTGTGGGCAAAAAGTGCGATGCGGCGGTGCTTTAGTCTATTAGTCTGTCCAGCTCTCTCACCTCCTCTTCTGTACGTTCGGCTCAAACAGCTTCCCAAGCTTCAACTTTCATGCTAATGTTGCCATCTCGTAGACTGCTAACTAACTGAGCCGAGCCTCTGCTGTAACTAACTCTACAGCTGCAAAGCATTCTGGGACTTTGACTCCAACATCTCCACTACTTCTACGCTACATTGCAACAAATTAACGCCAGAATCGCGTTAAATATAAACGTATTTATTGTGCTTGATGCTACGGTTTTTCTTTAAGGTCTTTAAGGCCATGACTCTGGAACAGGGATCTAAAGAAAGACATCAGGATAAACCCAGGATTAAGTGAAGATCAACTGAGCTCAAAGGAAGAGCCTTAAGCCTGATTAGATCGTACCTCGACAAAAAAAGCAGTCCTTTCTGATTCACTCTCTATGGTCTTGATGGCCACGTCTTTGCCTTTCCATTTGGCCTTGCACACCACTCCGAAAGCTCCTCTGCCCACCACCTGAAAAAAATCACAATAAAGGCTTTTAGTTCATTTTAAACATTACACTATATCACTGGCGTCGTGTAAAGACGACACGATTAGCAACACTTTGGCACGGAACAGCCAAAACTTGGTAACCATGGACTTACACAAATTCCTGCAGAAATTCAAATAAATTTCGATCATTTGTTTGTTCAGCAAGGAATGTTTGGAAAATGGAATGAAAAATACACCAGCAAACCATGTTCGTGGCTAAAACAAGCTGCAAGTACCCCATACTGCAGGACCAAAAGTCCAGGGGGTGGAGTCAGACCAGCTGCAGCTCCTCCTACCTGGGTGGAGTCTGAGCAAAAGACAACTCGGTGGGTTTCAAGTTGGATGAGTGTGTTTGTTGTACTGTACTGTACAGTGTCTTGAGAGTTAGGGTTATAGGATTGGGTCCAGCTCCACCCCCTGGACTTTTTGGCTCTGCAGCGAGGATGAATGCTTTCAGCTTGAAGGTGAATTAGGTAAGATTAGGTCTTGGATTTGATCGGTGGATTCGAGATTTGAATTTTTTTTTTTACATTTTCTTTACTCCTTGAGCTCATCCCACCCCCATTCCCACCTGTGTTAATGAAGCTCCGCCCCCTCGGATCTACAGTGGACTGGAGAGTGTCTTTAAAAATCTCTGACAGGAAGCGTATCCAAACACAAACAAGCGTTACGGACCAGACATCGGTTTTCCAAACGGGTTTTCACACCGAATTAATACAGGCCACGGTTTAAACCTTTACATATCATCATGTTTTACATATCTCCCAGGTTATTTGTACATGAAAGATTATTATTATTTTTTTTTTAAATGGACTGTTATAGCTTTAACGTTTTCGGAAGTGGAGCTCGGAACGTGAATCTCATCATTTATGAGTTGAAAAAAAAAGCCCAAAACAAAAAAAAAAAAAACATGTAAAGTGTGTGGTTTGTTAGATGTGAGCGGCCATTTTGATTTTGATTTGATGTTGTATGTTATATAGTTGAATTGCTACACAATTCCTGCTACTGTAAAAACAAGCAAACGCAAAGCTGCGTCCATGCCACGTGGTAATTACCGTAATTACTAGATGCCGACTTGTAAAAAGCATTCACGTCCTCCTGGAACTTGTAATTACAACTTGTAAACTAGGAATTTTCTGAGAGCTCGGACAAAAACACTCAAAATGGCGACGGGCTTCAGCAGTAAAATGAAGTTAAGTAATTATCTCGTAATATTTCTGTGTAATAATTCGTATAATTGATTATTATTAATATCTTAATAATGAACAATTCATCGGAAAATAAACGAAAGACATATAATATAGTTTAATGGAAAACTGTTACTTGTTGCATTGTAGTTTTGTCTATTGATACTGATGGAAATTCCGAGTCTGAGGACGTAAAACAGCTCCGTGTAGAACGTCTGGGTTGTCATCTAGTAATTACGGTAATTCCGACATGGTGTGAACGCAGCTCATAACCCACCCTGAAGCGGCGCTCACACTCGACTTTTCGGTTCCACTGACTTTCACTCATACGCGTGCGAATGCCGGAGTTTTGCGTTTCGCAGCGTTCCGAAGTTCAACTTCGGCGACCTGCGAATTCGTATCAAATGAAGACGTGTGACTGATAGAAGATCGACACGTCACGGTGTCACCTCTTCAGAAAAAATCCAAGATGGAGGGAGCACTGATTACAGCGGTGTCGCTCCATCCTGTTTTATGCACCACCGCTTTAAACGATTATAAAATCAACATCAGTAGAGAAGCGCGTCGGAATCCATGATGTGTGAATAAAAACAAACAAACAAAACGAAAAACACGCCTTGGAACGTCATGTCGTATCCGGTTGCTGCCCGTATTCTCTGAAGAAATCCCGCGTGTCCCGAAAGTCTAGCGTGACTGCTGCTTGAGGGGGCGGGACTTATACATTCTAGAGAGCGTTTAATTGGACGACCGCAAGATTAGTACAGGTATGAGTCATCGAAAAAAAAAAAAGCGGTATGCTTTTCCTTGAACTATAAAATTAGAGCTAGTTTTTGGTATTTTTTTCTTTCAAATTCCCTCTAGATTCCCTATCATGGCATTAAGAAACAGCTACAGAACAATATTTTGGATTTCAGAGACACTTTAAATGTGCACTGATTTTGTTTTTAGTGAATCAAGCTGAATTTATTCCCATAGCTAGCTAGATAGAAAAGATGTCTTTTCACTCAAGTGCCATATCATATTGTGTTATGTTATATCATATGTCATATCTCATACCTCTTCCACTTCAATGTCTCCATACTCAATCTCTTCGAAAGGATATCCAGGAGGCGTCTCGAGCATTTCTGAGGACGGGACAGACATCGCTAGCCAGCTAGCTAGCTAACACCAAGCATTAAAAACACGACGCGTGAAAATACAAGCGTTTTCCAGAAGCTACGAACATTCAGTAGGCGGCAGAAAGGCCTGTGAGAAAAGTAAGAGTGTGTCTGGTGTGTACTGCCAGGCCGGGCATCACAACACTGACGGGTTTTGCAGCAACTTTTGGAAAGTTAGCTAGCTAACATGCTAGCATGGCAGCTAGCTTCACTTCAGTGGAAAGTGCGAAGGACGTGACAGGAGACGGTGATGTTTTCTGGTTACCTGTTCAAAAATAACGGGTTTGGAAGGCAACCGGTGGAGTTTTTTTGCACTGGAACTATAAACTAAATAAAAGTATACTGACAGCGACACTGCGTGCTGTAGCGTTAGCTAGTTAGCTAGGCCGCTTAGCTTAGCTTAGCTGGACTGCGGATGAACACAGGCTCCCCGACATTGGCTTTGAAACATGTGCCACACGTGTCCGTCTCTCACAGCTACACGTCCTTCCACCCATTCCACACACGGGCCGGACTTTAACTCGTCTCGTCCATGTTGTTGGTGTTGTTTTGGTTTGCTGGCCGC
>JAKKZI010000091.1:0-50000 GCA_037576675.1 Pangasius sanitwongsei | reverse complement strand
AGCTACAATATACAAAAGAATGAACACTGCACTTCTATCATATACAATAACTAGATCAATTAGAGGATTTACAGTATTAATAGTAAGTTGTCTACTCTATTGTTCTTTACTATGAAATCAGTTCACCGTGACATGCAAGGAAAAGTAAAGACAATGCATTGTAAGAAATAATGGAACGTCCTTCATTTTGAGGCTGATAAAATTTTCATTTCAAAATAAATGGTATATTACTTACTATATGAAGTCATATATATATACTTACTATATGAAGTCATTTTGCGGTGTCGTTTTTATGAAATATGAATTCAAACCTGCTAAGATTATTGTGAAATTTCCTAGTATTGGAGGCGGAAATTAACAGATAACTTGTCCTGTAAACTGAAATATTTAACCCAGTCAAAATGTCAAATTCTAAATAAAATCAGAGCAGTTTATGGAAGAAGGGATACGATTAAAAATGCATGTAGTACATATTCAGAACAGGTGTAAGATGATATACATCAGGCACAAATCTCAGGCATGAGTGTGTGTCAGACTGGTTTCCCATCCAGGCTGAATTCCCATCTTCCACCCGGTGTTCCCGGGATAGACTCCGAATCTATCCCGACTCTGCTCAGGATAAAGCGGCGAGCAAATCTCGGCCTTTCCTAAAACTGTAATGTGTTCCTCGAACACAGAGTGGTGCTGTTGCTCTTCCAGCGCTGTCCATGACTTCCCCTGCACTTCCTTCGAGACCGAGCATTCCTTTTGGAGTTATCTTCGCCGTGATTAAGTGTTTGGCCCAAAACGAGCAGCACGAAATCTCAGGCATGCATGCATTCCTGGTGCAATTAGAATAACTCCATTAATATCCTTTCTGTTTTTGCAAGCATCAGCACTGCCCCGGTGTGGAAACAGTGCTTTGAATTTGCTCAGAGATTGATGCTGTATAACACTCTCGCAGCTGACGAACATTCGTCTTTGGTTTGCTGCTTTTTAGGTGCGTCTATGTCGTGAGGATCCGTGCAGTATATAAGCCTAATGCTGTTTGATTGGAGTGTGTATGCGGAAAAAGCCCCAAAGTGATCGTTTTCAAAAGCCTAAGTAGAGCAATTCCCTGCGAGACCAAGACAAGCAAAAACAGAGTGGGCATCAGGGGAGCTGGCGCACAGTCGTTTTGGTAAATCATTTTAAGTTTACCTAAATGGCCCATTCATTTGCACTGAATTTATGCGACAGACAGAATAAATCAGCGTAAAAAATAACGCCCAGCTAACCAATTAGTATAAGTCTGACGCACACACCTCCCATAAATAGTGCTGCTGGGAACGGCAAGGCCTAGTGTGTGTGTGTGTGTGCATTATTGTATGCTGGTTTGATATGTTTTATACTTTGGACCAGCCAGATAGATAGATAGATAGATAGATAGATAGATAGATAGATTGATAGATTGATTGATAGATCCTACAAAGTCAAATCTGTCAGATATTCCTACCCTTGTGGAGACTTTTGACTGGTCCTCATGAGGAAAACTATTTTTACTAATTTTTTTTCCCCTCCAAAAACTGCATGTTTATTAAATAAATAAATAAATCATTAAATATATATTTTATTTTGGCATAGTGTGTGTGTGTGTGTTCTCAGTGAAAACAACTCACCCCATTTACACATTTCAAGCTCAGTAATTATTTTTTTTTTTTTACTCGCAATGACAGGATATTTCCTATAAACTGAATACTACTGCTTTTTACAAGTGCACAATTTGGCTCAATTTCAGAGAATGAAAAACGAGCTGCTATCACAGGAGAGTGTAAATAATGACCACGCAAAAGTGAGTTTACACATTTTTTTTTTTTTTTTTTTTTTTAATGTGTGTGTGTGTGTGTGGCCAAAATGGTTTAGAAACTAGGACTTCATTGGTGTGCATCATGCACAACAACAATAACAATAATTACAATAATAATAATTAAAAACAATAAAATGCTATATAGTACAATCAAAAATAAACAATAACAAAACTTATAGTATTAATAGTAGTAGTAGTAATATTAATAACAGTAATAAGAGTAACAGAAGTAGTAGCATTAGAACTAATAGTAGTATTAGAAGTAACAGCAGAGGTAGTAGCAGTAGTAAAAGTATTAGTAATAGTAACAGTAGTAATAATAGTGCAAGAGTAATAGAAGTAGCAGTAGTAGTAGAAGTAGTAATGGTAGTAGTACTAGTAGTAGTAGTAATAGCAGTAGTAGTTGTACTAGTAGTAGTAATAGCAGCAGCAGTAGTAGTAATAGTAGTAGTAGTAATAGTAGTAGTAGTATAGTAATAGTAGTAATAGCAGCAGATGTAGTAGTAATAGTAGTAGTAGTACTAGTAGTAGTAGTAATAGCAGCAGTGGTAGTAGTAATAGTAGTAGTAGTAATAGTAGTAGTAGTAGTAGTAATAGCAGAAGTAGCAGTAATAGTAATAGCAGCAGTAGTAGTAGTAATAGTAGTAGTAGTAGTAGTAATAGCAGAAGTAGTAGTAATAGTAATAGCAGCAGTAGTAGTAGTAATAGCAGAAGTAGTAGTAGTAATAGCAGAAGTAGTAGTAATAGTAATATCAGCAGTAGTAGTAGTAATAGCAGAAGTAGTAGTAGTAGTAATAGCAGAAGTAGTAGTAGTAGTAATAGCAGCAGTAGTAATAGTAATAGCAGAAGTAGTAGTAGTAATAGCAGAAGTAGTAGTAGTAGTAATAGTAGCAGTAGTAATAGTAATAGCAGAAGTAGTAGTAGTAATAGCAGAAGTAGTAGTAGTAATAGCAGAAGTAGTAGTAGTAATAGTAATAGCAGAAGTAGTAGTAGTAATAGCAGAAGTAGTAGTAGTAATAGCAGCAGTAGTAGTAGTAATAGCAGAAGTAGTAGTAATAGCAGCAGTAGTAGTAGTAATAGCAGAAGTAGTAGTAATAGCAGAAGTAGTAGTAATAGCAGCAGTAGTAGTAGTAATAGTAGTAGCACAATTGTTGTAAAACAAAAAAACACAAATAAATTATTAATAATAATAAAAAACTACACCAATAATATTTCTTATTATTGTTATAATTTTTTTTATTAGAAAAAATAATATTAACAAGAACAAGAACAATAATATTACCATTAGTATAATATACTATTATTTGTATATTAGAATGATTTCCTCTTTAGTACTCATTAATTTATTTATTCTAAGCAGCATCAGAAGCACTCATGTAACCGAGACATTTTTGAATTTGCCCTTCAGAAGAAAGTGTTAGTGTCTTGTCCTCTCATACAGCGAGCTGGGTGACAGAGCTGCTGTTGCTGCTCTCGGCTGGAGGCCGGCTGCGGTGGCGTGCAGACTGACTGCTGAGCACGGCGACCAGCTGAGACTGACCTTTCCGGATCATTCCGCCTGGGCTAGGAAGACATCACGCTTGATAAGTGGTGGTGGGCGAGAGCGGGATCTCATCGGGGGGTTCGGGGATACGTGGAAGCCAAGCATGCCTTTTTGCAGACCACACAGATGCCTGCGATAACGCCTCCATTGTCTCACTTCTGTGATCATTTGTCATAGCTCAGAAAGGATGCGAGTGACCTTTTCTGTTTGGAAAGGGGACGTTGCATCACAGTTTTTCCGTGCCGGGGCTTTTATCCGACACGTGTACTCATTATGAAGCTGCCGAACGATGGCATACAGGAGATCAGTGAAGTGCTGTGCCAGTGCCTTCTCTGGTGGCCAAAATGTTTTTTTTTTTATGATGTGAAGATGCTTAAATGCAGACAGAAATAAATAAGGATAAATTGGAGCAACAGTCTTCCTCCACTGGGGCTGCAGTTGAAAGTGAGTAAAAAAAAACACAAGCACAGAAAGTCTGCCTTTCCGAATGCTGATGACAAACCGAGGCACTTCTGCGATCGCTTTTCAAGGCTTAGCTGCTGGATACATTTCTGATCTATAATAATTCTATCTGAACCGAGGCATTATCTCGGGCTGAATCTTGTAATCCTATAACGTTTACATTTACATTTATTCATTTGGCTGATGCTTTTATCTGGTGAGACTTAGGAGTGAAGCAGAATGCAAAGTATAAAGCTAATAAAAGAGCAGACAGCGATATGAGTGCTGCAGAAATAAGTGTCCATAAAAGTGACCAGAAACAAGATGGAAGAATTGACAGAGGTGCAATTAAATGGAAAGGTCAGAGCAAGTCCCGGTGCTCTAAACACTAGTCACGAATCAGTGACACGATCTTGCAAGTAACCTGCAGTAATAACAGTAAAACGCCACAATAACAATGATACAGGAATACACATAACTGCCAGGATCACAGGTCATCGATCACCTCAACAGATAAGAGCGAGGCAAGGAGAACAAGCCTCTACTCACACACACACACACACACACAGACAGAGCCAACCATCTATGCCTGACAGATTTCCATGCAGCGCTTGTTTGGAAAGGACAGCAGGGTTCTGCTCGATGTAACTGCCATAACCTTACTGCAAGAACAATCTCCTAAAGACTATCAAGAGCTGGGAAAAGTTAGCGGACCGTAAATTGAAGGCATGACAAAAAAAAAAAAAAGTGGTTTTGCTTACTAGTTTTTCACTCTTTCATTGTACTGATACATGGGTCAGGAAGCCAGACTACAACCGGGGTCAGAGGTCATTTCTGAGACGGCTTCTTCCAGACAATGATGATAATAATGATGGGTTTTATCCTATTTATTATGGTTATGTCTGTGTCAGGACAGTGTTGATAATTGCATAAAGAATTAAATCTTTCATAAGGACATTGAGCATGTGCAACACCTATATGCTTGAGAATAGAAAGTGCTATCTATTCGCTGTGGTGGTGTGCAGACTGACTACACACATATCTCATTCATTAAAACTGTTTTTACTGGGGAAAAAACCCATATGACAGAAGGGGTTAAAGAAGGATTAATCAATCTTGTGCAACAGGATCACGTTCTTCTTCTCAATGTAATCTTCGTCCTGATGTAAAGTGTTCTGACATTTAGTAAGGAATAACACGCTTGGAGGCATGGATGGTTACTGGAAAATAATCAACGATGAGGTGGTGTGATGCAAGCCGATGTGAAGTGGAGTTCCTGTTATCACTTATGTTATAGCAGCTATAAATGCTGTTATTCCCTCACCAACCTCTACGTTTTTCTCTCAACTAAAGGCAAAAAAAAAATCGCTTGAGAAATCATAAAGCGTAATCTCGTCTGTCCTGAAGACCTTCCAGTAGCGGAAAACGTACTGTTACAAGAGACTCCTTCCATAAATTAAATAAACATCAGCTTACAGTAAACATCGCTATATCACCTCACCTATTAGACATCTTTGTTATAAAACAACACAATTGTGTTTATTAGTAGGCTTAGATTATGTGGAGCATCTGGCATGCAAGTCCCTGTGAATACGTTGTTACTATAGAAACGATAACATATTAGAACGAGCTCATTGATATAAACCGGAGTTACTGGTACCAGCCTGAAGTTGATTATTTTTCCAATAATCTCAAAATGTTTTATTTCTGTTATACCATGGTAATTTGCCAACATTAAAAATGGTCACTCATCAGCCTCTCATTTTTCTATCTCTTCAAGTTAATAAGACAATAAAATGCAGATTGTTGCGTTACCAAGAAACTGGAAAGTGCCGATACAAAGCGCTGACACTGGAGACTCCTTACTTAAACGTTAAATTAATGTCTCCTTATTCTAAGCTTCACCATATAAACGGTTATTAGGTGTTACTATAGAAATTATAGTGCGTTAATATAACCCGTTATTCTGAAACAACGGTCAGAGGTGCTTTCAGAGGTGCTTTTATAGAAATCTCAGCACCTTCTGACCAATCAGAATCAAGAATTCGGCAGCACTGTTGAATAGGATTTTTTTAACGCCTGCCATCTGAAATTTGGTCTGTTTTTTTTTTTCTCATATCAACATGTCAAGGTTTGAGCAACACCTTGAACTAGATCTTTATTAAATCTAAAAAAAAGTTCACCATGATTAAAATTCCTATCTCCTTTCTCGTTAAATCTACCTTATTTTTGTGCTGAGAAGAACCTCTGATGCTTGACTTAAACAGCTTTTTCCGACAAAGGCAAAAAGCTAATTTGGGAATATTGCTTATTTGAAAATGAGAGCTGCACTTGCCTATTGAGCAAATTTGCTGTTCATTACAGGTCTCTGTACGTCTGAGTCATTGATATGCATCAAGGTAGCAGTCATTTTAAATTGTATTTTTAAAAAAAAAAAAAAAAAAAAGCTTTTTCGATTCACTGAAAATTTATTTTCATGTTGTAATTTGAATCAGTATTGAGTGAGTGCTGTTTATACAGGAGTAAAAACACTACTTATGGAAATAAAACCCCAGACCCTTCATGTGCTTGGGGATCGTCATGATGGCAGACTTTATTTGCGCTGGTGGGAGTGTAAATAAAAGATGGAGGGGGAATTTTGACAGAGACTAAGTCATAGTTTTATGACTTATTTACTTTTTTTTTTTTGTTGAGGGAGTTGCTAAGGGCCTTATGAGAGTGTTCTCATAATGATGTGATGGCAAACACTCTCGAGACCAGAACTGCGGCGGAACAGTGGAAGGTGTGGTAATGAGTCGTGGGGGCCAGAGTATCACCATTATCAGTCTCGGAGAGGAAGCAGGCCTGCTCAAAATGCTCCGGCTCTGGAGTTTTGCTCTTTATGACACACACATACACTGTTTTCTTTGTTTGTTCTGCCGCATTTATTATGCAGCCCCATATCTCAAAGAGAATAAATCATTTTTAAAGGTGATTTATGCCAAGCGGATGGTGACCAGAGCAGTAGATTAGTTCTTTAAAACCATCCTCGGGGATTTGTGCTGTAAACACTCGCTTTATCCACAGCCCAGAGGTCGACAGTTTTCTTTTTTTCGTCAAGTCTGAGAGAAATGACTTGCCGCTCAACCAAGATAAGAAAGCTGATATAGAGAGGCTTGTTTCAAAACGCATGATTATTTCTAAGATCTGGAATTACTAACCATTTGAAATGACAAACAGGAATGACACAGATGTAAATCAAAATGTGCAGAAATAAGAAAATGGAGCTTTTATAAATGAGCTAGCAGAGTTAATTCTTTTAAAGATGTAAAGACATGATTATAAGGTTTGAATCACATCAGATTATTATTAACAATTAGATTATTTTGGGTTTTATTTTTTTGTGGAACCAAGCACAGGTCGAAAGGAAAGTTGATAAATATTAGATTTTAGCCTCACTTCTAATATCACCACCAGCCGGCACTGTAGAATAGTAGAAGAGAAGAAACCAGACAGGCTTTCCGGTGACATTCTACCACGCTCATTACCGTGTCCGTCAAAAAGCCAGGCCGTGTCACAGTCCCCTCATTTAGCGGTCATTGGCACTCCGACCAGGAACAGTGATGAGGAAAGAGTGCCATTGGTAATGAAAGCAGAAGCACTTAATGAAGAAAGGGTCTCACAAAAGGAAGGCCAGGTCGAAAAAAGTAAAAAAAAAAAAAGCAGGTCGAGTCTGGCCAAGCAGGATAAGAGCGAGGTAGTTGGCTAACGTCTGTATCTGCTGAGCCGAAGGCTTCCTCCTACACACTCCAGGCAGACATGGAGCAAGGACATTCTTGTTATTTGTGATAATTCCTTTGGCTATCTCCATCCTCCTGTGCCCTTTGGGAGAGAGGGAGAGAATGATAAAAAGGAGCAGACGAGTAAAAAAGAAAGAGTCTTAAGAGAAGCTTTCTGTCATGCCAAAATCTTCACGTAGCAGGGAACTCATTTCCTTTCAGTGCCACTGGGTCAGGTGTTAAGGCTACAGCAGGATTTGGTGGGATTACGGCTACCCTGTTAGTGGCAGGTCTTCAAGGCTAACTGCCAGCGTCTGGGGTAAAACCGTGACTCATCCTCCAGACCTGCAGAGGGCAGGATGGGCATCATGGGGAAAGAAATGACTAAATTTCATGACCGAATATCAGTTACGTTATGTCAGCTCCCCCCACAGTCAGGCAAAAAAATAGTAAAATTTTGTGATTTTGTTGCTAGATCACCATAGCAGCCAACAACCAATCATGGATCACAGTTGTTCCCAATGTCCAATCACTGAGCACCACTGTCCCGAATGACCAATCACTGATCACAGTTGTTCTCATCGAACAATCACTGATCACCATTGTTCTCAATGACCAATCACTGATAACCATTTCTCTCCACGACCAATCACTGATAACCATTGTTCCCAATAATCAATCACTGATCACCATAATTCCCAACGACCAATCACTGATCACCATAATTCCCAACAACCAATAACTGATCACCATAATTCCCAATGACTAATAACTGATCACCATTGGTACCAGCAGCTAATCACTGATTGGCCATGTTCTCAAAGACCAATCACCGATCACCAGTGTTCTCAACGACCAATCACTGATAACCACTGTTCCCAATAATCAGTCACTGATCACCATAATTCCCAATGACTAATCACTGATCACCATTTTTCTGAATGACCAATCACTGATCACCATTTTTCTCAATGATTAATCACTGATCGCTATTGTTCGTTCCACCTGTGCGCTTTGTTCTTTGTTTTAAACTCGCCTAAGTGTGAGTTATTCCATGTGTAACAATTTCTTTCCAGACTCCTCACTACCACTAATTCAAATTATAAAATAAAAATAAAAAATATTATAATCATTGTAGTTGTCTTTAGAAAAATGTCCTTCTTCAAGCAACAGGTTTCAATAAATGATCATGATGATACAGTGAATATGCAGATTATCGATCAGAAAGCATAATAATCGGTCAAATTTCCATGGACTGGCCAAATTGCAACTAAATTGCAAACAGATGTTGCATTTACTTCAGTTAACAAGCTCTAGCTCATTAACTCGTTAATAACTGTGTGCGTGGGGGACACTTTATTTGTGGAACAGTATAAAATTTGGACCAGGAATCCCAATGGCATGTATTTGCAAATATGCCTAAATATCACTATTTCTTTCTTTCTTCCTTTCTTTGTTGTATGTCGGTTTTAATAAAAGCTGGGGGAAACGAATTTTTCATAAATGACAACGTACTGCCTGTGGCCATGTTTATCTGCCGCTGTTTTGATGACATCATCAAGCCTGCTTATCAAAATATTCACGTTCACGGTAACTGAGGTAAACTACAAATATTTGCATTTCTTCCTTCTAAATGTTCTTCAGAGCTCTCAAGCATTTAAATGGAAACATAATTCTAGTAAATATCGTGCATCACTGTTCTGCCTTCTCCGGTTCTTATCTGCTGTTTACCTGTTTTTCGGGAGCTATTCTGATAATGTAGCTCATTAAGCTATCATCTAACTGAATTGGTTAAGCTGTACATTAAACAGAAGCTAATCTCAATG
This sequence comes from Pangasius sanitwongsei, assembly GCA_037576675.1. Lineage (NCBI taxonomy): Eukaryota > Metazoa > Chordata > Actinopteri > Siluriformes > Pangasiidae > Pangasius > Pangasius sanitwongsei. Next base: position 40,607 of record JAKKZI010000091.1, on the reverse strand, counting down.
AAATTGCTTTTCGAAAAGGAAGTACCTGCTTTTTGAAGTCGCTTAATGAGAATCATGAAGACAGTAGCTTATGAGGACGGGGTTCAATGATCCGAACCAAAGACCGAAACTTGCCTATTTTGGCATTTTGCTTTTACACCTGGTCTCATGCTCTTGCGCCATTCAAACTGCTTTCTCAGGAAGCAAATTCTCTGAGCTTGCAAAAGAATGGCTATAGCTGGGTTTCCATTCAAACCTTTCACAATATTAAATTTTTTTTTGAAAAGTAGGCAAAAAAAATGCGAATGAATCTGTTTCAATCAACTACAGTCAGGTGAAAATCTTTAAATATTCCTCAACGCTAATCCTCAACGCTGCATACAAATGTTTAGCTAATCTTCAATACCGTTTCTAGACATTTAGCTAATCCTCAACAAATCTTTGCAGCTGTTTAGCTAATGCTCAACACTGTTTCTAGACCTTCAGCTCATCGGCAACCTTGTTTAAACAAGTTTAGCTAATCTTCAAGACTGCTTCTAGATGTTTAGCTAATCAACACTGTTTCGAGAAGTACAGCTAAAATTCAACACTGTTTAAATAAGTTAAGCTAATCCTCTATGCTGTTTAAAGACGTTTAGTTAATCCTCAATGAATCATTACAGATGTTTAGCTAATGCACAACACTGTTTCTAGACATTTAGATCATCCTCAACACTGTTTAAAGATGTTTAGCTAATCTTCAACACTGTTTCTGGATGTTTAGCTAATCAACACTATTTAAAAATGTTTAGCTAGAACAACTGTTTCTACATGGTTAGGTAACCTTCAACACTTTTAAACAGTTAAGCTAATCTTCAACACTGTTTCTTAATGTTTAGCTAAATTCAGCTAATCCTCAATGCTGTTGAAAAATGCTTAGCTAATCAACTCTGATTCTAGATGTTTAGCTAAGTCTATATGCTAAGCCTCAGTGCTGTTTACAGATGTCCAGCTAATCCACACTATTGTATACAGTTGTTTGGCTAGTCCTCAATGCTGTATAGAAACATTTAACTAGTCCTCAACTTTTTTTAAACAAATGTTTAGCTATGTTTTTATATGTTTAGCTAGTCCTCAATGGTTTCACTGCACTGATGTTTAGCTAATCCTCAACACTTTCAAAAAGTTTAGTTAAATTTCAACACTGTTTAAAACATTTAGCTAATCCTTAACACTGTTTCTACATGGTTAGCTAATCTTCAACACTTTCAAAAAGTTTAGCTAATCTTCAACACTGTTAAAAAATGTTTAGCTAATCCTCAATACTTTCAAACAGTTTAGCTAATCTTCAACAAGATTGTTTAAAAAACATTTTGTTTAAAAAACATTTGGCTAATCCTCAACACTTTTGAAAAGTTTAGCTAATCTTCAACACTGTTTCTGGATGTTTAGCTAATCCTCAACACTTTCAAAAATTTTTGCTAAATCTGAGCACTTCCAAAAAAGTTTAGCTAATCCTCACCACTTTCAAAAAAGTTTAGCTAATCTTCAACATTGTTTCTGGACGTTTAGCTAATCCTCATCACTTCCAAAAAGTTTAGCTAATCTTCAACACTGTTTAAAAAGGTTTAGCTACCTGTTAACCTTCGCTCAAAGCTATAGAAGCATAGCTAAACCTTAATATTCTTTACAATCTCACTTCCACCATGTCATTTGTCCATCATCTTGAGCCACTAGCTGTAAATCTCAGTCTTTATCCCAAGGCCAAAGGTGAAGTGATGTGCTGTGAAATTCTAGCTCAGGTTGCTTCCTTTTTAATAACACATTTTGGAGATATTCGGTTAGTTGGAGAGCGATGCAGGCTCACTGTGGAAGAGCAGGGGAAGTGAATAATATTCAGTGTTTACCTGCACTGCTCCCCGCTGAGAGAGACGGCAGCTGTTTGTTTTTGCCCTTAACCCAGCACAGCCTGATGAACCATGACAGCTGACGTCAAAGGAGGTGCCTGTAATGAGGAGTCTGGCAGCTTGAGTGAAACATGTCACCATATTTCAAATAAAGTTATTCTCCTTCACTTCATCTCTCTCAGGCTTTCTTCCTCGGATCCTCTCCTTCTCTCACGCTGGCTTGCTCGTCTGTCTCTCTCTATCACTGTGGCGTCTTTCTTTCTTGGATTTCCATCTTTCTGTCCTTGTGTCTGTCTGTCAGGCTTTAATCTCTTCTTTTTTTTCATCTTATAGCTTTGTCTGGCTTAATATTTTTCTTTCTCTCTTGCTCCCAGATGTTCTCCTTCTTCTCTCTGTCTCTTTCCTTATGTCTCTGTCTATCTTTAATCCCTGTCTCTCTTCTTAGCTTTTTTTCCCTCTGATTACTGTCTCTGTCTTTGTATCTTTCTCTCGTTTTCTGATTGCTTTCACTTTTTCTGTCTATCTGTCTCTCTGTCTCTCTCTCTCTCTCATTCCTCTTTCTAGGTCAGATTTTTGGCTATGCTATAATGCCGCAGGCTGACACAGAGGGAATTTTTTCCCCCTCTCCTCGGCAGTTTGTTTTGTTTGCTTTGTTTACTGCGGCTACTGGGAAATTGATGAATTAATATGCTGGCCTGCATGGTGTATGTCAGGTAGGTAGCCTGTCTGGTGCCATGAAGGATGTAAAAAAGAAAATAGTTCCTGTGGATGACAGCTAACGGATTTGATAGCAGGTGTACGACACATGGCTATGTGCAAGCATAAAATGATATCACATCACTTTATGGTATGGAAATGAGACTCTGGAGGCATCGCATAGTTGGCACTTTTATTATACTGATATTTTTACTTTAACAATCTTTGGCAGAACTCTGAACTTTGATTGAGGATAACTGCATATCATATTTTAGCATTTGAAAGGTACAGAGGGCTGTAATAGAGAAAACGACATAAGGTAGTGTGTGTGTTAAACAATATCAAGTTTGTGTTTGCTTTATTGCTAATAATTCTGCTTTTTATTAGCAAGCTAGAAATTCACATACAGATTACCCAGATAGTACACACATCAAGCCAACACTGGCACAACGGTGCTCATTTATCAGTATTTTAATAATAATAAAGTTGTGTGTAAATGTTTTCATAGACCACATGAAAAAAAAAATTCTTGCCAGATTTACAGACACTGATTTTCTTCATACACATGTACATGTGTTGATAAATACCAATCAGCTGTAAATTTCCAAGTGCGTTCATGGCAAAGTTGATTTGAATTTAAAACTCCATAAACGGCAGAGCTTAAAGAGAGCTGAAAACGACAAAATGATGACTAACTGGTGAAAGAACACCTCCTAAGTGCAGTGTGCGATAAATCTTCCAATAATGTAGCTCAGCCATCGCAGAGCATCAGCTACCATAGACACATGAACTCTTCTTCCTTTTGTAGGGTGCCATTACTTCTGTCCTGATTGAATCACCCTTCAATTTAATTCCTCTCAAGTCTGCTGCTTATATCTACAAATGTTTACACCCCACTGCACTATTCTTTTTTCTTTTATTTTTTACACATTCTTTTTTTTTCATTTATAATATTAAATGACTCTTACTATAATTTATAACTCCCTGTGCTGCTGTAATATGTGAATTTCCCTTTGGAATGAATAATGTGATCTATCTATCTATCTATCTATCTATCTATCTATCCTTCACAAAATTTCACAAAATATCATTAAATTTGTGTGTGTTTGAAATAAATACGTAGATAATCAGTATATAAAATTTCAGTAACTCACCACCAATTGTATGATTTAAAGCTGATCAAGTAATATATGTAAATTCCCACAAACTCAGGAGCTTTCATAGGATACGAACGTTTTTTCCAACTAACTCGATTTTCATGAGCACCACATTTCTTGTGTAAAGGCTCCTGCGATTGAGTGTTACACATGATTCACTTATTTTTTACGTGATATTTTCTATTTAGGGCGTGTGGTTTTATTTTCCACACTTTTACATGTTTCTCACATATACTGTAGATTGTGAAAAACATGATCACGTGAAACGCACGTGACTGTTCTATAAGGGATGGCAGTTAGCATCGTTATTTGGGATCTTAGTAAATCAGGGCCTTGATGCTATACTGTAATAGTGGTGTAGAAGTGAGAAAAGTGAGATTGATTACAACATTCAGTGGAAGATAATACAGGAGTTTTGTATATTCTACTGTACTACTGTACTGAATAGAGATATACAAAACCACAGATTCAGCGGTTCGGTGGAATGACAAGCGCAGCACGTTGCAATAAACACAAAGGACACACTAACTACACAGAACAGCAGTAGCATCTGTGCAAAGCTCAGCTGTCACTTACTTCCTACGTAGTCCCCGAAATAGTGACTCTACATTACACTGCCTCCAAATGAACCAGGAATGCAGCAGTCTAGTTTAGTTCCCTAAACAGCTTTTGCTTTTCATACACTTTTGATTAGTATTCCCAGGATGTGGCTATATATACTCACCAGCCACTTTAATAGGAACACCTGCTCATTCATGCTCCAATCATGTGGCTGAGACTCACTGAAACTGGGAAATTGAAGACTGGAAAAAGACCAGGTGAGGCTTTTATACCTTCAGCTGTCCAGTTTTGGTGAGACTGTACCTACTGTAGCCTCAGATTCCTGTCCTTTGGCTGACAGGAGTGAAACCTGGTGTGAGCTTCTGCTATTGTAGCTCATCCACCTCAAGTTTATGCATTCTGAGATGCTTTTCTGCTCACGACGGTTGTAAAGAGTGGCTATTGGAATTACTGTAGCCTTCCTGTCAGCTCAAACCAGCTCTCGTAAATATGAAAGCTTTCTATTTATTTCCTGTTTTAAATCTTATACCTTATGTGTGTTGGTCTTGGAGCTATAAGTTATCACTATGATTGGAGGCTGGATGATTTCAATGGACAATGGACAAATCAAAAATGGTGAAACTAAAAATAGTACATTTAAGGCCCTCATTTGCTAAAGGTCTGTGTGATTAAAAGAATGAACACACACACACACACACACACACACACACAACAATTTACAGTGTCTATACAAAGGATTCTGAATTTCATATGAGCAAAATAGCATATGTTATTCATTGATATGTATTTAAATGTAAATGCACATATATTCACTAATATTTATTTCCTTAACTGAATGCAGTTAGCATAAATTAAATAAAATTTTGATTATCAACTGATGCAGGTATGAGCATGAAACTCACTATTCAGCTTTACTTAGGAATTTGGCCAGTAAGTAAATAAGTAAGGAATACAACATAAGAGAAGTGCTGTTATAGGGAACTCTACTTTGGAAAGCATTTGCGAAATGAGTAAATGGGAGTGCTGCTCTAAGCCTCTGGACAGAAAGCACCAAGCCGGTGTCAGGGCACAACGGATGTCTTTACTTTATTTAGCACTTTTAGTGGCCGTACAGTCAGCTTGACCCACCTGGGTGATATAAACATTCCCTACTTAATAAGCTTTCTACTGTACGCAGCAAAATTACCAGCAGAGAACGGCTTACAGACAAATTTGTAGTGACATGGAAAATTAATAATGGAAATTGAGATTCATTTATACACACATTCACTGGGTAACACATCAGCAAAACTGCCAGGCAAAGGTCAAAAAAAGGAGAGTCCATGCAAGGTTTTAAGGCAGGTTGTGTACTGCGTATTCATCATTTATCCTCCACTACCTGAATATATTACTTCATGTGTGGCCACTATTGTGCGAATCGCATCCCCTACCACCACCACCACCGCCTCCACCGTTCTCCATACAAAGGCCATAAATCAGGGCGTTTAAAGAGGACCTGTCAGGCCTGGGGTGTGTGTGTATTGTGTAGGGAAGTCGATACAGTGCTGATGGAATCACACCTCATTGTCAAGAAACACGGATGTAACAGTGGAGCGAAACGCCAATCGATGGGACGTCGTCTCTTACCGAGCTCTAATCATTTTCACTAAATGTATGATGTTTTGGAGGGTAGTCACAGCTGAAATACAAAACATTTGTAAATCTTTTCAATAAGAAAGAAGTGTTTTGGATATAAATCAGGATTCAAACCTGATTGCGTGTGCTTGCAGCTATAAAGCATTGTTCCTGATATTCACCCATCTCTCTTTTTGCTCTCTTAATGTTAAAAAAAAAAGGAAGTGGCTTATCATTATAGACTCCTTCTATAAACGTCAAATAAACGTCTCACTATATCAACGATTATACAATATTATTAACTAACACTTTTTTTTTTAAAAAAAGAAAAGAAAATCCAATTAAGTTTAGATTATATGATGCCTGTGGAAGTTGCTCTGACCAATCAGATTAGAGAATTTCACAGCGCTGTGGTATACATTAATTTATCTGTTAGTAACTTACTGTAGAAACTCACAAAACCACCGATGTACCCTGCTCATGTACAAGCCTCCCCCCCAAAAAATAAAATAAATAAAAAAATCTCTAAATTCCACCTAATATCTTCCCTGCCAATTTAATTAGCCTGGATTCTTCATTACACCCAGGTTCAATCACATCGCTGAACCTGGAAAGCCACTAATTGATTCGCAGAGTGCAGTTCGCTCGGCTCACTGATAGTCCAGAAGGTTCTTGAGATTGTCTTGAGACTCGGATCAGAGTAATTTGGTCAAAAAAAACTGTTTTCGCATTAGATTAGGCCAATGAATCTCATTTAGAACGAGTAGAGTTGCATTGTGTGGCTCCCCAGGGACCTGTGTGTGTGCGTGCTGGTATTACCACACACACACACACACCAGGAGGACGATGCAGCAAGATGGTCTCTTTGTCAGCACACTGTCTCACCCTGCTGCTTGTGCAAAAATATATGTCAATTAGACGCTAGCACAGATGGTAGCCTGATGTTGCGTCCTGAATTTAGCTCCGCTGCGCTATCGATCACTTCATACACACAGCCCGAAACAGCGACCGTAGCCCTCGTTTGGGACGATGACAAAATGAGAGAATTAAATTTATTAGCAATTGGATCATCTTTAAACAGCAGAGGATATCCTTGTATTAACATACAGTATGCCATATTTATACTGTGCGATTGGCCACAATGATGCTGATTATCCCCTATTTATTCTCCTGATCCCCCAAACCCTGCTGATTTTAACAATATATATTTAACAATGTTGGCAAATTGATCTCCTATGCCCTAGCTAATCTACTAATCACCTAAACTATCACTATTTTATCAATTTCAGTTTGTTATTATTTTATCCGTCTTGACCTGTCCTTAATGAACACTTAATGTTTTACTAATATCCTGGATTACCACAATCATTACTGCTGATTATTACTAAATTCCCTTGGCTTAAGCTCTGGATATTTAACTGATCTCCCAAAATTTCCTTATTTATCTCAGACTCTGGCTACTTTACTGATATCCTGAGCCCAATTTGATCAATATTATAAGCTACTTTACCTCCTTTATCTCCTGACTTTTTGCTATTTTATCAATTTTGCAAAAAAAAAAAAAAAGATTATCTCAGCAAAATCAGGTATTTATCATCATCAGGTATATATATATATATATATATATATATTTTAATCATCAATCTCCAGCAAATCCTAGCTATCTTAATGATCTTGAACACTGGCTGTTCTGCCAATCTCAAACCCGAGCACTTTACCAGTTTCTTGAATCATGGCTATTTTATCTCAATTTCCAAATCTCTGCCTTTTATTTTTTGCTATTTTATCTATATTATTCTATCAATTTCAAACCCTGGATATTTTGCCAGTCTCATGAACTTTTGTTATTTTACCAATCTCAAAGTAGGGCTTTTTCTCCTGCTCCCTGGTTATTTTACTCACTTACTGATCCCAAATTCTGGCTCTAATATGGCTATAATATTTATTTCCTATAGATAACTCTATACGACACACTGGGAGCACATCCTCACACTGAATTATAATAAAAAAAATTTTAAATAGCCTTAAGGGGTATTTGATTGTCTCACTGGGGAAACTCATAAATGTTCTACTGAAAGCTCTATAACAGAAGGCTTATGATAAAGACTGACATGAAGAACACTTTTAGGGAGTTAAATATCCAAATAACCCTCGAAAAACCCTCAAAGAACCAATAAATTCACAACTGTCTTAAATTCCTGAGCTTCCAATTATCTTTCCAAACCAGTCTAAAATATTTCAATGCCCTTCTTCAGATCTCATGGAATCTGATCCCTTGGGCTCATAATTTCTATAATTTCTGTTTGTTGACATGGAGTTGAATGTTGCATCAATGCCATGATGATCTATCTTTATTTTCACTTAGTCAAATTTAGCTTTGAATGTTAACGTCTTAACTTACAGTGCATAATTTCACTTCTCAGTGCCATAATTTATGAGCCTTTTAGATACAGCGAATGTCAAAACCTTGTCAGCTTGTAGCTTTGCCATTGTGCAAGCCTGCTAGCTAATTCTTGAGTGTTATAGTCTTTCTAAAGGAAGCACTCTATCCAAAGTTGATAGGCGATTTGGCACCAAACGTTAACTTGAAATCTACTTTGCAGGAATTTAGTTAAAAGGATCTCACAAAATTAAGTGTGTGATGAGTTTGTGGTTGTATCTCGTCATAGGTAGGTGAGCAAATTCTGATTGTGATAAAAATATTTAGGAAAGAGGTGAATTTAGAGCAGGGTTTTAAACCGTGTGCTGCCTGACAGCCCCAAAAAACCTACCACATTCGTTACATGTCTGTCTATATGTGTAAGTGTAGTAAAGTTGGATCAAATCCAATTGCTCCACCAATTAGGACACTTCCTCAGAGAAAAAAAAATAAATTACTTTTCAAAGAAATTAGTTCTGTTGACCACCTCTATTATAACAGGAAACCGAGAGGCCTGATAGATGGGGAGAAACTTCCAGAAGGCATTAGATGAAATATTATTGAAAGAGCTTCGCTTTCAATTTAAATCTAAAAGCATAATCCTATCACTTCTTTGTATTGGTTTTGACAGTGAGATAAAGGAGACAGGCCACTTTTGTTTGTCATATCTCCAGTTTCAAAGTGCTGAGACTCTCCTCATTATTCACACACAAAAGAAGTGACAGGATGAGAGGATGGACAGGGACGGAGGGGAAGAGAGCTGATGGCTCTAAAGCCAAGCATGAAACGGACAATAATGAAATCGGATTTGTCTTCAAGCGGCCCTATGTTAGTTGACCTGAATCCAGTCAGATTTGCCTCAATCAACGTCGTTTTTAACAGGAACGTGGGAGGATTTCTTCTGCTTACCACCTCATACGCACATTTTTATTTCAACAAACCATGGGTTTGGATGATTTCCACATCAAGCACAATCAGGAAGGTCTTTTCTTTTATCCTCCTAAACGTCACCGGTCAGAGATAATAGTGTTGATGTAGTAACACAAGGATGAAGATATGAGGTAGTTCTTTGATAGGGTGCCATTTAGCCATTGTAACTCTTAAAAGATTAAATGTTTTTTTTTTTACATTAAATCTAAGAAAATATGCATTTAACTATTTAAACATCTCATTTAATACAAGGTTTCTTTGCTGACATGCTACATTGTTCACTTATATAAATGAGTAACAGTGTTGAGTTTTTAGCATAGAATTAGCAAACACGAATTGTGCTTAACTAGCGTCCATGCTAATGCGATGAAAACTTTAAGGACATTCTAATGATTTACTTAAAATGTAATTTTAATTAATAACTTAAAAATTAATAATTAATAATTTCATATACTGTCTGTAATGTGTAATTTGTACATTCAAAGTGACCTCATTGGTTGATAACACAATATTATTAAAAATATAGAATAAATAATGAAAGAAAATTCAGGAAATTTGGATGAGCTTCCTGTTGAGCATGTGACTTTCCGAACATTCCAAATGCTTTAAAAGTAACGTAAATGTAATTTTTAAAAATAACTTATAATGGATGACTTGTGGAAAAGGTTGTTTCAAGCATGAGATGTTAAATGGAATCAAACATTAATGCAAAAATAATTTTTTTTAAAGTATTTTAATGATTATACAGTCCCCACTGAAAATATTGGAACAGCAAGACCAATTCTTTTTTTTCCTTTACACTGAAGAAATTTGGGTTTGAGATCAAACAATGAACATGAGATGATAGCTCAGAATTTCAGCTTTCATTTCCTGATATTTACATCTAGATGTGTTAAACAACTTAGAACATGGCACCTTTTGTTTGAACCCACCCATTTTTTAAGTGATCAAAAATATTGGAACATGTGACTGGTACTTCTTGTTGTCCAGGTGTGTTGGCTTGATTGTTTAAACAATTAATAGCTCTGAATGTCTAACTCTTGGTTTGAGCCCTGGGTTTTGCCTGTGAAGACTGCATTTGTTGTTAAAAAAGGATAAACCAACATGAAGACCAGAGAGCTGTCTGTGGGAGAAAAGCAAGCCATTTTGAATCTGAGAAAAGACAGAAAATTGATCCAAGCCATTTCACAAGCATTGGGCATAGCCAATACAACAATTTGGAATGTCCTGAAAAAGAAATAAACCACTGGTGTACTAACAACCAGACATCGAACAGGTCGGCCAAGGAAAACAGCAGCAGCTGATGACAGAAACATTATCTCATATTCGTCTTTTGATTTCAAACCAAAATGTCTTCAGTGTATAACAAAAACAAAAGAATTGGCTTTTCCGTTCCAATACTTTCAGAGCAGACTGTATTTCTGCAGTGAGCTAGGATGATGTTTTAGGTCATTTTATCTGAAACAAGCACATAAGTTGAAGTTGTACACTTTAACCATGTTTAAAATTCTGTGTTTTAAGGAAATGCTGACATGCGATACAAGCAGTATACAGTAAGTACTATACAAGCATGTAATTCTGTGCTTTATCTAAAAGGCCCTCTCATCCTCTCTCATTCTTCCAGACTAAAGTAGGCCACGTTTTGTAATTAATTTAACTCCGAAGGGGATGGCCCACATTGTCATGGGCTCAAACCTCAAAGGAAGCCGCGAAAGCAGGGATGCCATGAGGACTCTATACTGCATGCAGCTTTTAATTAAAACACACTGTCTAAGGCAGAGATCCTGTGTGTGTGTGTGTGTATGTGTTGTTTTTTCTGGGTAGAAGTGACATAAAGGGAGAGTCGGAGGAGAAAACAAGAAAGAGAGAGAGAGAGAGAGAGAGAGAAAGCATCATTAGCACCTTTGCTTCTGACTGGACCTGGCACGAGAAGCAATTAGGTAATTTCTAACACTTATTAGGAATTAATTACCACTTGATTTGCACGGGTGGAATGTTAAGTAGAACTGGGGCGAGACCAGGTGGAGCAGCGTAGAGGAGACGCTGCAATTTCATTGATATTGATTATTAAAGCAGGTGACTGGGCGGTAATTGCAGGGATGGCAGGTTCACCGGGTCTCATTACGGGATGAAATATGTTCCTCCTTTGACCTCTAAACAAAACGTGCAAAACGGTTTGAAGAACACAACCTTCTGAGTGACATTAAACAAAGGCGGCTGTTCAAAAACAGGAATGTTGGCGAAAACAAAGGGCAGACAGACAAAACGACTTGGAAAAAGCCAATATTTGAAAATACCGTTATGATTGACTGTGCATTGTTTTTGCGCCAACCACAAATTAGAGTCCTCTTCATGATGTGCCCGCCGAGATTGCTTCACACACAGTGGGAAATGAGCTAAAACAATTTCACTCTTTTTGCATGTAAAAACATGAACATGAGAGGAAATTGCTTTATTTTGGTCTCGCATCTGTGGAAACTCATGGCAGTTTTATCACCATCTGCAATACAAGTGTAAGCCGGTGCAGAGAAGAGTGCAATTATAGAATCACTTTGCTTTCATGGTACGGTAAAACACCATCATAGCACAAGACGAAGCCGAGAAGGTGGGGAATCAAATCCAGAAGTGCTGTAGGCATCAACCCCAATTCTTTATTCTATAAAGAATAAATTGAGTTGAATATTTACCAGTCCACTTATTCTAAAATGTACAATCTTGATCCGGCTCATTACAGTGTACTTGAATTTCTTAACTTTTCATTTAATTAACCCGTCATTTAACCCGTCATTTAATTTTTGTTTTTTTTCCTTTTTCCTTTTTCCTTTTCTTATACATCAATCTTCATAACAGTCTCTGGAATATCAGCTGCAAAACAGCCCCAAAGCATCAATTGTTTGCAGGGTTGTAGAGTTTGTCAGCTTGTTTAATTCCCCATTTTTCAGTATGTTGGTGACTCATCTGACTACAAAACACAATTCTTGCAGTTCCAATGACGCTTGGTGAAGTTCAAGAACTGCATTTTGTTTTCTTTCGTGCAGCCCCTTCAAACAACTTCTTGTTAAGAAAGTGGCGTCTAATAGCTAATATTGAAACTTAACAACCCCAAGAATCATTTACATTTACAGAATTCAATAGACACCTTCAACCAGGTGGACTTACAGAAATAATTTTCAACTACATTGTGGAATTCTGTGAATCTTTGGACTCTTTGCTCTTTTTCTTTTGGGGTGGGGCAGACTTTTTGGAAGTTGTTTTATTATAGCCATTATAAAATGTATTATTTATTTTTGAGAGGTATTTTAACCATGCTAACCCAAAAACTTAATCAGAATCAAGTCCAGGAAGTCCAGCTGTATGCTAAACCTGTGTCCAACTTCAACACTTAATAAGCAGTGGCTGGGGAAAAACAAGATTGATCTTTAACTGCTACTCTTACTGTAGAAGACATGCAATTTACCACAATTTCCTGACATTCCTGTAGGGTTGAGTATCTTATCGTGGAGTTGTTGAGCCACACTGGGGCCCTTGTTCGCCCTGTCATGCTAAATGAAGCTTCACCTGGAAGTGCAAGCGAGGAAGACCGAGGCCACGAGACTCGCTGTGTTTAGTCTGGAGTTTGCTTGCCCAATAGGAGCGGGTTTTGGCTGTTTGAAGGCTGGGTGAGGGGGATGTGGGGGGTGGGGGATGTGGGGGTGGGGTAAATAGTGCTATTTTCTTCCCAGGCGATCAAAACACTATCTCTGTGAAAAATGGCAAGAGCCCTCGTGACATGATTGCCCCGGTTTTTACGGAGGAAAAGGCCGGGCAATCGTCAAAAAGCCACAGACTGCAAGCGCTCCAGCCAACATCCATCATGGGGCCACCGGTAAAAAGATCTTTCCGATTAGAGCCAGAAAAACACACATAGTCTGCCCTTTTGGTGTGAAACGTAATATGAAATGTGTTCACAAGGCCTGGCTTTTTATTTTTTAGTTTTTTTTATTATATATATATAGAAAAGACCTCAGCGCAATTTCTTACTGGCTCGATTTTCCTCTGATGAGTTCATTATAAGAAAGTCAATACAATCTAGAAAGTTTATATTGACTAAGTTTTTCCAGATCCTTTTTCATAGCTTCAGAAACTTAAACTCTGAGTTAAACCCCAGCACAAATTTCTTTGCTTTTTATAGCAAAAAAAAAGTAAATTATATACTTGAGTATGTTTTGCATGGTGTCATGAATTCTGTTTTCCAGCATACAAATTAGCAAACAGTGTATAGCAAAGACATATAATATTTGTTTTTGAAGACATCACCCTGTAGGATGCATGTAGTTTACACTTTTGTCTTTCCCCTTGCACAGTCTCAATACCTGCCCTTAAAGAAGAGTTGAAAATAGACGCCGCTTCTTTTCCCAAATTTCGGCGATTCACAGGAGGCTGTTCAAACCAATCAAGGCTCTGAGTGTGTGCTTCGCATTTCACCCTCTCCGTCGGTTCCTCTGTGAGAGCGCTGAAACAAATTCATACACTTACACAAAGTGTTAGCAGCTGCGGTTTTAAACATAGCAACGAGCATGGGCCGCGCTTTTCCCTCGCCGCAGTATGGAGCCTTTTTCACAGCAATTATGCCCCGTTTGGACCAAGAAGGAAGATGGTGAAGTGTCTCATTTAAAAAAAAATGCATGCTAAAATCATCAGAGAGTTGCAGAGTTGCTATTGCTCTGAATAGCAGCCGATTGGCGGGAGATGCACAGAGACTGATTGCAACTTCCTCCGGCGAGATGAATTTGGCGTAATTTAGGCCGGGACGGCAGTTTCTTCGTCCTGTTTCTTGGTCAATCTGCACACCCTGCATTTAGCTTTAACCCTCATATTGTGTTCTGTATCTAGAAATTGATGTGTGATTGACCTGGATCTTCACTGTAGATTTTATAACAAGACAATACATGTGTAAAAGTTATCCATGGCATATTGTATTTATAAGTTATGAGATGATATGAACAGTAGACACCAAAATAGACACCAACCGCTGTCCATGCTTGGGGACATGCTCTGACAATTACAAATGTATTCATCTTGCAAATGAATAAATGTTCATTTCTAAGAATTATGAGTAAGCTCATAGGAAAGGTTGATGGAGTTGAAGGACTAAACATGCCCTTTAACAGTTAACACTTATTTCATATTGTAACCTTGTTATATTTGTATTTTTCATATGAAATATAATCTAATATATAACATTTTGTGTTACATTTTCACCATATGGGATAACCACATCACAATATATGAAGCAAGAAGTGTTCATAAAGGTGCAGATGTAAAAATCTTAGCAGATATAAATTCTTTTTACAATTTCTAGAGGAAAGTTGGCAACTTTTAACCTCAATGATCAGAATTTGAATCTCAGGACTGCCAGAAACCCACTGTTGCAAAACCTTTATCCCGCAACTGCTCTACACTCTACACCAAAAGGGTTTATGAAGAGTTGAGGAGTCTGTTTAGGGTTCCAGACTTCCTAAACAAGTTCTGCTTGGGTAGAAAACCCTCTTTTTAGGGTTTACATGCAAACATTAGCACTCTCCAGAGAAGCAAACCAAGGAACTCTTAAAGGTACTATGCTCTGGTGCCTCAGTGGTTAAGGTTCTGAGCTTGTGATTAGAAGGTCTCAGGACTGCCAAACTGCGCCCTTGAGTGAGATCTTTAACCCCAGCCTGCTCTACACTCCACACCAAAAGGGTTTCTCAAGGGTTCTTTAGATAGTTTAAGGTACTAAGCTTCCAAAAACAGCTTATACATGGATAGAAAACCCTCTGTTGTGGGGTTTTACATAAAACCTTTGAGCATTCACCAGAGGAACAAACCAAAGAATGCTTAAAGATGCTAGAAGGAATCTAGAAAAGCAGTGGTAGCTCAGTGGTTAAGGTTCTGAGCTTGTGATTAGAAGGTCACCCTTCAAATGCTCTACACTCTACACCAAAAGGGTTGTTCTGGGGTTTTGCATACAACTTTTAAGCATTCTTTTTTAAGAGTGTGTGCTTGTATTGAATCTCAATTGCAAGTGGCTTTGAAAAAAAAACATCTTACAAATGAATAAATGTCAATTTCCTAGAGAATAAGCTCATAGACAAGTTGATGGTTAAGGGTGAGGGTGTGATTAGCTTTTATTACTACTTGAAAGGTAAAGAAATCACTTTCAGTGGTTAGAATTAATATACATTTTGCTCAATATCAAGTTGCTGGACTCTCAAAAGGGAACTGAGGAAATCTTCTGTTTCCTTCTAAGAAATCATATAACTGCACAAATATAACTGGCCGGAATCATTAAAATATCAGTTTTCCACACAATCAAGGCAAAATTGCAGGTCTAATTACAAGATCAACCATTACAGTTAAAAAGGAAATCTGAAAGCCTAAACGTCCCAAAAATTTGCCAGTCTGAATATATTTGACAGTTTCAGATTTATATTAATCTTTTCATGTCTAATTATTGTAATCGTTGCTCCCTTATGCATACCCTCATTCATTATTTGATAGATAAATTGACCACGATCTCAAAATGATAATGACACAATTTCTCGTCCCCAATTCACTGCTGCTCATTTAATACAACAATCAGAAGCCATGGGAATTAATATTAATGATTTGGAAAATCTACACCATGTCAAGGACATCAGAGCTCAGACGACGCATGCAGGAAGCAGCTCGGAATACTAGGCCAAGCTTGTTAGATGGAGGAGGTAATGCAGCATTGCTGTATGTTGTTCAAAATGAATAATGATTCCGACTGAGCTTCACCTCCTCTTTTCCAATCCTTCACTCTTCTCCTCACATGTCTGCTCATTGCCATTCCTCTTCTAACTCCTTTCTTCTTCAATCTTGTCCTCATCTTAACTTCTCTCCATTTTCTTTTTCTGTTTTCTGCATCTTCTCTTTTGATCTCTTCTCCTCTCTTTTATACACTCTTTTCACTAATTCATTTGATTTTTTTTCCCTTTCACTTCCTCTTTTCTTTCTAATTCTCTCATCTCTCATATCATCTCTCCATTCTCTTCTCTCTTTTCAGTGTCTTTCCTTCTTTCCTTCCTCATGTCCTATGTTTTATTTTTACTTCTTAAATCTCCATTTTGTCTGTCCATTTTTGCCTTCTTTTCATTTCCATTCTTCTCCTGTCTTCTGAGCTCCTCTCCATTCTTCTCCTTTCTGTTCTTCTTCTACTCTATTCTTATCTGCTCTGCAGTTCTTCATCTCCTCTCTTCTCATCTCCACTTTGCTTTTTCTCCGTTCTTCTCCTCTCTTCTCCTCTTCTCTCCATTCTACTCCTCGCCTCTTCCTTCTTCTCCTCTCTTCTTCCTTCTCCTTTCCATCTCCTTAAAGCTTGTTTATTCTCTAGTTTCTCTTTATATATCTCTTCCATTCTTCCATCTCATCTCCTCCTGTCTTCTCTTCTCCTCCCATCTTTTTTCTTCTCTTCCCTTCTCTTCTCCAAGCTGACACCGCTTGTGGCTGGCTGAAGTCTCCCGGGATGTTTTTATGCTTCATGACTGGTGTTAAGAGTAGAAGAAGCAGTGGCCCGAAATTCTGGCAGCTTTTCTAGTGATGGTGTAATTTAGCGGAAAACTGAGTGACTGCTCTCGGCGAGTCCTAGCTAGACAGGATCTTTCCACATGGCTTGAGATGCACAGCTCCCACCTACATCTCGGAGTTTACTGATATTTCCTACAGGAACCCCGCACAGAATTGTGCAGATGTTCGTGTGCAGGATTTACGCATATATATTTATCTGTTGAGCGATTTAGAAAAAGCTGTCCAGGAGCAAATGAGTTATTTTCCTGAAACCTTTCTAATGCCAAGGCAATAATCTGACAATTACATCAACTGGACAATGTTTTCATGATGATACATAATAAGATGGCTTCAGAGGCTTTGTATTGATATAACTTCATGAGATTCAATGCATCAGCAAATGTTTTGAGCTGACTAAGCCTGGTAGCATCCAAAGAAAAGTGTTGAAAGGAAATTTGATGACATTTGTTGGCTTGGTGGATTGGAGCAGTACAGAAATTGTTTTATAAGTATTTTAATTCCAACATTGTCCTTCAGGACTTTAGGACATCCTGACATAAAAAAAAATTCTTCTCTCCTAGCAGCAGTGGCTTAACCTGAAGTACACCCATGGGATCTATTTACCAAGATTAAACACTGCGGTACTGCCGCCTTCTTCTAAATCCAACCATTTATGATATTATTTTTTCAAATTATATAATGTTATACCTCACTGTAGTTTAATGAGACCTACATGATCTCAATTCTCTGTTAGGTTTATTGCTATAAGAGGAATGAAGAGGAACAATATATTTAGTATATATAGTTTTTAATTGTTAAATGCAGCAAGATAAGTGGTACACTGATTCTGCTCTCACTTTGTAAGAATAGAGTAAAGTCCAAGCACGATCGAAGGCTAGTTTTAATGAGATAACAAGAAGAAATAGCATATCTAGTTGCTATAATTGCATTATATACAAAAGAACACCAATTGTGGGAAAGGACAATCGCATTTCTCAGTAAATGTGATGGCTGTGAAATGTAATGCCAATAATGAAAATTAAAGTTCACTGCCAGACTATATCCTTAGACGGATGGTTGTGGCTGCATGCATATCGACTTTATACCCCCATTCCAGAGGTGTGCGAGTGAAAAAAAGAAGAAAATAACAGCCCATTAAATGGCCAGAAAGATTCTATTTGAATTCTGCCGCCGTCCTATCCGAGGTGGCATATCTCACAGGAAGTGTTAAAATAAGACAGGCAAATAAAAGCTTTCCCATTTTATCACTCTCTGGCTTTTTGCACCAGCTCTGGTCCCTGTAGGTTCCGTGAATAATCAGAAAAAATATTTTCTTGATGTTGGAAGGATCGCATAATTGTGCAACTGTGATGTGTCCTGTAGGGCAAATCAGCATCCAGCCAAGCTACCTAAAATCGGTGTTGCCAGGTATGTTATTTAGGTTCAAGATATTTATGCCAAATTGGGTTGTGGGTGGAAAATGAAAGTTAGTGGGTGTTGTTATGTTAGACTTGTTCAAACATAGGCATTGGCAAACAAAGGGAAAGTGTAAGTACATGGCAATTTCTTTTTGCAAAGATTGTCATGGATAATGTCTGTATCAGGTGATGATAAAAAGGTGTATTGCAGCTACTGCAAATCAGAAATGCGTGCGCACCACGGTGAATATAGTAAGTGCTGCAAATAAGTCGCATGCAAAAGTTTTTTCTGTGAGATGGGGTTGGAAAATGTGGTGAATAGAAAGTATAGATTTTTCTTCTGAAGTATAATAAAAGTCAAAAGTATGAGAAAGTAAAACTCAGGTAAAGTACAACTACTTAAATATTTTAAATACCAGATGTTGATTATGATGTTTTCACTTAATGTCTGAATATTTTAGCATAATGTTAATGTTATTTTAACTTAATACTTAGTTTTTTTGTGACTTTTGACATATTATCTCATCATCTCACGCCGTCCAATTTATCAGTAAGAATAATTTTTTGAGTAGTAAATTTATGAATTGCAAAATCATAATCAGATTGTATCCAAGAGCGATCCTTACAATATTTATGTTTTAATTACCATAATTTCTCACATTTTACACACAATATTACTGCTACATCTACAACTTTGGGTTACGTTGCCAAAGACCACAATTCCGCAAAGGTTCTGAATGAAAGAGCTGACTATTGTGACATTTTTGAAAGACAGTGCCAGAGAATTGAGGGGGTGGGGCTAAAATAAAAAGTCAAAACTCTGCATGTTAAAATGCAACCTGTATCTAGTAAGTAAGATTTACAAATATACCTTTGCAATTTATAAAAACGACATTTTCTTCAATTACTTTTGACAGTGGTGTTGTAGTCCTTGGCCCTACTGCTTTCAGTTAATAAGAAATATTAAATTTTCTAAACATATACACACTGTATAGAGCATATAAGTTTTTGCTAGTTGACTCAGACTTTAGATCTGACAGTAGCGTGCTAGTCAGCATCCTTTGAGGAGGATATTGGACACTGATCTGATGTGTGCACTCTTTCTCTGGAGTAAATAAACCATGTCCGAGTGACATTTACAGAATCTCTCATTAAAGGCCTTGATCTGATTAATGAAGACGCACGCTAGCAGAAAAGGTGTTGTGGGAGAAGAGTGTTTTGGGGAGGAGGACAGCGTAAAGCAAGAGCTGTTTAATTAAATATCGAGTACACTAGTGACCAAAACTGCAAGCCGATGCTAATTAAAATTTCAGTTAAGTACGTGGAAAAGGTGTGCGCAGGAACTTTAGCAACAGGCTAAGTGCTTGAAACTAATAAAAAATTAAAAACTTTCAAATTGCATGATGGAAAAAAAGTTTGAAGAACATTATGGCTCATTAGGTCCTCACACATATCTTTTCAAAGCAAGAACTTGTCTGTAGAAGAACTTGTATTTAAATGATTTATTTTTATACATTCATGCAATTTGAATATATTCATGCATCTCCATGACTGTCATTGGTGTCTCCTGCTCTCTCTCTCTCTCTCTCTCTCTCTCTCTCACACACACATGCTCGGCTGCAGGTAATGAAGATGTCTGAGGAGAAAACTTTGTGGTGTGTAGATGGAAACGAGCGCTAGCGAGAGGAAGAGAAACATCAGGCATTTTATTTTTGACCATGCAAAGCCAAAGTGACAATCTTTGTCGGCCTGAAAAAAATAATGAGGATGGAATATAGAGGAAGCGAAGGCCTTCAGCTGCAGCTCATGCAGGGAAGAACGAGAGAGATAGAGAGAGTGGAGGAGGAATGAATAGAGGAAAAAGAGCGGTGAAGTGGGTTTCTGAAACTCAGAGCGCTTCTGTCTTTCTGTCTGGCCGTCTGTATCTCTCTAACTTTTGTTTCTTTCTCACTCAGTCTCTCTTCTGTATCTTTCTCTCTGTCTCCGTATATCTCAATTTCTTTCTATCTGTCTGCAAGTCTGTCTTTGGTGTGTTTCTTTCTTCCTCTGAGTCTGTTGTCTGAATCTGTCCCTCTTTCTGTCTCATTCCCATCTCTGTCTCTTTCCCTCTGTTTTTTCCTCCTTCTTTGGTACCATACCTGTGAAGTATTGTACAATGGTCACCAGGGGGCGCTATTGGAACCCAGATTTCAGGCCACCAATCTTTGTATATAAATATCTTTGGTACCATGCCTTGATCGTACCAATGTCCATGGGCCTCTACTGGCAACAGAACGTCAACTATGCACTTATGTATCTACATACAGTATGTACCTAAATTTGTTATGTACAGTATATTTTTTACTTGGGATGGCACAGTGGTGCACCGTTTATCGTTGCCACCTCACAGCTCCAGGGTCCCTGGTTAGATCGTGAGCTCAGATTACTGTCTGTATGAAATTTTTGTGTATGTTGTCTCTGTGTGGGTTTCCTCCAGGTTCTCTGGTTTCCTCCCACCTCCCAAAAACACACCAGTATGCCGATTGGGTGTGAATGAGTGTGTGAATATGTTTATGCATGGTGTCCTCTAATGGACTGGCATCCCATTCAGTGTGTAGTCTCACTCCCAGTGTTCTCCAGGATAGGGTCTAGATCCTCCACCACACCTTACTAAAGATGAATTAATTGCTTTTTTCTTACATCCTGAGGCTCCTCGAGACCTTGCATGTTCATTGGCAGCTAGGGGGACTATAGGCAACAGGAGCTGAAGCAATATCTTGATAATGTTTTATCACTGTAATCTTAAGCACAAAGACTATACAAAACATTCTATATAACGTCCCTACTATGGTGGCCTCAGAAATTCTTGATTTCAGAGACCCTTTCATGAAATCATTGACCTCACAGAATGAGAAAATTCATCACAAATCATGGAACCAAAACGAACAGGATCGGGTCTTAACTTCTCCACAGTGCTTGGACCCCTTGCTGCTTGCAGCTTTATATATCTGCTACTTCACTCTCTCCTTCACCGTCTCTCTCTCTCTCTCTCTCTCTCTTATACTGTCTTAATTTTTTTTCTATCTTCTCTTTTCTCTCCATTTTAGGTTTTTTCCCCCTCCCCTTTTCTTTACATCTCTCTCGATATGAAGGTGGAAGCTTGAGAGACTCCAGATGCCAAAGCTCCCTCACTAAATAGAATTTGCCAAATTATCAACATTTTCAGAATGCATTTACTTTAAGATTTCACTCTTTAAAAATAGGTTCCATCTAGCAGTCTTTGGTTTTTCCATATTGGGAAACTCTTCACAGTTCTATGTAGAACAGAGGATTTCTCTTTCAGAGAAGGTTCCAGTTAGGACCCCTTTAGAATAACAGAACTCTTAACAGTCCAAAGAAGGCTTAAGGAATCCTTTTCCTAAGAGTGTAAGGGAAAAAAAAGAGTTGGACAGAATCAGAGGGTGATCACAGACACACTCGGCAAGTGGAATGTTTAAGATAAATCTTTACTAAGTAAACGAAATACTTCATGAGGGGAAAATCAAACATAGAACTAAATACTTGGCCAGAGAAATGTCGAAACAAAGCAAAGTAAAGAAAATAAACTGAGAAAAAGTGCAGACGAGGACAATGTAATAATATCCCATGACCAAAGTGAAGTGAGCCAAGTGACAAGACAGTTCAAAATTTGTGGCAGTAAGTTGGAGTTCGTGTGGATTTCCTTCCTTGGTAAGGTAATGGGCGTCCATCTTGGACTCGGGAGCCTCCTGTCATGTCACGCTTTCGTAGATATGCGAGACGTGACAGTTTTGACTGCAGTTGGAATATCACCTCATATAGCAGATCTTTTGTCTTGTTACTTATGGTGATTGTTGATATTTTTCCATCATCCCTTACTTCCCAATTCACATAACAGACTGTCACTATGCATCAATGATCTTAAGGAGTAGAGCCACTCTGAAAAAACCCTTGGGGTAAGCTATTTTTCAGTTTAACATTAGCACCTCTGAAACACATCTCGTGAACAGCATGAATATGTATAACTGTAGGCAGGAATAATGGATTAATGACATTAATTATTGGAAGAATAAAATGTAACATGGTGTGCTGTTATTGGAAAATAATCAACAATGGGGTACTGTGAGAGGGCCTGATGTGAAGTGCTGTGAGTTGCTGTTACCATTATTGATCATTTTTCAATTACAGTATGTTTTATTCCTCTTTTACCACAGCAATTTGCAAACAAATTTTATTAAAGAATAACACATCATACCATTTTAATCCATTTATAGTTAGAGTTAATTTTGGAAAACTGCAAATCCTTCCATCCTGAAGATGTTCCTGTGTCGGAAAACCTAGACTTACAGCTTTTCTTCTGATTGTTGCAAAGCACTGACACTGGAGACTCCTTCCAAAAAATCAGTTACAAGTCCCTAGATAAGTAGTTACAATAGAATCAATAACTATTAGAACATGTGTATTAATATAAACCTATGATTTGTCTTATAGACAGAACTTCTGTCTGAGCTGCTGTTATAGAAAATGAATCAACGCCTTCTGACGAACAGAACTGAGAATTCCAAAATATCCAGAAAGCATTGACTGAACAATCATAGAAAATCTCGCAGCAAAACAGAAAACAAGTAGGGTCTGTCTTGTTTTGGTTCATTTTTTAAAATTATTATTATTTACATCTGTGTATTTGTAACTGTTTTGTCTTTCTTGAAAAATTAAAGACCCCTGTGTGAGCAGGTGCTTTGCATTTAAATGGCTTCAGGCTTGTCAACCTCATACAACATTCAGATTAAAATATCATGCAAAATTCTATCTAGTGATATCAGCTTTGTGGGTTTTATACAAATCAAGTCGTAAGGAAGTTTCTAACCCCATAAGAATCGTGAGACTTATCAGAAATTTGCAATCCTGTCAGCGAAGCTCAACACCTTGCAAGTTTTCCTTCATATCTACTGTGTCAGTGTATGGAACAAACGGAAATTATTCTTTTTCCTAATGAACTGTTTCTATTTTAGCCCCCTTTTTTTTTTTAGAGTTCCATCCCACCAAAGTCACGCCTGGACCCTGAGGCCTTGTCTTAAACCCAGTGAGCAAATTATCTGTGCTGATTAACTTAACCAGAGTTCCAACATGTGGCAAGGGCAGCCGTTGCCTCCAGCACGACACACCGAGGAAAGAGAAAGAGACGAATGGAGTGGAGTGGCTATTCTCAGGACGTCAGTCAAATCGTCACCTTCAAATAAAGGAGAGGCCATTAGCTGTGAATTATCTCATTAGCGAGCGGCTCCTGAGCACTCCAGGGACTCGTTGCACCAGCAGCTGAACCTGATATATGGGCCCGGTTTTAGTGCATACTATAAAAACCAACAGGCTCCTGCTTTAGTTCAGGACTATAAAGTCCAGGCAATAACAAAGCCTCCTTAGCCCAACACATGAAAGGTTTTTTTTTTTTTTTTTTTTTTGTGGGCTCACTCTATAAATGTGTCCCATTAGCTTTGATCTAAGATCTGATATTACTCACTAAGCAAATGCTACGCTAGATGAGTGGAATAGGAAATCAGCAAGGCTGATCTCAGTTGTTTCGCTGAAGATCCTGAAGTTCCGCAGCTGTTTGGGTGGAAATCCTGGAAATCGTCAAAAAAGTGAATTAATTTTGAATGGATAAATGTGATTTATTATGCATCATGGATATTTTGTGCGTGGAGAGGCAATTGCTTGGAAATGGATGTTGTGACATCAGAGTTGAGGATTTCACTTCACATCTTGTACTCTATCAGAGAAGTAATCCGCTAAATTAGTATGTTCTGAATGAACTGTGTGAACTGAAGAGACAATTTACGGCAGTATGTACATGTTTATACGCCAGTATGTACATGTTTATAACTCACATACAAACTGCTATTTTAATGTTAGGATTAGTTTCAGAGCGGATTTATGATGATTATTTATGATTAAGGCCATATAGTTTAGGGGATAAAAAAAATTTGTGATCAGGCAAAATTTTGTATTACCCTAAAAATACCTTATTACAGTATTATTGCTTTGTCATAAATACTATAACATAAATACTATAGCATGAATACTATAAATATTCATAAAAATGTTATAAGCAGAAGTAAGAAAGTGATTTTACTTAAGGGTCACAGTAAATAAATATAAGTCTATTGTTATACTGTAAAGACTTTTCAGCGTTAAGTTCAGGACACTACAGAGTATCTATGCTCACCTTTGTTTCCAGTTTAACCCTCGCTTCACATGTTATGTCACATTATTACCTCCATATGACATACCAGAAGTACAGTGAGCTACAAAGTCGCTTATCACGAAATTCTGATGCAGGTCAAAGGAAGGTGTCATAACACAACCTTACTTCAACATCAAAATTAACAAAAGCAGTCTTTTCAAGTATTTATGTAGGTTTATATCGGTGCCATGTCAGCCCTATGAACAATACTCTTAAGGAAAGTATTATCAAGTTTGGAATTGTTTTTCTCCAACACCAAACCTTTTTGAGTTTGCTCCATCGCTATGTTGATGACATCTGAATTGACAGAAGCAGACCTTTAAGTATTTATACAGGTTTATGTCAGTGCCATGAAGAGTTTATGTAGGGTTCATGTATCCTTATAAACACTATTACACTAATATTATGTAAATTATTACCAGGTTTGAAATAGTTATATCTCCAACACCAGACTTTTTTGAGTTTGTTCCACTGCTACTTCAACTTTAAAATTAATAAAAACATTTTCATGTGTTTATGAAGGGTTGTGTTAGTGCCATGAAGGGCGTATGTAGCCCTATGAACAATACTCTTAAGTTATTATTACCAATTTGGAATTGTTTATCTCTAACACCAACCTTTTTTAATTTGCTCCACTGCTATGCTGACGACATCTGAATTGAGAGAAGCAGACCTTTAAGCGTTTATACAGGTTTATGTCAGTGCCATGAAGAGCTTATGTAGCCCTGTAAACACTATCCTTATATAAAGTATTACCAAGTTTGAAACTGCTTTATCTACAGCACCAAACTCTTTTGAGTTTGTTCCACTGCTATGTTGAAGACATCTTACTTGACAAAAGCAGACTTTTCAAGTCTTTATGTGAGTGCCCAGAAGAGTTTAAGTAGCCCTATAAACACTATCCATAAGTAAAGCATTACCAAGTTTGGAACTGTTTTATCTATAACAACAAAAATTTTTTGAGTTTGTTCCATTGCTGACACAGTGAAGGCAGCAGCAGCGCTGAAACACGAGCCTGATTGAATCTTACATATTGCAACTCTGCTATTTGACTTTTTTCCACAATCGGCAAAAAAGCATTCATCAAAAGCAAGGCCACTTTTCAGTCACTCTATTGATCTAAAGTAACCTATAAACTCAGCCAACTGCCTATACAAGACCTCGAGTAACAGAGTTGTTTTAAGCACTGCGGTTTTATTCTGCCAATGTAGCAAACACGTCTAGCCAAGAAACAGGGGTGGAAAAGATATTCTTCACGAATGACCCAGATGTTTAAAACCATGCAGCATCACTCAGAAATCTCCAGGGAGAAACCTGTTGGGTGGCTACAACCATTAAATCAAGGTTTATTGTCAGAGTGACAATTACAAGCTGACACCGCAATTGCTAAGATGCAGTGGAGATGCAGTGCAACATGGGAAGGGAAATGATCATGTTGAACCTTAAACATCTTGGACACCAAGAATTTATTGTTGGCTCCTTTGAGATAGAAAATAGATCTGGATTTTCTTTCTATTTTGTGTTTGGTATGAATGAGCTAGCAAGGATAAGCCCCTCTGTCTTTCACAGATAAAAGGTTTTTGGCACACACGTCAGATTATTTGCTGGTGATAAATGCTTTATTTTCAGGTTTTGAGAAACCAAGCACAGCAGCACCACCAATGGCTGCAAGTAAAATTAAACAGAATGGTATGAAGAAGTGAGGCTGGTGCTGATTTCTTTCTAACCCAGACTGTACATACATGCAGCCTATCAATGACATCCAAGTCAGGTGATTACACAGAGATTACACTAGATTTGATATCTGTTTGGGCTGACACATCCGTAACACATTGTCACCAGTGACCGTGAAGGAGTTAAATGAAATACAGCCACGGGTGTAATGAAGACAAACGAGGTGGATTATTTACTCTATTTTCCTTTTACCCACAAAATGCCTTTGGTTGGAAGAGAAACTAAAACACACACTGTCCAATCAAAGGACAGATGACAGCATGTCCACTCCAATTCAACTCTTTCTCCAAGAAAAAACAAAACAAAACAACAACAACAGCATACCTAATGCACAATTCCAAGCTGGTGCCATTCCTACTCCTACAATAAACTTGTGCACTGCAATGCAACATGGGAATGGGAAAAAACAGAAACTGCTGAGAAAGTATATAGAGTATAAACTCTCTTACTGTGAGTTTGCAGCCAGACACATCCCGGTGTGAGTTTAAGCTCCTGCAACAGAGGTGCTGAAGAAAGCTGGAGGGTCAAAACGCTAATCGATGAACAAACCTGCAGTGAGAGGATGCTTCAATAGTACACAGAGCACTAATTCATTTACTAGCAACTAGACAGATGGCTCGGAGGATGTGAACTCTCTTCGGCACAACAGTGCTAAAAAGAACAACTTTAAATAAGTGTTTTAAAAAGTTTCTTTATCTTTTTCTTTTATGTATATTTACGTATACACAATGTTGTTAGGTATACCACTATACACACTGATAAACTGACAACTAAAGGCACTTATTAAAACACTTGGGAGTGTGTTTTTAAAGGAAAATAACCAATGATGGCTTGGTGTGATGCAGCCCAACCCGAAGTTGAGTTACTGTTACCACCACAAAGCAAGTCTCAAAGTGCTTTATTCCTCTTGTACCACAGAAAGGTGTCTTACTACAATTTTTATTAATTAAAGAATGACAAGTCATACTTTTTTATCTGTTTCTAGTTACATTTAATGTTGTAGAAGGTCTGTGAAACAAATTAGTTTGTGTCATCACTCACATTATAGCAGCTATGCATGGTTGTTCCCTCACCCTCACTCTCTTTTTCTTGCTCTTCAAGTTAATAAGAAAAATGAATTGCAGCTTGTCATGCTATCAAGAAAAGGTTTATTGTCCTGAACACTTTCCTGTTTCAGGAAACTTAGAGGAACAGCTTTACCTCAGACTGTTACAAAGCACTTACAGTGAAGATATAGATGTGTAGATATATGCGTGAACATATGATATAAATGTTATTGTTTAAGGGGAATTGGCTACTCATAACGGTTTTTTTTAAAAATTTAAACTACACATAACGTTTGTTTTTAATTTAGACTACTCGTAATGTTTGTTTTTAACTATTTATAATGTTTGCTTTCAATTTACTTATAACGTTTGTTTTAACTACTTGTAACGTTTTTAAATGTAGACTAGGCCTACTCATAAGGTATCATTTTTAATTTGAACTATTCATAGCATTTGTTTTTAATTTAGACTATTGATAATATTTGTTTTTAGCTATTTGTAACTTTTGTTTTTAATTTAGACTACTTGTAACGTTTGTTTTTAACTATTTGTAACATTTGTTTTTAACTGTTCATAACAGTTGTTTTTAATTTAGACTATTCATAATATTTGTTTTTAACTATTTGTAACATTTGTTTTTAATTTAGGCTACTTGTAACATTTGTTTTTAATCTAGAATACTGGTAACATTTGTTTTTAATTTAGTCTACTTGTAATGTTGGTTTTTAATTTAGACTACTTGTAGCATATTGTGTGACGATTATGATTATATAACGTAACTCACAAATGAATAGGTAAATAAGCTGTTTTGTAAACCAAAATAGTTAACTCAATTAAATTAAATGTTGTATCCTGAGTCTATAGTTTATAGTTTATAGAAGAATGGGATAACATAATAGAGATTAGCAAATTATCAATTGATGTCATACACATTCAGAATTGTGATATATGAACTATGAGAGAGAGAAAGAGGTGAAGATGTATACCACCTCTGACCCTGCATATAGCACCATCTTGCACCATACCCATCACCCTTCTTTACATACCTCATCAAAAAGATCTGCTCTGGCCTTTTATTCACACCTCACATCAGCGCTTCAGACAGACTTTTTCAACATCTATAGTTCTACTACAAGAAGCCTCTGGATTTGGTCCCTGAAAAGCCTGAACTTCCAAAAAATATGATTCATCCGTGAGCTCCTACAAGTGCTTGAACAAGACTCCCTACGAGCTAAGCACTGTGCTCACAACTCCCAACCTCTCGTATTCTTGTTTTCATCAAAGTAGGGTTTGAAATGCGAGAAGATGCCCTAGGCATGGTGCCTATGCTGGCCACCGCTCTCTCCACAGGAATGACAGGAGAACAGACAGCCTTTTCCTGAGCTGTTTATCTACCGCAGTATCACACCATCTCCTCCTGCTCGGCCGTGTTGATTGGGGATTGTGTGTTGAAACAGTGTGTGGCAGGCCGCTCGTCTCTGCCCTTCAAGCCTCGTCCACTCCAGCCTTCAGTCACCCTCGCTGACAAGATTTAGATTCCTCTTGACTGCTGGCAATTAAGGCCATGGGAAACACTCTGCTGCTAGGCCATTTTTTTCCCTCGTTGCCACCCACCCTCTGTCTCCCTGACACACACACACACACTCACACACACACACACATATACAGAGCTCGTCTTTCCCGTACTTCCAGTTCTCAGCACAGCTCTCGCACTTCTTCTCTCACCTTCCTCGCTCCTTCCCTTCATGTTTAGACTTTATACAAACTTTAAAAACTTTAGTCTTAACTTTAGTTTACATTTAAATTATGCGTCATGAGTTTATATGTCAAATTTCTTTTGTGTATTTTTTATTGTGCTGAGAATCATGCCCGCATCTTGCTCTAGGGTTCATCAATATCTGGACCATGGTACTTTTGAAAGTTTTTTTTAAACCTCTCATCACAAGTCAGCATTTTATGGAAGAATGAAAGGATAAAATACCAGAGATTAAAAAAGAATGATTAATTAATGTAGCACTGTAATAAGCATTGTCGTTGTCGTACTTGATATGGTAACTATGACACACTTCTACAATGTAGACCTCACAAAAATGTTGATCCTTGTTACGGTCCTGCTGTGAATGGTCCACCCGTAGATGTGGGAAACTTAGATGCCACATTTAGAGCTGTTGCTAACTATTTTCAGATTCCCTCATTAGACCAATGCAAGTTTGTGGATTGAAGCAGATCTTCCCTGATAAAATCTTTGATATCATATTGAGTTTCTGATCTTTTATAAGCACTTAAATCACAGAAACACCCAAATGTTGTGCCGTAGCTTCAGAGTTGTTGCTTAGTGACTGGTTTCCATGGCTATGGCTTGAACACAGATTTAAGTCTCTGTACTTCCTTCAGTCTTTGTTGCTTAATGTCTCAGTCACTGTTACAGTCAGTAATTATATACAGTATATACAAAGTGACCTATATGGTAGGTGTCGCTAAATATATGTAACCAATATAAATAAATGTAAATTTCTTTCTATTTCCTATTTTTTTCTCTGTTACATGCTCACTGTGTCATCTTATTCCTCTTCCCCTCATCCTTCCATCGATTTTAGTCTCCTCTTGGCCGATGTCCAGTTCTCCAAGCCCTCCCCTCCCACAAATGTGTGATGGTGCTGCTAGGATGAGATGATGAGATGCTGCCGAGTCGAGACGGCGTCGGCTTCTGCTAAAGATGCCAGCTGCTTCCGTTCGCTCCTGACGGAGGAGCGCGGATCCTCGCCGTGACCTCATGTCTGACATCCAGCTACGAACATCTGTGCATAATTCAGCTCCAGCAGCACCGGTGCGGTCCGGAGCTCCGAAAATCTCCCATCCGGCAGTCTGATCATTGTTCAGAGCATCTGCTACAGGCAATATGGTCCTGATTAAAAATTCTGCCATGATGGAACACCGTTAGAACAGTGAGGCTGAATAGGGAAAGTTGTTTTTTTTGTAACTACCTCACTCAGGCACATTGTGTGCATTCATCATTTAAATTCTCATTAACGGGAAATTAATGTTGATTTCCTTATTGGTTGCAAATTAAATTGATTTTCAGAACGGATGCAACAGCGAGCAAATGAGCTCCGCGACGCAATCAAATCACAGCGCCATCATGGTCCCAACTGTCAGCGTGTCCAAAGCCAACATTTCCTGATCCAATCAGAAATCGGATGGTGTTCTAAACAAACGCTCATTTGGAATGGATGTAGGAGATTTAATACTCCTGATTCAATTGGCTGACAGCAGGAGATTATTGAGTGCTGTTTTGCTGGGTAGTTTGGGCTAAATGATTGGAACTTCAATGTGAGGGGGTTGGGAATATCCTGGGAAGTTATTGTCACAGGACAAATTAATAACGGATTTATGGTCGAGTCTAGTGGCTCTCATTTCGAAACAGGATTAACAGAGCGCCCTGCCGAAGCACTGCTGAACAGCTCCAAATGCTTACACCATAGCCTTATTTTTGGTGGGCTTTTAATGAATTTCACACAATAGTCACAGTGAGTGTTACACTAAGTCTCACAAATCCGAAGCCAGTCTTGAAACCATACTAAAAACTAAGAAAGAAGAAGAAAATGGAGGAGAAGGAGGAGATAAAGGAGGAATGGGTGTTTGTGATTGAGCAGAAGCAGCTAATTTTGATAAATACATTATATAATTTGAGCATACAACTGTATAACAATCCCACTATCACTATCCCACTGGTCACCTAAGATTGGGAAGACAATGGGTTCCCTTTTGAGTCTGGTTCCACTCAAGATTCTTTCCTCAGTCGGGAGTTATTCCTTTCCATGGTCTAATCTGGTGTGCTCATAAACTGCTTTGGGACAATATTGTTAAAAGGGCTATATAAATAAAATTTCAACAAAGCTAAGACCACGTTCATGAGCACATTACTTCAGGCCTATTCAGCTTTCACTGCTTCTATCAAGCCTGTTATTGCTCATTTTAGGGTTGTTTAAAAAATACAAAATGTCTTCATTCATTGTAACTCCTTTCACTATTTGAGAGCACCACCAAAGGAACTTATTTCATTATATATACATATATATATATATGTGTGTGTGTGTGTGTGTGTGTGTGTGTGTGTGTAATTCAGAGGAAACGGCATGTTATTAGTGGGGGAACGCCATGTCATGACATGGGAAGTACAGCGCTGCTACACTTAACCTCTGAAGGTTTTCTGGAATGTACATAAATTGCAGCAATGTAAATTCAATATAAATTGAAGTGTGTAAAATGTGGTGTAAAAATGGAATTGTACCTCAGATGGGTGGGACATTTCTTTAAGGACATTTCATTTTCCACTCTCACTAGATGCCAGGTAAGCAAAACTAACTTTGCAGTACCTTCCCTCAGTTATGTGCCTTCCCTCATGCAGCAGCAGCAGCTTCATTCTTGAATTAAAAAAAAAAGAATACAAAACTCATTACCCAGCAGTCTCTGCATGTATGGGAAACTTCGGCTGGTAATTAGAATCGCATACAGCTCTGGTGCGTAACCTCGGTATCTCACACGTCTTTCAGAATCTTAATGCTGTAAACACGGCACAATTGCATGATTGTTGAGTGGCAGATACATAATTTGGCAACATTGTAAAAAAAAAAAAAAACGTGAACATGAGGAGATTTGACTTACAAGCTTCCATTGTGGTGCTTGTAAGCGAGATTAAGTCACTCAAAAAAAATGAGCGTCAGCCCATGCAGTAATTCTCTCCACCAAATCCAAGTTCTTTGAATATCCTGTGGGGGGCACGATGGAACAAGGAACCCTATGGGAAGGGAGATGGGGCAGAAATGAGAGAGATGTAGATGTGCCTGTGTATAACAGTCCTCATTTGGCTGTGTTCCGGTAATATGTCCCTCACAGAGACGGCTGTAAATAAAGCCTATTAGGCTGGGGGTGAAAGAGCAGAGCTCATCCCATTAAATCATTTAGCTGGACTGACAAAAAGGATGATACGGCTATGAGACGATGACTGGATTGTAGCTTCTAGTGCTGTTTGGTGTGGGTGTGTTTGTGTGTGAGGGAGCTAACCAGTGTCACTTTGAGGCTGATTATCTGAAATGAACAAAAACCTGTACAAATGGCAAATTCAGTCCCAACCCTGCATTTGACAATTTTCCAATCCACATACTTCTAATCTAATCACCCCCAAAATCACCTCAGTTCAGCCGTCATCCATCGAAGCGTAAAGACATCATGTGCCCACACATCACCAAGTCCAAATGCTTTGCGTATCATACAGAGATCGACTCCAGGCCTTCCAAATGATTGTCCTTTCTTCACAGGTAATTTGCTTCCCATTTCCATATTAAGATGAGTGCACTGAGTCTACACGTGTGGGATGAAATATAACAGGCTGTTTCGCCCTGCAGGGGGGCTTCTCGCTGCACTAGATTCTCCTCCCCAGTCGCTCGTAATTATCTGACATTTCAAATCTCTCCAGCTCAATTAGCCTGTCTCTGAGATTATGGCGTCCAGCACCTGTGTTTAGGAAGCTCCTCAGTGGAGGAGGGTTTTTCCTCGTGTTACTCATGTAAATGGTCCCCTTTGGCTGGTTTATTTGTCAATCACTGGTTTACATTTGCATTTGCATTTATTCATTTTTAAAATGCTTTTATACAAACTGAGGTGGAATGCAATCAAAGCACTAAGCACTAAAATGTTAAAGGAGCTGACAGTGATACACCGTTCCACCAATTTAACACAAAAAGTGCAAGCATTGTTGTGGTCAAGACTGTGCTAGTAAAGACCAAGACCAGTATCAACCGAGACCAAGAAAAGGAGAAGATGAATATCAATCAAGACCAAGACAAAACCAAGATCAACGTAAACAGAGACCAATACCAAATACCAATCTAGAGCAAAACAAGACCATTACCAATATCAACATACAAAAACACAGGACCACCCAAGACAAGACCAAAATCAATGTAAATCAAGACCAAGACAAGGCCAAGAACAACATACGATGTACCTGTTTTGTGATCTTGATCTCATGTTTTAGACTTGGCCCAACACACCAACACATGATCAAGACCAATACCAAATGAGAGCAAGACAGGACCAAGACAGGACCAAGACCAATATAAACTGAGACCAAGACAATACTAAGACCAGTACCAACTGAGAACATGAAAAGACCAAGACCAATGTAAACAGAAGACCGAGACAGGACCAAAGACCAAGACCAAGGAAAGACCAAGATCAATACCAAAGGAGACTAACACATGATCAAGGCAAGATCAATATGAAACAAGCCCAAGACAAGCCCAAGACCAATACCAACTGAGACCAAGTCAAGACCATGATGAATACCAACCAAGACCAAGACCAACCAAGACTAACACAAGACCAAGTCTAAAACATGAGACCAAGATCATAAAACAGGTTCCAGGTGTTTTTTCTTGGATGTATTAGAAAATTCAGCACTTTGAAACAATCCAAACAGTTCTGTAGATGAGGACGTCATCTAGCTGACTGCAGTGAAGAATCAACATCAGACAGAATTAGAGAAGAAAAAGAATAATAAAAATATAATTGTAATTAGAGGCTTGACCAGAACAAGTTTAAGAGAAATAGGCCTTAAGACTGAGGGAGACCAAAATCAAGGAACAGTGTTCAGAACAGTGGAACAGTGTTCAGAGAACTACACCCAAGAAAGATAGTTAGAAGAAGAACATTGAGAGAGTCTCGACTAAACACATGCATTGTTACAAACTAAATAGGCCACTATAAATGATGAAAAGTTTAATTTAATATACTGTGCATGAGTGTGAACAACACGGGACATCAAGCAGAGGTAACAGCAGAGCAAAGTGAACAGACTTAGATCTTAGACAAGGACGAACTTAGACCTTTATACACACTTACTCAAAGCTAGGGTGCTGAGGGAGCCTCAGTATCCTTAAGTTCCCTTGGAAAGGTTGTGTTCAAATGTATGTTGAAGCTTGTGAAAGACCTGGTTGTGCATCAAAAACCATAAAGCCACCTTAGGCTATCTCTTTGCTGTATCAGTCTCTGGCTTTGAATTGGAATGATGCCCAACAGCCAGTGGTTTGTGATTCATCTTTTTTTTTTTTTTTTAATTTCCAACCACACAGTGGCCCTTCCTGAACAGAATATGAACTTTTGTATAAGTTATTGCATAGTCAAGTGCAGTAGGGTTTAAAAGTCTGAGTCCATTTCAAGAATCAAATAAAATAATTTTTAGAAATTTTGGTAAACAGTATTTCTGGAAGTTGAACCCAAGTATAGTATGTGGTGTTTATTAAGAAAGGAATAACTGGAATATAAAAATCCTAATCTTTATCCAGGTGTGAGGCGTAAACTGGAAAAGTAGAATCAGTCAGAAACTCAGGAAATAAATCCAAATAAAGTATAAAACAAAATTAAAAGGCAAAATCAAAGTAATTTTATAAAGGTTTTGCTAAAACGTTCTAGGTGAAATCAATAAACCTGAGGTTAACATTTTTCAAATGATTAGTGTTTGGCTCAAGTAGTATGATCAAAAATATAGTACCGTATTGTAAAGTGCAAATTTGTCAAAAGTTTTATTAAAAAAATTCATAAATATTCATAGAAAATGAAAAGATTCATAAATATAAAGATACTTTAACTGCCACACTTCACCCCAAATGTAAGCCATACTGAACAAAACTATAGGATAAAATCTAAAGTGATATTTCTTAGAAATCAAACAATAAAGTCATCAATTTCAAATCAACTCCTTAATGAGACCCAATAAGCACCAGCTGACCAGATTTGGACTTCTATTTTCAATCCAACCTATCCTAAATTAAATTAGCCTTCAGTATAACTGTATAGATACAGTTATTTTTACACTTTAAGTCCCTTTTTAAAGTTATGGACCACCTCTATGTGGAAAAATGTTATATCATGTATTTTAAGTAAAGATGACTCTTATACTCAGTGTTAACTTCAGAGATCATAAACACAAAATGGGTAAATAAAGCCACAATGCAGAAAGAAGCTTGTTAAGTCTTAGCCGGCTAAGTGGACTTTGCAGTGATCTGGACAGGAATAGGATTAACTGGCAGTTAATTGGTGTTAATTTTCACGACGCCTTTCTAACAGTGTTATGTTTGAAGCACAGACCTTAAAGGTTTCTATACAGTATATTGTAGGAATATTTTCATCATAAAATGTGAACAACAAGAGAGAAGCAGCATTCTTACAAACCAAGAGGCATAAAAAAGCAAAGCAGAGTTGATTTATTTCAGGCCGGTATTCAACCGGCGCCCGGATTTGAAACCAAACACGTCTAAACCAAAGACAAAACCAATGCTTCTCGATAATCTCCCACAGCACTCCATGCAAAATTCATCATTTCAAATTTGATACTTGATAAATTTAATACAAAATCGATTTGAACCCATTTCACCCACAAATCCTTCACCTCCAGTAACTCTACTTTTGGAGAGTTTAAAAGAGCTCTTATTTAGCATTTCCATGTTTTCAATGTTTATAAATTATGTACAACCTTTATCATGTAATAATGAGGCAAAACAGGTTGCCTTGCACTTAAAAGCAATCTATGGGTTTTAAAACTGATGCAAAATCCTTCAGGGCCATTCATTTGTTGTTGGTTGGTTCATTTGTTGGTTAGTTGGTTGGTTTGTTGGTTGGCTGGTTTGTTTGGTTGGTTCTTTTATTTGTTGGTTGATTCTTCTGTTGATGTTCTTTGGTTGGTTTGTTGGTTCAGTAGTTTGTTGATTGGTTGGTTTATTAGTTGATTCATTTGTTGGTTAGTTGGTTTGTTTGCTTGTTTGGTTGGTTGGTTCTTTCATTTGTTGGTTGGTTGGTTGGTTGGTTCATTCATTCATTCATTCATTCATTCAAAAGCAGCATTAAAGTCCATATTTTAATTTTACTTAGCCACATGAACATTTGAGTCAGCTGCACAGGCTAAATTCCACCAAAATGCATTTAGGAATCCAACTTGAATAATGGATCTGGTGTGGATCATTGTTGTATGTTCTTAAAAGAACCTATTATAGCAGCTGTTAATTAACTAGCTATCAAACATACACATATTACCCACTATGTTAGCTATAACAAAACATGGCTAGCATTTGTGGTAACCTCTGTGAGTTATACCTTTCCGAGCTCATGTGCTTAAATAGGGATGTATGTCAAAATGATTGGATGGCATGCATGAGAAATCATTAAAATAACCACAAGTATGTATGGTTGCCTCTACACAACTTTCCTACCTAGCCTGCAAGCAAACCCGCTAATCACTCTCCTAATGTTTGCACGGACGAAACAGGAAATCGATAGTTGCTTTCAGACTGAGCCCCAGATTTATTTTGAAGCACAGATCAGTAGGCAATCCAGCATATGTGCTACTTAGACATGCTGAAACTCACAGACTGGATTAAATTCACTTCATTTTAGCAGCACAGTGCGCCATTTAAAAGGAGAGGTAAAGAAATGAAACAAGTTATTACCTCATTGCAGAGTTGATATGCATTAGCTTTGCAATTATGCTTTAGACATTGCATTATGGGTCTATGTGCTCACGACAGTATTGATTATCCCATGGATTATTTTTTTTCCTGTCCTGCATTAGCAAGCAGTGGGTAGAAAAAAAATCATACATGGTCTTGTTTGTTGTCTGCTTTGAGGTGGCTTGTAATGCTGTAGCCCTCTAGGGGGGATGCAGAGCGAATCGAAGGAACATATCAAATGGCATTACTGGCAAATAAAAGGTCCATGGAGCTATGGCACCCACAGTGGGTTGCCATTAAAGCTCTTGAGATGAATCATTCTATCGATTCTAGTATACACACACACACACACACACACACACATGACTACAAGCAGGCATCCATCAAGGGTCGATTCTGGGATCCTTCCCCACATTTCTAACAACTAGGATAGAAAAACATTTTGATTGATCTGAAAATGTTTTCCTTCCCTCAGCTGCCGTGTTTGATTCTCCAGCCTCAGCTCTAGTAGGTTCTCTGAGTTTGAGGGTCTTGTCTTGACATTATTTATAATTTTAGACACCCTTGGGCAATGATTAATTCCCAACTAATTGCAACCCGGACAAGTAATATTGATTACAAGCAACGTTACATCGCCCCTGGCTGAAAAAGAAATAATTGCACAAAGACAAATGTGTCTCAAAACTTATCTGAAACCCTGGACATTTATGATCACCATGGTGTAATAATTCAGAAGTCAGTAAATATTGCATTTCTGTCAAAAAAAAAAAAAAAAAACTATCTACACCACTTTCTAAAGGCAGCTTCTGAGAAGTGGTAGCAAGAGCGCAGTGCGGTGTGCCCAGCGAGGCCTCGTTTTCAGCAGAATTTACAAGGCCTGAAGTGTCTGGCTTCTCTCTCCCCTGAGAACCACATAGCAATATTAAACAGAAATACTGCGAGCTTCACACACAGCCAGGAGCAACGTTTTCACACCAGCAGTGGAGAAGACTGTATATTAAAGCAGTCTGAACACATACCAGCTACATTAAATTATTGCGCATGGACTTCACAATGAGAATCCACATTGAACTGATATGAAAATCGAGGCCCAAGCCTATAACTTTTCCAAAGAAGTGATAACAATAAACTGTGAGAATTTCTAATGTAATGCAGTCCATATTTTGGAGCAATAATAATAATAATAATAATAATAATAATAATAATAATAATAATAATAATAATAATAATACGCAACTGTCATATTACCAACCACTCCTCTGTCTGTGAGTTTCCCATATCATAAAACTTAAAGTTACTTGTTTACTTCTGACTGTTTAAAGCAATAACACCGGAGACTCCTTCCAAAAATGCCAAATAAGCATTTCCTCACAGAAAACATTGGAAGTTATTACAATAGAAACAATAACGTATTAGATGAAGCGCATTAATAGAAATCTGTGATTTGCATTGTAGCTGGAACTACTGTCAAAGCTGCTGTTATAGAAAATTAATCAACACCTTCTGACCAATCAGAATCAAGAATTCAACAGCGGCGAGGTATCACACTTCATAATTAGGGAATATTAATAAATTACTAGAAGCAGCTGTCAGGAATTCTTTCACGTCATCTTTGGTAAGTCGTCTCCAGTCCTCACACATGTTTATGGGCAGCTTCTTTCAGTATTTCCTTTAAGCTGAAATATATGATAAATGATGTTATTGGTAAAGAAACTGAGCTGTGTCAGTGAAAGTTCTGCTCCATGCATTACACCTGACGTTTGGACATTTGCTTGAATCATATGTCACCGGATGCTGCGTTTTCATAGCCAGCTGCCTGCATTACCTCACCAAAGCTAGGCTCGAATCTCAATAACACACCATCACTACAGACTGACATCTGGCACGACTGACATGGGAATGTTGACAGGCTGTGCGCAGTGTTCAATATGCTCATCAGCAAAATATGTCAGGGTTTTCTTGGAGCAGTCGAAGCAAAATTAAGCCCAAAAATTCTAATTTCTGCCTTCTCAATTCAAGGCAGAGTATGCTTACTTTTGGGGGGTTGACTTGCCAGCTCATCATTCGGCAAGTCCAAAAACAGATTGGGCATTTTATTTCAAAGCCAAGAAGTATGTTTTGTGTTTTAGAAAGCATACACCAGGCCAAGACACTTTTTCTGTTGGTGTCAAACAATCTTGGCAGATATGAAAAGATTTTACGGTGCGACTCATTTTCAAAGCCCAAAATATGGCGTTTTTATTAAAAACAAGCATCCGAGGATCCAAGGAGATCAGCCAAAAATGAATTTACAATTTTCCAGCTTTTGGGTTGGATCAACTTCTATTATTTCTAATTCTATCCCTACAATATTAGCCACGTAGTTCAAAATTAATTATGCATGTTAGACATGAAACATGTCTTGACTGATTACATTTAGGCGAAACTGTATTGGATTTTTTTTCTGCTAAAACTTTTCTTTTAGTGTCCCAGCCATGGTCCTCTGGCAGTCCTGGATACGCAAAAGAAGGATAAAAGATATTCTCCAACCCCATGTTCTGGAGTGTTTTATTTCTTACATAATCCTTAAAGCCATGCACACTAAGCAAAAATTGAAAATGCTGCATATGCCCTAGACCTTAACAGCAGCGTCAACACTTATTAGGCGTTATTAGATACAATGCTCGAGTAAGACTTGCGCAGTGATATACATGCATAGCAGGTCTGATTCTTCCCGCAGTCAGTGCCATGCAGGGTAATGCAGATAGCAGCCCACGTCCTTCCTTCAAAGCAGACACACCATTGCTGTAATCTTCTGTTGACCTCTCGCTGAACCCTGACACGTCACCGAGACCTGCTTTTGAGCCGAGCGCATGCTTAAAAGTGCATATTCTTCTCGTCTCGCTCCGCTTTCATCTTCAGCCGAAGTTTCCTGATGGGCCGCAGGGAATGGGAATCAGTGTGATATCTGGAAGACTGCATTAAACTGATAAGTTTATTCCACTAACATGAAAGGGAATGGCAAAATAAGGCATATGGCTCAGAGGGCTTTGCAGTCTGCGAAAGTAGAGAGAGACTAATAAATTTTGAGTCTTCACACAGACAGCACGATGCTGCCTCACTGTCTGCGAGCGAGAAGGCAAATCTGAAGTGTGCAGAACATCCTTGTTTCCGTCAGACTCAGACTGTGAATAATAGTAATGTATCGGTGAATACTAGCCTTGACCTGACAGAATGTTAAATTATTAAAGGGTGAGTCACTGGGTTCAGAGCAAACACAGCCATTATGACAGCTTGATAGGTGTGTATTGGATCTTGTGCTATTTTTACTTTTTGCCTTCACTGCAAATTTGATGACCTTTGGTATGTCTTATGAAGTAGGAGGCTTGGTAGTGCGCTCTTCAATCAAATTTTAAATTTGCTTGGCCCGCAACAGACCGGCGTTCGCTCCCATGGTTGGGACTTTGTATCCCGTCAATGACACATCCATTCAAGAGAAGTTTAAGGCTTCATATATTGGAGATTTATTAAAACAAAGTCCAAAATCAAAAATCAAAGTCACAGGTCGAAACACAATCAGAGCAAAAGCACAATCCAAAAGAGTAAATAAGAACAAGCCAAGGAATGCCTGTTTTTTTTTTTTTAACATAGTTAAACATATGGACATTTGATCTTCATTTTAACAATATTGGGAGATTAAAGTAAAATCAACTAAACAAATAAAACCAAAGAAAAGCTTTTTAAAATGATCTGTAAAATGTAATTTTAAAAAAATCCATTTTTTTTTTGAGGAAAAAGTAAGGACACCCCCTCATTTATTTGTACTTAAAATGGCTAAAATTACCTACAGGTGTATCACATCAGGTGCAAATTATTAGAATATCATTACAGAGCATTTTGAA
>JAKKZI010000090.1:7081-61012 GCA_037576675.1 Pangasius sanitwongsei | reverse complement strand
TTGTTTTATTTCAAATCCATTGTGGTGGTGTATAAAGGCAAAATCACAAAAACTCTGTCATTGTCCAAATACTTCTGTGTAATACCTAACTGTGTGTTCCTGTGAACGCTGTTACTAAAGAAACATATTAGAACAAACGCATTAATATAAACTACGGCACTACTGTCAGAACTGCTGTTATGGACAACGAATCAACCAATCTGATCTGAGTATTCAAGAGCACTATGGTAGAAAGTGTTGAGAAGCCTGAAGAAGTTAATTACAGATTTTATACTGTAGTATTATTAGAAAACTAAATGTGTGTTACACTTATTTGAAGGGTTTACATAATTTATGTCCCATAATAATGAAACTCCCTTCAACACTTCCTGTTTCTCAATTACTTTTTGTTTTATTACAGCTCTTTCAGTCTCAAAAGTATCACTTCTGTTTTTGAGTACTTGGATTGCATAGATGTGTGTTCATTTGCTCACCATTGTATGCTGCTGTCTCGGCTCTGAGTGTCACTGAAGTGCGAGTCCTGAAACATGTCTTTATAGATGCGTCCCACCAAGCA
This sequence comes from Pangasius sanitwongsei, assembly GCA_037576675.1. Taxonomy (NCBI): domain Eukaryota; kingdom Metazoa; phylum Chordata; class Actinopteri; order Siluriformes; family Pangasiidae; genus Pangasius; species Pangasius sanitwongsei. Next base: position 60,456 of record JAKKZI010000090.1, on the reverse strand, counting down.
GTAAATGTCCGAGGCCACCTGCTCTTCAGACTCCACCAGTGGCAGCATGATGTCCAGAGCTCGCTGTCTGTCCCCATGCTGGTTCCTCCTAAATACATGAGTATTGAGTTGGAAATCAAATTATAATAATTAATCATGATTATTAATGTGTGATTGTTATGAAATCTCACCCATAAATATTACTATAATGCTGTCTGTATTTAAGATTAGTAAAGAAGCATGAAGGCCCCGTCTTATTACTGCACTATCTATCTTAAATAGATACAAAAGTAAACTGTGTTGAAATGATAAAGGACAAATATGAATCCTGAAGGCAAAAAAAAACCCGCACTTTTAGTCTATACCACTTTCCTCCATCTCTGCTTTGCACACACACCTGCACTCAGGGGAAGTCCCAAAGATATTAACTTGTAATCACTGAGATAAAGATAAGATATATTGGGTATTTTAAATTAAACATTCCAGTTGCATTGCTGTCAAAACAAAACAGATGGGTTGCGTCAATGTGACATCAAGGAGCTAGTTAGTAAATGGAATGTAAGCGTCACGTTATGATGCTGTCCTTCATTACCTTGCATGACTTAAAGGAAAAAAATCTACCATGAACATCTTCAGTGGAGTCCAAGATTGAATTTGTAATGAAATTCTGAGTTGAATTTTTAGTTTAAACTTCTTTCATTGACATGTTGGTCAATTTGTCATTTTGGTTAACAGTCCTACATTACCCACGATTCTGCTCGACTACCTGCTGATAGTGGCGCCAATGGGATTGATCTCTTGCTTCATTTCCGCCTAAGGAGAGTGATGCAGCAGCGCTTTAGTCCTTTAGTCTGTCCAGCCACCTCACCTCCTAATCTGTACACACTGTATATAATCTGTATACACCATCGTGTTTGTCATCACATAGTCGAGCCGAGTTGGTTCCTGGCTATAACCCTTAAATCAGAGCAACCATGTCATTCATTACAGCTACTCTGCAGTCTTTAACTTTAAGTCTTCGCTATTCTACACTGAATTTCTTATTAATACGACACTGAACACTGAGTTGGAAACGAAGGCCTGCCTCTTTTGTTTTTAGGAGCTAACAGCAAAACCTGACCATTATTACACACCTATTACACTCTATTGTATCTGTACAACGCATGTCACCCCTTGACATCAGAGCAGCACACAACTCACACAACAGGAAGTTGCAGGACCATCCGACACATTAGCACCAGAATCGCTAAGCACATCAGAAATATTTCAATATAAACATATTTAACGTGTCGAAGGGTGGAGTATTCCTTTAAGGTTCTGGTTCAGAACAAGGTAAAGGGGAGAATGAGAATGCGAGATTGTGAAAGCAGCCATAACTTCATCATATCTTGTTCATTCCAAACATGCTGACTGAATAACAATGCAAACAACAGACTCCAGTCTTTAGCCCAGACAAAATAAGAGAGAACGAATGAAGTGAATGCAGAGCCGAATAAGAGAAGAAGAAAGAACATTAGTCAAGAAAACATATTATCCCCTTCACATTCCTCCCTTACTAAAACATACCGCAGTTACTGAATAATTCGGCTTAAAGGGTTATAAATCGCTGCACTGTTAATAAGACAGTGATATATTAGCTAACTAGTCATTAAACTAAAGTGTTTAGCAATGAGAAACTGAGTCACTTCTACCTGGCAGCTTAGTTTTACGAAACATCAAACTACTTCCTGGTTATGACAATGCCAATGGACAGATAAGTAGTTTTGCTCATTTCATTTTAAGTGACTGGACTTTTACTTATGAAACTTGAATGACATTTTGTTTTCATTTTGTCCTAAGGGTGTGCACATTTTTGCACTATGTAGTCACTGCTATTAATCATTTTTATTTAGTATTAACTATGGCTTAAATAATGCGTGGCAAATATATCAGTTACAGTTACGCATAATAATTAATTATACATGCAACCCTTAAAGCAAAATGCGATGGATAGAAATAGACAGATTGAGAGAGAATATATGAAGAGCTAAAAAAGATAGGAAAGAAGCTCAGAGAGATGACCAGAAGTCAGGATAATAGGAAAGACAGATAGAGACTGCGAGAGACTGTGAGACTGAATTAGCCAGAGGGCAGAATGAGAGAAATACAGAGGGAAAAAAAAGAAAGATATTGTGGGGGACATCGGCTGAATGAAAAGAGAGAGAGAGAGAGAGAGAGAGAGAGAGAGAGGGAGAGAGAGAGAGAGAATGTGCAAATGACTAACTAGGAGGACAAGCAACAGGATAAAAAAAATACATGAACGAGAGAGAAGATTGGAAGAATAAATGTGAAGAGGTAGAAAACAGATCTCATCTCTATACAGATCATCCCACTTGTGCACCTACACACACATCTATACAGTTACACAGCTCACTAAAACACAAATAAATCCAATATCCTCCACCACAGAGCCTCCATCAAACTGGGCTGCTTCATCTGCAAACCAGCGTTAGATGTCAGCGCCATGGGTTTGCACTCTCACACCTCCCCTGTGACACACACGAGTCATTCGCCATGTCTGGCTCTGAGGCGTGACATGATAAGCTGTCCCCTGGGCGACAATTACCAGAGAATTTCATGTCCCCCTGCGAGCCTGAATCCCCCTGACTGCCCCTTTTCATATGGCAAATAAGTGCAATTAAATCTCTCTTCATGTAACGCGCTACTGTTTTTCAAGGGCTGGTGCTTGAGTGGAGGAAATTGTTGTAATGCTGTTGAAAAGTGGGACGTGTTATAAAAAAAAAAAACAGAGTGAGTAGAAATGAAAAAGGATGATCTACCCATGAGTCATGAGTGTATTACTGGCAAGGATACATCACATCAATGCTTTCGTAAATAAAACACAATATTAACACATGCAGATGAACAGGGAAGCCCATGAATATTATAAGTGTCCGAAGGAAAGCCATTCTTACACACACACACACACACACACACACACACGTCACCTGTTTAGAGCGAAGGCATAGTGGAATTTCACATGAGGGTTGGCAAAGGGGTCAAACGTTGGAAGCTTTTCTAGAGACTCAACCAGCTTCACAATGGATTCATAATCCTACAAACAGACAAATAAAACTTTCACTAATAAATGAACAATAAAGGATTTCCAATAAAAATATTCCTTCATCATGTAGCTGAATAGTGCAACATTATTGGAGCAGCCATATTAGACAAGCCAAACATTACACATATTTGGTGCAATTCGGAATCATTCAACGCTGTAGGCTCCGCCTCCCAACATTTGAAGGCCATTTACAAAATCATTTATTTAAAAATAAGATTATGTAGTTCACAAGTTTAAAGTACACAGTGTTTAAAGTATATATATATATATATATATATATTATATACATAAAGATTCAGGCATGTATTTTGTGGAAAAGATTTTGGTTGCAACAGACTTCCATTACCTTTTCCATTACATTTCAACTTTCACCAAACCTTTAAATATCTCGCTCGTCCAAAAACAAGCTTAGATTTCTTCATAAACGACTCTCTTGATAGATCATACATGAGTTTCGTTTTATTTTATTTATTATTTGTTTTAGAAGCAGTTAGAGATGGTTATTTCATTCCCAACACACTGCATTATTAATGAAACCCTCCTGCATCATACTCTTGAGCCACTGCACAGCATGAAACCACTCAAACCAATATAAATAATTCAGTCAACCTTTATAATATGTCATATGTTGATATTAATTTTATTTATTGATGAGGGATGAGGTGACATGCTAGTGGCATATGCTAGATGCATCGTATGCCAGTGGTAGTGAAGCAAAGATTATATATACTTTAATCTATTATATTCAAGTTTGTCACAGATTGCTTAATAGTTTATAAATTGCTTAGATTGGACTGCATTGTTTGTCATTAGACTGCCGCACACTGGCCTATGTCTATTGCCGGTTTGTTTTGTTCACGTCTACCTGTACAGACTTTTATTAGACTTCATAATACTTTAGAGCAGAGTGTGTCCTCTTTACATTTAGTTACACTGGACAGTGTCTGGTCCCATTAGACTTGACTATATGTAACTCCAGTAAATGGCCACAATTAGATTGGACAATGTGCTCCCTCAATAAATTAAATCATGTTTATCACCACTTGATTGGACTGTCTGCCTTTATTAGAACACAATGTACCCATGTCCATTAGACTATACTACATTTATTTGTGTCCACAGCCATAAACTCCAAAGTATGTAGATCCACTTGACTGGCCTACTCCATTACATTGGACTGTGACAATTCACATAGACTGTCTACCTCCATCATACCACTGTTGAACTGAACTGAACTATGCCCCATTGGATTGAGTTGCGTTTTCATTAAAATGGACTATGCTATTAGATTGGACTGTACCTGCCTCTGTTAAACTGGACTATTCTGACTTCTTGGACTGTGCCTTCCACTGTCAGTTTCCTGCCTCTGTTCATCTTTGTTCATCTCCATATGACTGGACTACATTCTGTTAAACGGCAGTGTGTCTCACTGTAAGACTGGATTGTGTCTAGCTTTGTTAGATTTGGCTATGTTGACCTCCAATGAACCTCCACTAGACTCATTAAAAATGGACTGTTTCCCTTTGCTACACTGGACTGTCACTTCCATTCAGCTGGACTGTGTGTACCTGCATTAGACTGAAATTTGTGAAGCTCTGTTAGATCAGATTGTATTTGCTTATAGGAGACAGGAAGCCAAATGCAGATAGAGGGAGTCCCTGGAGACTCGGAGCTTATTAAACATTTACACTCAGACAAGAGTCTCATTTCAGTTCTGAGAAACTCAACTCCTACTGCACTTCACCTGCTCTCAGTGGGTATTTTGAGTTCCGATTTAAAAAGTGGCCTTTATATGCTACTAAAATTACTATTGACTGGTTAATTGCTATTGGCAGCCAGACTTGGTTGGATGGTTGAATTGTTTGCATCTTAAACATTGCATCTTAGCAATGTGGAATATCTCTGATAGAAGTAGCTAAAGTAAGTGAGTCGTTTTTTCTAAAAACATCAGGACTAAGTCTCCCATAGGTGTTTAAATGGCTTGTCACCTGGCGACCATGATTTACATCCTCGTCAAACTATTCCATGAGACCTTGTGCATTGTGAATGGGGTCAGGGACATCCTAGAAGACACCACTCCCATCAGGAAAGAAATGTTTCATCAGAGGATAAACGTGATCAGTCAGAAGAGCTTTGTATTGATTTGCAGTAACGTGTCTCTCAAAGCAGACAAGTAGACCCAAACCACGGCAGCAGAATGCCACGAATTTACCTACTAGAACTCTGTCTGTCTTTACTGATGATGATTTATAATGAGAGAAACATTGACCAACAATAGCAATGGTGAAACTTGATGATCTCACCTGTATGTCTCTGTATGATAAAAGCAGGTTGATCACGATGTCAGCTGACAGACACTCTACGTTGTCCAATCGCTGCTGGATCCGCCCCATCTCTGCTGCAAGCTCCACCCCCGTGTACAGCTCCCGCGCTTTGCGGATCTCGTTCAGAATGGTTTCCCGGAAGTACTGGCTATAAAGGCACCACAAACACAGCATGTCAGTGTGAGTGCTGTGCTGAGAATGGATCACCACCCAACAAACAATGGGCAGGGGCGGTGCTGTAGTGGTGTCTTTCCCCTAACAGACAGGGTAGTCTTGGGAAAACAAGAACTATTGGTTGGCAGGGAATCCTCCAGGACTGGCTGGAATATCTGCTAGAAATCAAGGTTCTAAATTGGATTTGCATGTAATGTCATACCAATCAAACCTTGAGTCAACAACTGCTATTGTTACTGAATCCACACAAACCACCAAGAATCTTCTTGTGGCCTACTTTTGCTCACAAGTTTCTCAAATATCACTGTTTTGTGCAAGCTATGCTTTTTCGCCCACAATTTTTAGCTAAACTCACAAAAAGATATTTATGTTTTTCACATGATTTCCCCCGAGAAACTTTTTAGCACCTAAGAAGTCACGATGTGTCTCTTCCACTCCCACCTGTCTAACAGAAGCATCTGAAGTGGCTCTTTTGAACAATTTGTGGTTTATTTAAATCAGACTGAACCAGATGGATTCAAATTCACATCCACGGTTCTGGTCCTTGAGATAAAACATGTTCCCCTCCGAAAATAATTTTTCCGAATCCAAAAAATACATTGCAATACATAACAATATTTATTATATGTATGTAATACTATGTAATAATAATAATTGCAATATGCAATAACCTAGGAGATACAAGGCAATGGTTAAAGGTCAAGGTTAGCAGGTATTTATGAACGGAACTTTTAACAATGATCTGTAGTTCGTTTTGCCCATGCATGTCATACATGAGGTCATACGGCAAATTTAGGGTTTATCACAGGTTAAGAATGCAAACAACAGAGTGTCAAAAAGTACACCTATAATTTTTGGTTGTTCTATTACAGGTGTATGTCACAGCAAAATATTAAAGCCCTCTGGTGCCTTTGCAATTGCAATTGCTGTAGAAACATTGACAAGCCTTCCTCTTCCGCCCAAACGGCCCCATCCACTGTCTTGAAGCCTTGTGGCCTGCCATTTAAGGAAAAAAAGTGCTCTAGATCTAATTTCTGGGGTGGATATGAAGGAAGCCAGATATGAAGGAATTAGTAAGATCCATTTGGCAATGTTATGGAGTACAGTTTCTCAAAGGAATCTCTGACCTACTATGTGATTATTATTGTTCTAGAAACACATTTAAAAATGTGACATCTAAAATTTTAAAATAATACATATTATAACTAAAAAAAAAAAAAAAGAAAGAAAAATAAATCAATTTGAGGAATTTTTTGGGCACAGCCAGTTCTCTCAACCTAACAGCCATGACTCAGAGCTTTCTCGATGTGACAAAGAGGAACTTGCGCATTGAATAAACACACACACACAGACACACACCGAGAGATCCCTCCAACCTCCAGCGTCTCTGTACTTTCCCTGTGGTGAGTAACCTAGTGTAATCATTAACAACCTTTAATCATAACATGCAAGCATAACTCCAAAAATCTAATACCAAGAAAACAAAATCAGACACTGAGACAGATCAGAGTCAGAATGTGTGTGTGTGTGTGTTTCAGTTTCACTCACCAGGAGCTGGTCTGTGTGCTGGTGAGAAGCTGGGTCAAGCGATCCACCAGAGGCATGCAGATGGGACCGAGCAGAACCTCAAAACTGGGCTGCATCAGCTCACTGAGGCCCTTCATGAAGCTGCTCTCGCAGCAGTACACCTTATTCTGAGGAGTCACTATGTACGGAATAAACAGGTAGTTCGCCGCACATGACTGAAGAGAAAGAACGAGAGAGAGAGACAGAGAGAGAGAATATGAGTATACGATAGGCATCGGCAGGAATGAAATTCAAACATTCATGGCCACCATGTACACAAAAAAACAAGTAGTTAATGGAGTGAAAGAAGTGAAGAGAATGAAGCTCAAGATTCTGAAAATAATGCAATGCTAGCCTTGGACAGTAATTCTAACATTTATAGTCTCCATGTACAAGAACAAAATAAGCACTCAGAGAGAGAGAGAGAGAGAGAGAGAGAGAGAGATTTATGCAGGAATCTATCTGCCTGTCGTCTTTACCTATCTCTCTACCTATCTATCTCTTCTGTAAATCACTTTGGATAAGGGCATCTGCCAAATGCCATAAATGTAAATCAATCCATCAATCCATCCATCTATCTATCTATCTGCCTGCCTGCCTGCTTGTCCGTCCGTCCGTCCGTCCGTCCGTCCATCCATGAATGACTGGGGCAGTCGTGGCCTAATGGTCCGAGAGTCGGACTTTTAACCCGAAGGTGAACCTGAAGGTCGTGGGTTCGAGTCTCAGGCCCGGCAGAGATTGTAGGTGGGGGGAGTGAATGACCAGCGCTCTCTTCCTCCCTCAATACCACGACTGAGGTGAGACCCTTGAGCAAGGCACTGGACCCCCAACTGCTCCCCGGGCGCCGCAGCAAAAAAGGCTGCCGACTGCTCCAGGTGTGTGTTCACGGTGTGTGTGTGTGTGTGTGTGCGCACTTGGATGGGTTAAATGCAGAGCACAAATTCCGAGTATGGGTCACCCTACATGGCCACACGTCACTTCACTATCTAAATAGCTGCCTAATTTATACTCATTTAATTCTAATATTCGTAGTCATTTTTTAAGTGTTTTTTAATCAGCAATGCAAACGTTCATAGTCATGTACAGGATGAACAGATAGTTGCTCACAGAGACATGGATAAAGAGAAATAAGGGAGTGTTTACTCCAGGACTCTAGGCTTAGGTAATAACTCTAATTTTTTTTAATGTTAATCATCACCATGCACAGGATGAACGAAACAAGTAGGTATTAAGGGCAAATCTGCAGAGAGAAAGAAGTAACGAGACTTAAGCCATGTGATTAATGTAAGTTTAACAGTTAAAGCAAACAAGTGCTAAGCCATACAGAGAGAGAGAGAGAGAGAGAGAGAGAGACTCCAGGCTTCAGCTGCAATACTGTCCTAATATTAACGACAATAAAACTTTATTAAATTGAGCTGAAATAACTTGGCAGCCATTAGCGATATAATACGCGAGATATTATGAAGAACAGTGTGTGATGCTGAAACCCGAAGTAAGAAACAAGATGTATTGAACATGGTGTTTCTGAATACAGAGAAAGAAAAAAAGAAGGCAAGATATATTCTCTTTCTCTCTGTCCTTCACACACACACACACACACACACACACACTCTTTGATCAGTTCTATATATACACACACACACGTCCGGTGTGGTCAGACACATGGCTGCGTCACCTGTCACAAGCTCATTCATATTTTAAGCAGCGAGGGACACAGACACAGAGACAGAAAGAGAGGGAGAGAGAGAGGGAGTGGGAGAGAGAGAGAGAAAAACACAGACAACGTGCACTTTCATTCAATTTAGAAAGCAAGCCCTTTGAAAATGAACCTTTTCAGCTGCATTACGAGCATCGTTATTAATCTATAAAAGAGAACGAGTGTTAATACCGTGTGCCCAGCCTCCATTTTCTCTCTGCTGACTTACACAACCAAATCTGACACGTGTAACAAAGACGTCTAAAGAAAAGGGGGGGGAAAAGTTTGAAAGATCAAAAACAGGGAGACAGGAAGAGGATTAGTCATCGGCTTGATAGAGGAGCAGAGGTCAAAAGAAGAAAAGCAGGTGCTGAAGAAGAAAAGATTAAAAAAAAGAGAGAGAGGAAAGAGAGGAGCAGTGAAACAGAGGGAGGAATCACACTCTTGCTGTTAGACAGAGAGTCAGCGCTGGTGTTTCCTGCTACCTGCAGCTCAAAGCCACCTGATCCTCTGAGCCACTTATAGCCTCACTAAAGCCTAGCGAGCAACCCACTAACCCTGCTCTCTCCATCTGCTGCCAGACAAAGAGAGAGAGAGAGAGAGAGAGAGTCAGAGACAGAGAGAGAGAGAGAAAGAGAAAGGTTAGAAGAAAGAGCTCTTCATTACCAGACTAGTCAGGTGCAATTGTTGAGTGTTGCTTTTTAGATAATCAAAAAAACCAAAAAAAAAACAAACAAAAAAAAAAGAAGTATTGTCTTATACTTATAGTATAGCGCTTGTCTATTACCTCCCCAACAGAGTTTTGGACTGATGGTATTCCTAGTTTGTGACCTAGTGAGCCAATATCAGAATGTATTTTTGATAGACTTCAAAGCACTATTGTAAGTCGCTCTGGATAAGGGCGTCTGCCAAATGCCATAAATGTAAATGTAATCAACTAATAAATCGACTCATAATTATAATAATTGCCCCAACATGGCCCAAATGTCTGAGTTGATATTATTTCATCAGATGGAAAAAGTATATTTTATATATTTTAGGAATACATTATTTGAACCCGAGACCAATAATCTGTTTAGCTGTTTCAGAAATGTTTTTGAACTATATCTTAACTCCCTGTTTGTTAAAAAAAATTGCTTCATTTTTTTTAACTATCATGATTCACTGATGTGTGGCAGCCTGGGAAAACCCTTCATATGATACAATTCTCCAGTACATACAGTTCTGAAAGCTACAGTTGAACTGAAACTGAAATCTGGTTCTCTTTGGCGCATATCTTTAGGCAGGTAGAGATTTGACTCTGAATTGACTCTGAATTGATTCTGAATCGACTCGGAGTTGACCCGGCTGCAGGAAGTGAACCAAACACACCATGCATTTTGGGTTATGCGCAACATCTTTTATAGACATCATCTAAACTGAGCCACAGGAGATTTGGACCAATGAAGAAAAAGACAAAATAAATTGTGGATGTGACACATAAAATCAAATGATTTATTGAGCACTGACTCGGTGTTCTCCGTGCTTGGATGAGGTAAATGTTTGCGTTGCCAGATTTCTGAGCAAAGATGAAAGAGTTACACGAGAAAGGTTTCTGTTTTACACGGCCCTCAGGCGGTATTTTTTTTGGTTTCTGATTCATTTAATTATGTGCAGTGTAAAGCCAAACTAAACCAAATATTATATGAATCAAAAGTATTAGCTAGCAAGGTTTCAGACATCTTTAGGCAGACCAGCTGTTTTTTTCCCCACCCACTGTGTGTGTGTGTGTGTGTGTGCGCGCGCGTGTGTGTACTCACAGTGTTTTTCTGGCACACGACTTCCTGCAAAAGAAACACACGAGACATGCGTGAGTTTACAAGCCCCTCAGTGAGGCCAATAAAACTTTACAGCATCCGCTCTAAATCCTTTATTTCATGCGAGTCCTGTTAATCTGCTCCTGTACGCATTAAGAGCTCATTAGTGTTCCCAAACAAATAAGTCCCTACATGCCCACTATCACAAAATACATCATGATCGTACACAATCATGGCAGGACTGGCACAGAGCCAGTATTTAACTCAAACAAGGCCCTTGAACAAAGGCTTTGAAAAGGAATCTAATTTACTCTGTTTAGCTCATTAGTGTCTTTAGTTTTACACTAGAGCTACAACGCTAATGTAGCTAATAAGTAATGGAAGTAAAGTCTCACCCAAAATCCAAAGTGAAACTATATTACCATCTATGTCTAGCTTTCTGGTATAAGTCCAATTTCAAACGTTCTTTCTTTTACTGTTGCCAAATTATGCCAAGTAAATATGGTTGTCCAAGATGGCTGCCACCAGGGGCACCGACTTGGCTTAAACAATGGATTAAACATTGTTAATTTCTTGCCAATTATACAAGAAATAAACATACGAATGGGAATTATATTTTAATGTCATTTTAAATATTACCAATTAATTTTTATGTTGTTTTACCACATATTCCTTTTTTTTTTTTTTTTTTGGATATTTCCCTGATATTCTCCCTAATTTAGTAATAGCCAATTCCCACCCATCAGGAATCTTTCCCCTATCACACTTCAGCTACCAAACAGGGAGGTCAAAGGTCAAAGCCAGCCGACTGCATCTTTTCGAAATGCTGTTCACGCAAGTGAGTATGCCACCCCTCCCTCCCTGAGAACATGGCCAGGTTTGCTCTCTTGGACTCCAGGCCACGGATGGCTGTGGCGTCACCGGGATTCGAACCCGCGGTCTCCGGATAATAGCTTTTCTGTTGCGCCAATCGGGAGCCCTTACCACACATTTCTGTCATGATACTGAATTTATTTCAATATATTTATGGTTGAGATATCAAAGTATGTTATTGGTTTGTTGTAGACAACCCCAATTTTGGCCAATTTTTCATGGTTTTTTTTTTTTGGCTATTTTCCAGAATTCAGCCACAGCATCATCCGACAAGTTTTCCCAGACCGCCACACATTTAAGGTTTGTAGGCGAAAGATTTTTGTGGAAAATATTTTTGGTGAAACAGGCATCCATTTCTTATTAGCTAGAAAAACTGTGTCTGTTATAATTGTGTACATTTGAACTAAGTGGAAAAATTAACTCTGTAAATTACATTTGACTTTTCAACAAAAAAAAAATCATTTTAATCCTCAGCTAAAAGTATTGATTGCATTCTGTCTATCTTATATGTCACTAAGCATTAAAGTGGCAAATGAAAACGTACAATCCAACGTGAAACCTAAATGTGAAAATGATAACGATCTAGAAGAAGCTACTGTGTTTAAAAATGACATCGGTGTAAACTCCACAGGATCTCATCTGGACTGCAATCTGAAGCGCTGCGTGCTTCACTCCTGTGTGTGCATGTGTGTGCGTGCATGGCCTCATCAGCTGAGATGAACACTGTCCCTGCTCTGAACTTGCGTGGTGTGTGAAATCAGTGCCTGAATATCATGCACTCTAATGCCCCTGAGCCCCTCACAATCTATTTCTCCTTTAAATTAGGCCAGGGATAGGACATGCTAAAGCTGGTGGGATTTCTGTGCACCACAATCAAAGGTGTTAAAAGTGAAATGAGTCATTCCAGGGTGTTAATGCGCCAAAACAACACTTAGAGCTCTCAAGCTTTTTATAGTACATGAGAACAAAACTCTTCAGTCTGCTGTAGTGCAAACAGTTACTGTGCACACAAGCACAGTGAAAGAAAACATATGTTGTTTGAATCTGAATGCTCAATATTCACTTATATACACTCTTTGATCATGAAAACACTAAACCCACGCAGTCAAATGTGTCAATATATCTTTGTGGCTCAGTTCAGTTTCTGGAGATTTATCGCCAGAGCACCTAAACCTGTTCATATCACTTCTGTCAATTGACTTACAAAAGGAGCAGTAAGGAATTTTAGCTCGAGTTAGCTAAACAAATACAACCCCCTCCTTCATTGTTCCCTCTAAACACATTCCTAATCTGAAACGCCTAACTGCTTGAGTAACACGCATGAGCTTTTTGAATTGGCAGTGAAGATGATTGACAAAAAAATAGATACACTTTCTTGCCTGATTGGTTGGATATTACTGGTCCACATCATTTGTTTGTTTATTCTGAATACAGAACCTGGGACACTATTAAGACCAAAGTTCCCTTTGAGTGCATATTTTAATGACAAAAAACACAAAAGTGCTCAGACTTAAATATCGCTGACTGCACCTTTAATCATCTAGTTATATTTGTGTATGTACGATTAATGTCTTTATTGTGTATTAGCACAAGATTAAACATTATATTACAACTGCAGTTTAAGCCTCTATACGTGTGTCTACTATATGACTTTGGTGATGTTTTACGGGATCATTTGTGAGATTTGGACTTGCGAAATATAGAGCGAACATGTATGTAATGTGAACCTGGAGGTTCTGCAGCGAGTCGGAGTTGGAGTCACAGTACAGGATGATGTTGTTGGCCATGCTGAAACTCTCCCTCACTCCCAGGTGATAGAAGAGAGACGGCTGTCGGAAAGCGTCCGTCATTTCCACCACAGCAATATCTGCAAGACAACATCGCAAACCTATCAGACGGGACTCCCAGAAGACAGGGTGACGCATGGAAAATGAGATTATGCCAATTTATTAGACACATCTACCTTGTAGCTACACTAATTGCTCTGATAGTACACATGACAGTACACATGGTCATAAAGGAGCTTTTTTTTTTTAGATTTTTTTTTTTTAATGAGCAAGCCACAGGAGACAGTGGCAAGGAAAAACTCCTGGGAATGACACAATGTAGAAACCTTGAGAGGAACCAGATGCAAAAGGGAGCCCATCCTCTTCTGGGTGAGACCTGATTTATAAATTATTACAGTATACAGGTGTAGAAGAGAAAAGGCAAACACTACTAAGTATGAGCATATTGTGAATAGGAAGTTCTGAGATGAGCACAGGACAGTCTTCATGATTACAACAGCAGTTCTCAGGTACAAATCTACAGTATCCGGGTGGAATTATCCACAAAACAGAAGACTGGTGATTTATGCGTTTTATTATACAATGTGATTTTTTTTTGGAGACCACGTATAGCTGTTAGCGTATATCATACAGCATCGTCAGATTAAAAAAAGTGCTTAAGTGTACTGAACAAGATCGCTATGTTGGTTAGATAAGAGATGTGAGACACACACACAGGATTATTTTTTATTTTGAGTAGTTCTGTGGTAGAAAAATACTGTGGAAACCTAAATAAGCCCCTATGCAAAGAAAGACCTAACAATCCATGTACACACACACACTCACTTCCACAAAAGCACAGTCTACTGATGTTGGCTGTTTGTTTTTGCGTATATGTGTGTGTGTGTGTGTGTGTGTGTGTGTGTGTGTGTGTGTGCGCATGTGTTGTGGGGCTGATTTCCATAGGGCCTGTCCCTAGCACAAGTTTTCAGTGACTACATGTAAATATTGACAGGAAGTCATTTCTTCTGGTGTGTGTGTGTGTGTGTGTGTGTCAGAACTTTGGTTCATTTGCTGGCAAAACAAGAGGAAACGATTCAAATTGTGAACTGAACAGCACACACACACACACACACACACACACAACTTGTGCAGAACACACAAACACAGTAGGTGCCAATTAGTCATTAAGCTTTCTGCAAAATATTTAACTTGTGTAAACGCATTTGTATGAACAAAAAATGACTAAGACAGACTAACTTCATGAGTGTGCACTGGCGCTAGTAAAGGTTAGCTAGCAAGCACAAATTAGAAAGGGAAGCTAGCTACATTGTAAGCTAGCAAGGTAGCCTTCATAAACACAAGCCACTTTGAGAATGTTTAAGTGATTATAAAACTATGATTATGAGATTTAGTTTAAAAGTATTTAACGAAAACATCAGACTAATAATGCTAGTTAATACACAAACTCTTGCTGGGCCATGCTAGCTGATCTAACTAGCTTTCAATCCATGTTAGCCAAATTAGCCTCTTTTTTTGGGGTAAATTAGCCCTACTGCTTTCAGAATAGGTGAATGCAGATATAAGTGTGGGATATTGTATGTGTGTGAGGGAGCAAATGACATTTTTTTAGCTCTTTTGTTTAGCTTCATGATAACTTTTTTCAGTCCCCATGAATGTTCCACAAAAATGAAGAACTCCAACAAGCTGGAATGCCTCCAGTCACTGCAGCTCACTTGAACAACTCGCTTATTTTCAGAAAGTTCACTATGTAAGTAAATTAAAATCACAAGGTACAACAGGCAATGAAATGCACATTACAGGCAATGACTCAGCAAAAACAGCTTTCTCATGTTTTATTTATTCGTTTTAACGGATGCTTTTCATCTACCACATTAAACGAAACGCAATCCCAGCACGCAGCTCAGTAGATATGGCTTATTGGTTTTGCTTAAACATTGAACATCCAACAGCTACCACAACCCTCTCACCCACTGACAGAGTAACCACTGTGCTCTGTCAACAAACCCTAAAACACACACATACACTCATGTCTTGCTTGTTAGTACCTTTCATTAACATAATTTTTAATATTAATTAATAAATTATTAATTAATTAATCATAGATTTTTTTCTCTTGTCCTCACAAGGTCAAAAAAATGCAGATACCCCTACAAGATAGAAAAACATTCCCACACATACAGTGCCTTGCAAAAGTATTGAACCCTCTTCAAAGTCATCAGATTCATCTGGATTACAAATACCACTTACCCGGATTGTTTCTGCCAGTATTTTTATTTTTATTTTTTACTGCAAACCAATATGATCTTGAAGTTCATTTTGAAAGTCAAAATTCACTATTACTTCAGTTCCTACCAGCTCTGCACACTGTTTGGAAGGGATTTTCACTTTCTGTCAGATTTGCGCCAGGTGCTTCAGGTTGGTTGGATGTTGTTTGTTGACTGCAATTTTCAAACAGTGCCACAGATCAGATTCTCAATGGGATTCAGATCTGGGCTTTGACTTGGCCATTGTAGAACATTCACCTTTTCCATTTTAACCACCCCTCAGAACTCTTCTCCACTAACAATTTCATTGTACAAGGAAAGCTTATGAACATGACAATGAAGTTCTTTAAATGCCTGATTAATACTTTTTCCAGAACTTTGTCCTGGACTTGTTTTTATAGCTCCTTGGTCTACATGATGCTGTTTTTTTTTTTTTTTATGTTTTCCAACAAACTCTTCCAGGAACAGCTGCATGTACATTGAGATTATGTGACATTATAAATCACACAAAGGAGGACCCCATTCAGCCAGTCATGTGACTTATAATGGCAAACCTACTTTAGGGGTTTTACAACAATAGGGTGAATACTTATGCAATCATAACATATGTTTTTCATTTGAAGATAATTTTGCAAATTATGTTGGTTTTTTTCTCCCATTATTACATTTTCCCCACAATATTACAAACTATTTTGTGTAAATCCATGACTTATAATCCAAATTAGATCCATTTCCATTCCAGGTTGTAACACTACAAAATGTGGAAAAGTTCAAGGAGGGGTTGAATACTCATGCAAGGCACTGTATATCACGCTTATATGTCGATTTGGATGAAAGCCTCAGTACAAATTCAGTATATTAATGAAGTATAGTGAAGTATTCACTATACCAAGGAATAAATGCACAGTCACACAACCATCATACTGTGCGAAATACGACCGTATCACATAAACTGATCTCTGGGATTGAAATCCTACAAGAATGGCTTTTTTCCCCCTTTCTCGATACTTGGCATACATATTTGCCCTCCCACCCATTTACACACACACAAAGCAAAACAAAAAGACAAAAGTTCACTCAGGTGTGGTAAGGGAGGCAGCCAGGGCAGTTTCTGCCCACAAATCTCATTCACTCACTCTCACTCTCACTCTCTCTCTCTCTCTCTCTCTCTCTCTGGTACTCGATGACGGATCCATTAAATGATGATCAAAGCAGCGGCCTTATAAATCCAACTAAGCTCTTCAAACGTGAATTTGTGTGACTGAGCATGCATGCATGTTTCATCTTTATTAATTCGTTTATTTTCTGAGGGGATCAGGTGAGTCCCACTGCCTCAACAAAGCTTCAAAACCTCAAAGCCTATAAGAAAATGGATTAAAAAAAATAGCCTGTATTCAGGCACCAGACTAATGTGACTCATGTTATAGTGATACTCAAAACGTGGCTAACCTGATCTCTTCCTCTTGCTTAATACTCGGCTTTGTTTTCAAAGATAATGTCCCAAATAGTTTTTAACACTGGCAACTTCACAATTTTAAAGTGCACACCATGAAAAAAAAACACCCTGATTGCTTTGCCTATTAATCTTTATAACAGTAAAAATGGATCTTCAATGGCATCCAAAATTTGAGATCAGAGTTGACCTTTGTTTAAATTTCTTTTTTTTGGAGGTTGGTTTATTTTCACTAACAGTTAATTTAACAGTTTCTTACATTACCCACAATGCAGTTCAACTACCTGCTGATAGTGGCGCAGTGGGATTTAGCCCTCATGCCATCTCTAGTTAAAGACAGTGATGCAGCGGGGCTTTAGTCCTCTACTTTGTCCAGCTCTCTTGACTCCTCATTTGTACACTCTGCTCAAACAGATCAGCTTTCAAAGCTTCAACTTTCATGCTAACAGTAACATTCTGGTACTTTTTTTTTTTAGTTAAATGTTGAGTCAACTAATTCTACATTGGATTTTTAATTTAAATGACATTGAACATCGCTGGAAAATGTTGAGTGAGAAACAAGCCTTGCTCTTTTATTCTTAGGAGCTTAGCTCAAGCTTGAGGCGCTGTTTATATCTATGATAAGAGCCGTGAGTTCACTCTTGCAAATGATGTCCAGGTCATTACAAATACATGCAGTAAAATTATGCCGATGGCATGACTAGCTAAGTGCTAGATATGTTTATCGCTAACGCTGATGACTGGCGGAAACTCCAGAGACACGCATTCCATTTGTGTCAGGCCTTTTCTAGCAGGCATGGGCCTGGAGAAGCTCTACATCACTGAGGAATGTGTGGAATTTCAGCCCAGAGGTGTGTGGATGTGTGTGAGGGGGATAGAAAACGGAAAAGCAGGGTGACAGGGTGACTGTAACTCCTGATCTCAGGAGTTTTCCACACTGAGTGGGAGGTATGACAAACGTATTTGCTATCTCAGTAAATTCCATCAAGAATAAACAATACGCTGAGCTCAGGTTGACCGGAGCACGTTGCAAGAATCGATCGCCACAACTTTCATGATGGCTTAATGACCGATCATAGAAAGCCTATAAACAACTGTTTTTTTTTTTTTATAAGCAGTGAAACACAAAATGCATAGTGTCTCGGAAAACATGACAAGCTGTATTTGTCTCATTAACTTCATCAGAGAGAAAAGAGAGAAGCTGGTGTGGGAAAGCAGTTTATAGCTGCTATAACGTAAGTGATAACAGGAAGTAACTTGTTTCGCCTATGATGTGTCATTCTTTAAGCAAAGTGTGTTGTATAATAGGAATAAAACACTTCAGGACATGTTATTTGAAAATAAACAACTTCAGGGTGGTAACAATAACTTCACTTCGCATCAGGATGCATCACACCACCCTGTCGTTGATTATTTTCCTATAACAGCATGTCCTCCAGCGTTATATTCCTTACTGATGAGATCATTATAAAACAAATTTAAGATTAAGCCTGTATTCTACTAATTTACATACAGTTTCGAGGTTGAAACTGTCTTATTCTATTTGGTTAATTTTGCTTATTTCAAGAATTTATTTCTAGAAAGAAAGGAAATCTATCTATCAATGGAATAAGACAATGTCAGTCTTGAAATTAGTAAAACAAGCCTAGAAATTCAAGATAGTTTCACTTTGCTAAGATAACTTTTTTTTTGTAGCGTGAAAGTAAAAAACAAACACAGCAGCCCAATTTGTCGCACCAATGAAAGAATAAGTTTATAAATATTCCTTGTTGCATAGATAGCTAAAATTTAGTTACCATTTTGCTAACATAACACATCCTCACAGCTTTCGAGGCTAACTTATCATTCGCTTTAGTTATCCAGCTAACCAGTATGATCTCTCTAAAGTGCTTCCCACATGCTATGTCTGTTGAGGTTCCGCTGCTACTGCGATGCAAAGCAAATTTATGTACTGTTTCATTACCTGCCATGCTACCGTTTTGCTTTTTAAGCTCAGTTTGGTATAAAATAAATAAATAAGGACTAAGTTCCTACAATGACACAATGTATTCCTACAAAAATGACTCAACTGGATAACATGTTATACCTCTTTTTTTTTACCTTTATCCAAAGAGCCTGGAGCAACAGCAGCAAAATGAATCTTCACTGTATGCAAAGTGGTTATTGTCTAGTTTTTCTGTCACTAGTCAGACAGGTTAGCTCATGGCTCGGGTTATGGATTGGCAGCTAAAGAGCGTTAGGGGAAGCTGACCCCATACCAGAAAGCTGCAGGTTTTGAGATCCAGACATTCAATCCCACAGAGCCCTTCGGTGGTTTGACCTTGATGGCTTCAAGTAAATAAAGGTGAACACTTTACTTCATGTCAAAATGTCCGATTTGTATGTCTATGTCCATAGAATGAAGGTATATACATATATACATAAGATTTTGTATTTTGTATGTAAAGACGTATTTTGAACTGGATTAAATAAACATTATTCCTAGAACCAAAGTGTTACAACAGCATGTATAACCTGCTCATATGCAAAACGGACACTTGTCTTGGCTTTTGCGTGGTCTAGTTTGGTTCCTTTCATCTGTGTTTTTCCTGCAAAAAAGAAAAAATACACTAATCCTACATGCGGCAGGTGTAGCAGTAACAAAAGCTTATTCAACCTGTCTGACAGGCTTAATAGAATTAATTCACGTTCTGTTACTAAATTCAGACTCCTGAGTCATGCTCCAAAAGCGAAAACAATTGAAGGATTTTACTGAGAGTCTCTGAAGTCCAATTCATAAATAAAAACTTTAGAACAAAAGAAGAGACGCCTGGTGAACAATAGTCAACCTTGAGAGCGAAGAAGGTGGTATTTATAGGTCAGAGAACGAAGAGTGAGAAAGAAGTGTGCGCAATCCCTCCCTAAGAACCATTATTCCTAAAGAAAACCAGAACGGCTTGTTCTTTCTGCCTCATGTTTTTTGCTTTTATGCGTTTGCTCACAGTTGTGGTGCTTGAAATGAAAGAATACCTTAATGATATTCAAAATATAGCTCTTCCTCTTGCTCTCATATTCGGTTTTACCAACATAATGGGCCGAATGCTTTTTAGACAGCCACTCATTTTTGCAAATGCACACTATGACTTTTTTCCCCCCCCACCCTCTCCACCATTCAGTAGCTATTTCTCCCATATCACATGACTGCTACCAACCACAGAGGTTGGCACTAACGTTTGTTTCCTCTAAGACACACAAAGCCGATCTCTGCTTTTTTTTTCTTCACACGGCTGTACGTGCTGCATCGCAAGCCAGCGTAACACACTTGGTGAAAAGTACTATCTGTCCTCTTCCTCATTCATGAGCTCACAGATGCCTACGATGGACTAGTGTTGCTCTGATTGACAGAGGATAGAGTCGAACATCCCTCCCACCCTGAGAGCACGGCCAATTTTGCTCTCTTGACTCCCAAACACAGATGGCATTGGCATCGTCGGGATTCACACTCGCAATCTCCCGACGATTGCGTGAACCACTCGAGAGCTTGCTGGCCATGATTTTAATTTAACTACCCAATTGTGGCTTGAGGAGTGAACGCAAAACCAGAAAGGGGAACGAATTCCGGGAACATCTTTGCGTTGGAGCTTAAAGGCAGTT
The DNA here is from genome assembly GCA_037576675.1 of Pangasius sanitwongsei. Lineage (NCBI taxonomy): Eukaryota > Metazoa > Chordata > Actinopteri > Siluriformes > Pangasiidae > Pangasius > Pangasius sanitwongsei. The sequence goes on along the minus strand of JAKKZI010000090.1, from coordinate 39,805 downwards.
TTGCAAAAATCAGGATCAAAACCCTCATTTGCTGAGGAGTGAATAGTGGAGTGTTGGAGTGAGTGATGTGTATTGGGACTGCAGGACCCAACAAAAATAGGTGCAGGAGCAGGTAGGATTCAACTCTCAGTGGGAGGTCAGATATGAAGCTCAAATCTGATAAAAAAAAAAATAAGTGTGGGAGCAGACAGGATTGGTAGGAATTCCTTCAGGAGTGGGCAGGAGCGGGACTAAAAAACAGTTCAGTGCACACCTCTAGCAGGAGCTGTGGATAATAAAAGGAAGGCAAGAAAGTTGTCGGGGGTAAATCATCAACAAAGAGAAAATGGCAATGCTGAGAAGCATATCTAGGACCTTGTTATTATTATGTACTAAATGTACAGAGCCAATAAACTGCCAACTTGGTTTCAAACCCAATTTACAACCAAAAGCAGTTTTTGCGCTCATCACTGGTATCCTCTTTTTCTTTCTCCTCTTTCCTTGTGTACGTGAGCACACTTGGCAATAAAAGCTCTTTCTGATTCTGAGTCCTTTGGCTGTCGGTGCTTTAATTAGGTCTTGACATCTTATCTTTTTAAAATGCGGCTTTATTACCATGTCTGCAAGCATGCTTATTTATGGCTGAATGCCAAAGCAGAATACTGACGCATCTTTCCGCCAATGTCCTGACAACACAGACATCAACGGGATATTAATATCCGGGTGTTAACTTCCCAAGGCGCTTTGAGATGACAAATTTCCTCTTTGTCATATGCAGCTAAAGACCTTATTGACATGAAGTCTACTCAATAAAAAAGACAAATACACTCACTGGCCGCTCAAATGCATAAAATAACGAGGTTACAGGTCAAGAGCTTCAGTTAATGTTCACATCAAACAAAAATGATTATCTCAGTGACTTCAAATGTGGCATGGATCTCATGCCAGAAATACATCAAGATTTGTGTATTTCAGCACCTGCACAGCAATGGTGTGAAAAACAAAAAATATCCATGGAGCAGCAGTTCTTCAGGAAGAAACGTATTGTTGCTGAGAGAGGTCAGAGGGGAATACAGCCAGATTCGTTCAGGCAGACAGGAAGCACTCTTCACAATCGTGTTTGCATATTTGTAACACTCCCTGAAAGTGTTACTATGAGTTGTAGACTTCTACACAGGACCTTTCAGGGCTCCTTTTTTAAAGTTCTAGATCGATCCCAAGGGTTCAAAGGTATCCAAAGGCTAATTTACACCAGCCTGTGAGCTGTACCTTAAGTGATCTACCTGATTATCAAAACATGCCTAGCGTTAGAGGCATGCACGCGTTAGCATATGAATGAAATATGGCATCAGAACCAGATAACGAGTGAACAGGATACATGAATATATTTAGATTTTATTTGCGATACAAAATGGAACTGTCTCAGTATTAAATAAACTGCTCTTGAATAGTAAGTTGGGTTTACTTTATATGTTGTAACTTGTGAAACAAAACGGTTCTTGGTATAAGTGATTTTTTTTTGGTCACAGACTTAAGAAACGTTGTATAATAAATAGGTGCATGAATCTTTAGGTTCAGGTGGGGTCACGCGAAAAGCTGCCACTGGCATCAAGCTACATCACTTTCACTTCCTGTCTTATCACACCAGGAAGAGGCTGTCGCACTCCCTCCACTCTGCCACTGCTGCACAGGACTGAAACTGAAGTGATAATGCAAGCACACACACACACATATATATGTGTGTGTGTGTGTGTGTGTGTGTGTGTGTGTGTATATGTGTGTGTATATATATATATATATATAGATAGATAGATACACACACATATACGTGCACAGCTGCTGATCAGGAAACTGTAGAAGTCACCTCAAGTACACTGTGAATCCTACAAAGTAGGGGTTTGCCATGTTGTTTGCTTCATATTTCTTACTGTTGTGTGCATTTATTGTGTTGTGCTGCACTTGTCATTTTACTGAAACTGTAGATTGCTGTCTCACAACTCCAGGGGCTTGGTTCAATCCTGAGCTCAGATTACTGTCTCAGTGTTTGCATGGGATTCCTCCGGCTTCTCTGGTTTCCTCCTACTGTTCAAAAACGTGCATGTAGGTGAACTGATGATGACAAATTGCCTGTAGGTGTGAGTGTGTGTGTGTGTGTGTGTGTGTGTGGAGGCCCTGAGATCCCACCCATCCCGCCTCACACCCAGTGCTCCAGGGAAAAGCTTCAGATCCACTGCAACCCTTGATCAGGATAAAGCTCTTATGAAAGATTTTAGACTAAAGTAAACTAAAGTTTAAAAGTTTTTAAACTAAAGTTCCCTTTGAAACAGGCTCTGGTGAGTAAGCGTGGTTGCTTGTTTGCAGTGTCAGTCAAATGGCAACTTCCTGTAAAAGTAGGCAGTTCTTGGGCATGTTTTTGTAAAAGTACCAGGCTCTCTAGCATTGCAAGACTAATTGAAACATTTCCAAAATTTACAAATGTCAAATTGCCTGTTATTTAGAGCATACTTTATTATCGCATTTTGTTTAAATTAGGTATCAATAATCTCATTAAAGGCATAAAACGCTCAAAGTGTAAGAGCTAAAATCTACTATTAGAAACCTATTACATAGTTATAGGCAGTTGATGTAGAACACACACTTTAGGAGTCATTCTTTTCTAGCGCAATCTCATATGCCATTTAATTGGGTGTGTAGTGCATGCAATGCCATTTTACCCTATGTAGTGAGTTTAATAACTGGGTTTTGCGCTAATTGCGTGTTAAGTAAATAATAAAAGACGTGCCACAGAAAACGTGACCATATCAACGAACACTTTTTTTTAAAATTCATTTATTAATCTTAGATTATGTGGAAGTTGTTACTAAGTTGCTGAACATCAGTATAAACCTTTCAGCTGGAACTACTGCTGTTACTGAAAATGAAGTGACGCCTTCTGACCAATCACAATCGAGTATTCAACAAGAAAAAATAAATTACTGTGTGAATAAATAAAAATAATTGAGAAACGATAGCGTTTCTGACAGAGTTATGATTTTACTTCATGTTAATTTTCTTTGCTTAAGAAAGTGATTTTCACCTTCTGTGTTTATGTGGTAAGAATCCATAGTGTAGCGCTATTGATAAGATTTGATTAACAGTTATTTGAACACATTTGAATACTAAATTTAAAAAAAAAATACTAGCTGAAATACACATCATGTTGTCCTGCATGTTGCATCATGAGATTTTGTCCCTCAGAAACAAATGTATATGCAGTGACGGCTTGTCCATAGGGGCAGGTGTGGCAGAGCCCAGACATACATGTTAATCTTTATAAAGTGTCTATTCACAACTATATATTTTAAAGTATTTTTAAAATACTAATTATCTCTTTTAAGTGACCAATGATAAAAAAAATTAAAAAAAAGTTGCTGAGTGACCAAATTTAAGCCAATGTTCCATTGATTTGGTCGCATTTGTAGGCAGCGTGCTTACTGCCCCATTTAGGTTCCATCGCGTTATTATTGCACCTAGTGGTCAAAAGTGGGAATTGCAACAAGTACTAAACAGAGGCCCAATGGGGCAGGAATCACTTTGCCCCCTGATATTACACCTTCTGCATTCATCTTGCACACTGGTCATGTAAACGCCTCAATCCGACTGCCCGATTCAGATTAAGACAATATTCGGATTCCCCAAATTCTGATTCCCACCCCTGGAATATGCCCGTTTTAATCGGAAATTTGTTGCATGTAAACACCTTGTTCAGAAAATCCACTGAAAGGAGATATATGTGCATGCTCAGTCCGCAAGGAACTGTGGGTGCTAACAGATGCTTCGCTGTAGGCAAGGTATTTAGGAAATGGAAACTCAGGCAGATTTACAGCAACCGTGTATACAGGAATATTCCGATGTCTGTACACATATAAACATTATATTCGGAATATGAACTGAATTTGCTGTGCATGTAAACGTAGCCACTGTGACAATGGATACGAAAACCACGCCTGATCGAAAACAGTTCAATTTCTTTTAAAAATCCATTTGAATGTATGCCATCTTTTCAAGTCCACAGTTTTCAGTCCTTTCTGTGATTAGAAACGATGTAACTAACAAGTGTAATTTACACTGTTATCTAACTAGCTGTGTTATAGCTAGTTATAACTAGCTAGGGTGGTGTGTTTATGTGCCTTTAAAGTGCAATTATCAGCAACCAGAAACCATCATAACTGCACCAATTGCACAATTCATATCTTCATAAACTCCTCATTAACAAGTCTATACATTTTCTATTGAGTTAAAATACTAAATGACCAATGATTTTTTTTTTTAAATGTTGCTATTTGACAGATATAACCTGATGTTCCTTTGATTTGCTCTCCTAGGTGTTGCGCAGTTGCTGGGCAGTGCGCTCTCTTCCTCTCTTTGTTCTCTCACACACATTCTCTCGGTGTAGAGCTTTACAGCTTGTGCTGTAGATCCTCTTGACCCCGTTTTCTCTATCCTGAGCCAGGATAAACGAAACACTCAGCATTAGCCATCGGTGCACGTCAAAACTCCTGCTGTGTGTTTATACAGGCGTACGGCTGAGCTGCAGTCTCTCACCGGCCTGTCGCTATTTACTACGACCGTATTTACAGTGTACATAGTACATAGTGTGTGTTTGTGTGTGTTTTTGCATTGTGCAATTCTCGCTCACTTTCATCCTCTCTCTCTCTCTCTCTCATTTCTGTCTCTGGGAGTTGCATCACGCCTGGCTGTCTCTCAAGCAATCGTTAATCTCACACAGCAGATCTGACCCGACGGCAAAAACACATTCAGCTAGCAGAGGTATACAACAGTGTTTAGGTATGTGGCGTGTGGAGTTTGTCGTAACTTGTTGGACCTGAGAGTACAACAGGGACTTATAGAAATAACCTCTGCTGCTGCACTTAATGACATCATGTACCCTTACAGTTTCCTGTTTCCTGCCTGAGAAATCACTCTGATTTCCAGGCATGGTGGCAACGCCTTCAAACTGATTTAGATCCCTCTGAGGAGGACATGATGATAGCTTTCTTTCGTTTGATCTTTTTTAATAAGTTAATTCAGCTGCCATGTTATTGCATCGATTCAACCACTTTCTCAGTAGATTTAAGATCTCCTAACGGTTCAGCCCCTTCATACATTTCTGACTTCTGCAAACTACTGTCATGTCTTAAGGTCATCTTGTGCCAACCTAAAAAGAGTAGTGAAGCAGCCACTTGTTTACATTTAATTTGACGGTCCCTCAGTATAAGAAACTACACTGTGAAGTACTCACACAGAATGAGAATCCTGGTCACGTGATTTCCACCAACGCATTAGGTAGATGACAAGATTTTCTCTCGTCGTACAGTGTAAGCTCTGTTTAATTTGGAAGGTTGTGGGTGGGAAGCAGGCAATCAAGCAACCAGTGCAGGCAGGAGCAGGGCAAAAAGTACTGTGGTGAAATCCCACACAATAGCCTAATAATTATGAAATTAAAAAAAAAAATCTGCCTTTGCAAAAAAAATAAAATAAAATAAAAATCCACACGTTTTTCATCAGCAATATAAAGTTGTCTCTGACTATTAAGCACCGACACTGGAGACTCCTTCCAAAAAATGTTAAATAAACGTAACCTCAGAGACAACTTTACATTCAATGATTGTTGTTTAAAAACAGCATATTTTTAATTCTTTATTCATTTTATTTATAAGCTTAAATTATGTGGCCAGACAAATTCTGTATTCTCTGAATGAGCTATTACTATAGAAACGATAATGTATTATACATATACAAATTTGCAGTTTTGTCCAGAACTACTGTCAAAATAAGTGTTCTTATTCAAAATATTGTGCAAAATAAATAACCACTACTGCACACGTGTGAATGAAGGAACCCCTGTGTTACAGCAGGCTAGTCTACAGTACTTGGTTAGCGAATGTGGAGTCATCAAGAAAAAGCCACATCTGTGTTGAATTCAAAAGAGCGTAAGTACGCAAAGTCAGAGTCGACATAAGTGCATGTATGGAGCGTGTTTATGTGAGACTCTGAAGGTGGGAGTAGGACAAAAACATTAGAAGGCAGAGTGGCCTTCTAAACAAACCCAGCACTGTGTAGGAGCGAGATGTAATCCGTACCACTAATACATAACATCTCAAATGTGACTCATGGGCCTTAAAAGAGTGCTGCTCTGTAGTCTACTAACACTGCAATTAAGCCAAATAGACTCGCAAGATTCTTCACAGACCACAATGACCTCACTGACCTCACTGACCTCAGTAACCTCAGTAACCTCAGGTCAAATCATCTGGTTAGCTTAGTGTCAGACTGAGAGTCCATTTCCGCTGTCCTTACACAAGCTGCCCCAAAAACTGTTATATGTGCACCACACACTTTTTAAGATTTAGTCAGTGATAGATTTGTGCGAAATAATGATCATCATCTCTGCACGATATTACACTGAAATCCAGTGACGCTTACTCCGATTATATTCTACATTATACCGATTACATTGTACATCATACATTGTATATGTACATTATAATTCCAACCATTACGCGTTTTGCATAGGAGCTCCACAATTTAACATCAGAGTGGGCTAGTACAATTTATAACTCAAAAACTATTCCTAAAGAGCAGTCTTTTTATCCCCAGTAAAACAGGAGATGAGTAAACCGACATACGAATCTGGAAAAATCCTGGCAAGCATGTTCAACTTTCCGATATTAGCCGACACCAACTGGAAGCCCCGCCCCCTCCCCTCCACATCTCACAAGCTCTTGACTCATTCCTCACTTTTTCGTACCTTTGTTAACTGAGAATGTTTTGAGTTCATTAATGTGAATAAAATTTATCAGTGTATGTTTGACTTAGCTAACATTCGACAAATGTATAGTCACCGAAAAAACGAAAAATGACCAAAAAAAAAACCCCCCAGCTCCTCCGTTGTTTTTTTTTTTTGGCAGAAATGGAAATAGGAAGTAGATTTTGACCTAAAAAGATCAAATCTAACACTTTCTAAATAATGTTAATAGGTGTGTTAATTAGAGCATGATTAAGTATGCTGTGCTTGTGTTGTGCTGAATTCCGGCTCCCAGCAGAAACACACTCCTTTCACATTCATGTGGGTTACAGAGTAAGGGAGCCGGATTCTGGTGGGGAGCCAGAATTCAGTACAACATCAGCAAGCAGTTGCCAACTGCACAGCTGGTAACATTATTACACTCTCCCAACACTCCTTAAACCTCAATGGTAGAAATGCTTCTTTTCATGTCTTTTTCCAAGCTACTGGCTCTAGATGAAATTCAAAATTTTTTAAGATGGCAAAAAAGGGGGAAAAAATCTATATCGCACAATCCTACTCAGTGAACTTAGCAGAGGTTAGCTAAAGCTAGACGTTTTTGAAATTTAAAATAACAACTGATACAGACTTCCATTCAAAGTTCCCTCCATAGCCACACCCCCCAAAACACTGTTGCTGTACAAGCAGTACAGCTGATTGGTTGTTTTTTTGTGGTCCGCAACAGATATCGTCACAACACAGATATCACGATAGATATCTGGATGTAGATTTAGATTCCTAATGAGCAAGCCAGAAGTGACAAGTCAAGGAAATACTCGCTGAAGTGACATGAGGAAGAAACCTGGACGGGAACCAGACTCAAAAGGGAACCTGTTCTCTTCTGGATGACACCAGATAGTGGGATTATAAATCATGATAATCAGGTGTGGGAGAGTAGAAGCAAACAGTATAGGACGGTCTTTATGATTACAGGAGCAGTTCTTAAGTACACGTCTACAGTATCTAGGTGAGATTATTCACTGAAGCAGAAACTTTGTTGGCAAATGGACATTTTTAGGGTCTCGATATGGGACCGTCTGCACAGCAGCAGAAGGTGAATCACAAATTCACAAAGCTCCATAAAGAAGTAGAGCCTCGAGGCTTGTTTTGTGTTTCAGTGAGGTAACTGAGGTACAGCTGTGCACGAGAGTGTGTTTGGGAAAAGATCCAATCAGACTTTGGTTTTGGACGTGCCTCAGCGTGCCTCTGCCACCCTGCTGTCATCCTGGAGAAATCTCAGTCAAAAGCTTTCTGAATGGTCCAAATGTTTGCAGGAAGCAAAACCAACAAAGGAGCAGGCATGCTCTTATATTCAGCCAATAACGTTCGTCTGTGTCTACAGTTATTCATTAGGAAGAACCTTTTATCTAACCAGACTTACCAGTGAGACAGAGTACATTCCAAGCATAGATCTTTGACGGTTAAGGGCCTCGCCTGAGGGCCTAGCTCTCTGAAATTGCCCAGGATGTGAACTCACAACTTTCAGGTCAATAGCGCAGAACCTTAAAGGAGCTGCATGCAACGTGCATCAAAACTGCAACGAAAACACCGGCAAGCTATCTTCTTTCCCCCTACCTGCCACTAATACTTTACATGCAAATACATTTGCCTTGTAAGTTGCCTTCCGAGGAAAATGTGTAGAGCTGAACAGCTCTTCTTAAACTGGGGGGTGGAGCTTATTTCAGGGCTGGAAAGATTTAAACAGAAGCCTAAAATGAACACTTGAGCCACATTCAAAGCATGGAAATGTTTCAAAACACGGTTTTTATCACGTATCTTTGGAATTCTATGATTATTATAGATCTAGAAACACAAAAAAAAAAAATTTACAAACTGCACCATTAACTGTTGAGCTACCTGCCTTTTCATTTTTCACAGGCCCAAATAATTGCCACTAGACAATTTGTAATGACATTAATGACTAAATTTACTTCAGGCTCACTTCTACATCAGATACAGCAGAATGTTGCCCACCTTAGTTCATGCCTTTAGGGTAAACTGGACTGCTATAAATATTCTCAGCACAGTGCCAGTGACCATATGTTGGCAAGTTGCTACTGTAGTACAATCTTTCAATGTCACTGTTAAACTCTTTACAGCCATAATCAGGGACAGCAGCTTCCTCTCAGTTTATTCAGATCATCTCTACTCCTGCGCTCAAGTAGCGTGACTGCTCTCCTCAATGCCACTGAGTGACAGTTCACACGCATTCTCTGACCCTGAGCATGATGAGATAAAGGGGGGGATGCCCCACAGTGATATCTTCAAGCTCTCTTTCTTTTGTTCTGGAATTTCTTGTCATATATATAATATATATATACAGTATATACATACATACTTGCACACACACACACACACACACACACATATACATATATATAAAAATTTATATGTATGTATGCATATATACCAGCACTGTTGAATTCTCCATTCTGATTGGTCAGAAGGAGTTGGACTAAATAGATGAACTGATTAGATTTTGAGATTGAGCCACAGTCAAGGTCATATGTCTTCATTTACATTTATCTCATTTATACAACTGAGCAGCTGAGGGGTAAGGGCCTTGCTCAAGGGCCCAAAAGCAGCAACTTGGCAGTGCTGGGATTTGAACTCATGACCTTCTGATCAGTTGGTTTTAGGCCAACCACTGAGCTACCACTGCCTCTTTAATAGCGTCCTACATGTCTGAAGTATATTTTAAGGGTATTTCCGGCATACAAATTAGGTAACAAGAAGGACTAGACTTCTTGTTCTTGACATCGTGTCAAGTTCTACTTGTTTTCAGACATGTTTTGATTGTATGCACCAATTAACCCATTTAATCCCACTGGTCAAAACCGGGTTTAAACGGGTTAACTCTTTCCAACTATAATGATGCTTGAACTTCTCAGATTCATCTATACATATATCCACCAGGTCCTTCATGAGATGAAGTGATTCTTAGAACAAGTAATGGACGTTACACTCATGTGCAATATGCAACAAGCCAATATTGTACAAATATTCTATTATGATTACAGCGACTGCAGAATTGTGACGGTTAGTAGAAATAGCCAATTTAGGATCCATCTGTGGTTGAAACCGGGCCAGTGTATTGCACTATTCCTAATTCACTTCTATCATGTAGTCCACTGAAGATACTTTGTCTCTGTGGTTGTGTGTGATAAAGAACAGGGTATGGGGAAACACAAGAGCTTCCACTTAGTGCTGTCAGGAGAGAAGAAAAGCCAAACAGCTTCAATAGGCTCATGTGGAGCACCAAGCCTGAGATTTGCTGGACTTTATGAAACACTTCCAAAGTCATGGAACCCCTCAGACGCAAGTGAATGAAGCAAGTGGGACTTGGGACAAGTTTGACCTGCAATACCAAATACCGCCAAAGCTCTTCAAAACTCATGCAACTCATGCTCAACTGTTCTAGAGCCTCATGACTGCACCATGTACCATGTACATACTTCTGTCCTTTGGTGATAGTGGTTGAAATGTGACTGAGACAAACTGGGCAATTCTGACGCACTTGAATGAGGTAAGACATGTGAGACCTTGTTTATCAAAAACAAATTTACAGAAGATCTGTTTTGTTTTGTTTTTTAATCGAGTCCCAAGGATATCAACCAATGCCAGGGGATGTGCAGGAAAGCCACAAGTGTCTCACCACAAGTCATATGACCAGTGTAATGTGCGGAAATTGCAGCAGAAATCTGTCCTCAGTGACATTAGTAAGGTCTGCAAGTTTTACATACCCTTATCCAGCTAATAAAGGGCTCGAAAATGAGACGACAAACAGAAACAGTGCAGTTGAAATGCAAATTCTTCTGTGGTTAAAGAAACAAAAGAAAAAAATCAAGCCCACACTTGATCTGAGATCCCCGTGATACTGCACGCTCTGCTGCGTATCTGCGGAAGGCCAGTGTGGCTGGAGGATTTGATACCAACCAAGAAGGAGCACATTTGAGTCCATTTCAGCTTTCAAATAACTGATGAGTTGTATGAGGTGTGCTCCTGCTTAATCAGGAAAAAAAAAAAGTGCAATAGTCCATTTTTTTATTCCTTACTTGTACAAATAATCTGGAAGATACGTAGAACATGACAAAAAAAAAAAAACAACAACAACGGATTAAGTCATGGCCTTAGCAAAAGTGTATTACGTCACTGAGGAAACCTGTTTAACAGACTTCCAGACGGTCCAGAATGCTTGTTTGGGTTTGGATGCGCCTACTGTCAGACATTTTATAGACACTATATGGGCCTCCACTGATCCTGGGAGCGGAGCTTCGTGAACAAACGTGGGAATTATTCAAACGTCGAACCCACCTAACCCTTAGAGACCTAATCTTGGAAATAAAAACTAATCTTACCCATTTCAGCCTCAAATGTTGTTGTTCCTCTTTCGGCTGCTCCCCTTAGGGGTTGCCACAGCAGATCACTGGTCCATGTATATTTGATTTGGCACAGTTTTTTTAAACGCCGGATGCCCTTCCTGACGCAACCCTCCCCAATTTTATCCTGGCTTGTTCCCAGCACTGCGAACATACAGTTGCATGCAACCCCAGTGGCTGGGCTCGGTTCCCTGGCCAGCAGTGAGAGCGCTGTGGCCTAACCACTAGTCCCCTAGGGACCTAGTTCACCTTTCAATATACCTACAGGTAAATGTCATATCTACTTTCATGACTTGTACTCTACAGCTATGTTCCTCTAACTCCGTGTTCCACACTCCTGGTCCATTTTTGTGTTTTCTCTGGCCTGAACACACCCGGTTCAGCTAATTAACAAGCCTGAACTCTGGAGTGATAGAAGAGGTGCCGTGGCATGGTGTCCTCAGCAGGACTGAGAAACACTGCTTTAAGAAAAAAAAAACCCTAGTTTATTTCTGAGAGTGCTGCAGTTGCATCCATATGTAGGTAGGATTAGACACCACAACCACATTTTAACCTCATGAGGGGCTTATTTATGCACAATGCAAAAGTGCAAAGCATAGACAGTGCACTATTTCGGTGCAAGGCCAATAAAGGAAAACGATCGGCAAACACAGATCTTTTTGCTATACTGTATTCCTGCGGTCCCAACACTCTGCACATTTTGGTGTTTTCCAGTGGCTTATTATTTAGGCAATAAGTCGTGTCAGGTCTGAAGCAAAGAAATCACCAAAATGTACAAGGAATGGGGTCAAGAAACGCTGTAATAGAGAACGAATCGCAGATTCTCAACTCCATTATGGGAAACCCACTACCCTGCACAAGCCAAAGTTCTCCCTCTCCTGACCCATTTCATCAAGGACCTCATGGTTTGCTGATCCGTTAGCTCACAGGTTCTCAACCCTGGTCCTGGAGAACCCCCTGTCATGCAAATTTTAGTGTTTTCCCTGCTCTAACACACCCACGTCCACTCCGGAAGGGCTGTGAATTGGCTGATTAATTGAATTAGATGCATGAGAGCAGAGAAAACACTAAAACCTATACTAATTCCCAGGTTCCCGGGATTAAAGTTGAAAATCTCTGTAACAATGACTATCTAGCAGGATCTCAGTGGTTCTGAAAGGTTTTGGTTTTTGTGCGTATGTACTGGCTTTTTTAATATGTTAAGGGAAATATTGAAAATAGCAGTTCTATAATTTACAATAATTCGATTTTTTAAAAATTGTAGGATTTATTAATAGTAAGAACTCTACTCTATTGGTCTTTAATGTGAAATCAGTTTACTGTGACACTTTTGGAAAATATGCAAGGACAAATAAAGAAAATGTTCAAAACTAATGGTATATTCTTGCAAAGGACCTCTTGTTGCTCCTTTAACATGAAGTCTGTCATTTTTAAGAATGGTGACAGCTAGTCATATGGAGTCAGAGCAGTGTATGGAAGAATGGAAGGATAAGAGAGATTTTAACTAGGACACATTGGACCTCATTGAAATGTGGATGCTGGTTCCTGTGTACACGGCGTTCACAGCTCCGAGGCTCAGCGACCCACCTGCGTTGTAGAACTGGTCGAGCACGGCCATCTCTCCGAAGTCCAGCTTGCCGAAGTGGACCACGTCGAGCCGGCAAGCCGCCGCGTCGCACGCATCCTTCAGGCACTGCAGGGCCGCGCTCTCCGCCGGGCCCGACTCCGAGTTCAGCACGTACGCGACGCTCGCGGCTCGGCTCTTGCACGCACCCGAGCCCGACGTTCCACCGACACAGCCGCCGCCGCCGCCGCCGCTACTACCTCCGTCCGGGCAGCTCACACTCCCCCCCGCGCTCGCGCCTCTCACCACCGCGGGCTCGTTCCAGAAATCTCCGGCTGCGGGGACCGAAGCGCTCTCGCCGAACCCGTCCGTGTGAAGGCACGAGGCGCTTCCTCGGCGCGCACCGTCCGCGCATTCCGGCGCCGGGAGACACAAACCTTCCCGATCCGAGTTCATCATCATCATCATCTGGCTCCTACACTTCTAAATCCCGATCTCCGCGTGCACACGAGCGTGCTTTAAAGTCTCAACCTCGCGCTGCGACATCCTCCGTAGAGGACAATCATGCATTTTTTTTTTTTTTTAAATGCAACGTCTCATTTTCGGATTTTGGAAGAAATTTAAAAAAAAAAAAAAAAAAAAAAAAAAAAAAAAGTGCAAGGAAATAGACAAATTGTGTGCACGCGCTCTCGTGTCGTGAGCAGCGGCGCTCTGGAAGTCACGACCCAAACGCTGACTCGCGCGCGGTGCGGATCCGGAACGTTTCACGCGCACACTTTCCCACGACGCGCTCGCATAGTTTCCCAAACTTCACGCGGGTTTGTGTGTGAAACTTCTCCCGCGCGCCCCTGGCTTAAGAAGGAAAGAAAGAGAGGAAGAAAATGCCTTCCGTTTTTAAAACAAACAAACAAAACAAAACAAAACAAAAACATTCAACTGGTAACAGTCACTGACTGGATGAATTCATCCGGCACGAGCAACGAAAACAAGTTGTGAAATCGTTTCCCGACGTCTGCTCTGTCTGTGCTGGACCCTGCCCTGTTTCCAGTTATCTCTCTCTCACACACACACACACACACACACACACACACGGTAGGCGGAGTCTCTGAGCAGGGCGGTGACGTTACCATGTAGGGACTGGGTCTAACAGCCAAAACAGTGCTCCACTTCCAGTATGTTTACTGTGGCAACTATTCTACCTTTCTGTTTGGCTATTTTCCTGTGTAAAGATGTGCACTCTCTTTACACAGGAAATAGTTCAGATCTAAGGTGTTCTTCTTGCTACCTGAGAGAAAAATAGGCCTACCACTTCTGTTCAAAATGCACACATAAAACACCAGCGGGGAACCACCAACCATCTTGCAACCATGCTTTTAGAAAGGTAGATTGGTGTTTTCCAACTGGTGGTCCACGCATGCATTTTGCACAGTGCTAAATTGGTAGCTATATGCTTTTATTGCTAAGCTAAGTTTACTTTTAGCCTATAAACTAATTAATCATAGTGGCGTCAGTGGGATTTATCCCTCGCTTCATTCTCTAGCTAAAGAGAGCGATGCAGCAGAGCTTTAGTCCTTTAGTCTGTCCAGCTATCTCGAGTCTTCATCTGTCCACTCTGCTCAAACAGGTCATCTTCCAAAGCTTCAACTTTCACGCCAATATCGCCGTCAGTGTCATCTTTCTTGTCATGTTACCGCCTGTTGATGGCTAACTAGCCGAGCTGAGTCTCTGCTGCCGCTCAGAGTAATAGCTCTACTAAATAATTTTACATTCTGGACTTTTGAGTTCGTTGTCTCCACTACTTCTATGCCGGATTTCTCATTAATGTGACGTTGAATGTTGCTGGGAAATGTTGAGTGAGAAAAGCTTTTTGGTTCTTAGCACTTACGTTTGAGATCATCAGCGCAGCACACAACTGCTAACTTGTTACTGGAGTAACGAAAATACAGCAGCAGCCAAAAATTAGCAGCAGACTCAATAAGCACTGCACACATATCTCAGTATAACCGTAGTTCATGTTCTTCAAGGTGGACTATCTGGGGCAAGTTTCATATGAACTTGTGAGGATTTTAAGCAGCCCATGGAATGGAGCAGTCAACCGATCTCTGGGTTTCTGCTTCAATCCTGACCTTTGGTTACTGTTCTCCTTGGGGCCCATGGGGTTTCTTCAGGGTTCTCATTGTGTCCATGTGGGTTTCTTCAGGGTTCTCCAGTGTCCTCCCACCTCCCAAAAACACACTGGTAAATAGATTGGCTACTCTAAATTGCCCCTGGGTGTGAAATGAGTGTATGCCCAATGGACTGGTGTCCCATTCATGGTGTGTCCCTGCCTCACACCCAGTGTTTCAGTACAGGTTCTGAATCGACTGTGACCCTGACCAGGATAAAGTGGTAACTGAAGCTGACTGAACGAATGAACTGTGAACTGACTGAAAAAGGCACTTTTGAGATGAGATTTTTTTTTTTTCGGGTTTGATTTCAGTCACTCTGATGACCTCAAGTGGTGGACGCTAGCTAATGCGTGAAGGAAGAAACGACTTGCAGGGCTAGACATCCTACTCAGTAGCATATATAGTAAAACAGAGACTAATTAGTGCAGATGTTATCATTTCCTGCACTTAAATATGCAGTTCTGAGCCTTTTGGGATTCAGCCAGACTTCAGGAGCTGAGGGAAGAGGAGGAATACAGTCATAAATCAATTGTAATGAAATATTTAATATTGTTCATTTTGGTTTGGTACCGAAACCCAGATTTGGGTAGTACTGCGATGTCAGTAGTCCTGAGCTTTATTCTGAGTTGAACTGAAAAGAACAACATGTGACGTCACATACATATAGCTGCTTCGTCTTGCCCGGGTTGCCAGATTGGTCTGGTAGATGCTTGTTGCACATGTAGATGCAACTACACATTGTATTTCAACATAATTGCATGCATTTTGTTTTCTGTAGGTGCCATGCAATATTTTAACCAGTAATAATTCTAATTATTCTAAATTCTAAGAATTTAATTAAACCACAGCTTTGTCAAGTGATATTTCAGAATAACATTTCCTACTTATTCCCTCATGATCTAGATTCCACTCATCCCATATATATCCAAAAGAAAGAAAAACTATCAGCATATTTTCACTGGTGTACATTAAATCAAAATTCAATTAGCCTAACTTAAATGAAACTCATGTTGAGATTATAAGTACAGTCTATTTTATTGACCATTGTTTATTAATTGTTTCATTTTTGTTAGTTATATTCTGAATATTGGTAGTTCAGTGTATATTTCACAAAAAAAAACAGTTTAGTCTGTTTTGTAATGCTTTGTTGTTGGTTACACATTAACTACAGGTTCCCAGCCGTGGTCCTGGAATACCCCCTGTCCCTGTCCCTGTCCCATGTTTTCCCTGCACCCAACATACCTGATTCAACGAATCAATTAATTAACAGTCCAATTAACAGTCCTTCCTGAGTTGAAGTATGTGTGTTAGAGTTAATCTCTCCCTCTCTCTCCCTCTCTCTCTCTCTCTCTCGAGTTACACATGCTACTCCTGAGATGCCAGTGAACTTGACCCCTTCTGCTCTCTGGACCTGCCTGATCCATCCTGATGCTCTACTTCTGGTTGGAGTTCTCATCGGTTGGAGATCGCTCGCTGCTGGTGGGGGTGGCCCCACGTGGACGGCCTGAAGATCATTGGGATTGCTGTGGATGGTGCCACTTGGGGACCGTGAAGATGGCTTTGGACTGTGGTTCATATGGGCAGTTGTACTGTGATGGCTTGGGACTGCGATTGCTGTGGTGGCTTTGGGGCTGCACTCAGATCTCCATCAGTGGACAGTGGATAGGTTCAGCAAAACTTCATGTAAAAACTGTAAAGAATTTCCTGGTTACACAACTACACTACTTGTCCATGTAGTACACAATTATAAAAGGTATTTATTGATAATCGCACTATCCGTTGTCACCCAGATGAGGATGGGTTCCCTTTTGAGTCTGGTTCCTCTCAAGGTTTCTTCCTCATATCATGTCAGGGATTTTTTCCTTGCCACCATCACCTCTGGCTCGCTCAATCGGGATACATTCATGCATTTACAATTTATATCCTGAATGTATTTATTTCTGCAAAGCTGCTTTGTGACAATGTCCATTGTTAAAAGCGCTATACAAATGAAATTGAATTGAATTGAGTTGGGAAAACACTAAAATGTGCAGGACAGGAGGTTCTCCAGGAACTGGATTGGGAAGCCGTGTGTTAAACAATAGCCTAAACAATACCATTGATATTATCTGGCAACCAGTGTTTTCTGCTGCAGTAGTGTTAGTGTCACATGCTCTCGTCTCCTGGTGATGGGAATCACTTCACTGATTCAATTCGTTTAAACAAATCCTTTAACCATGTGAGATCCCAACCATTTAGGATCCAACGTGTTTATCCAATGATAGTATTTAGGCTTGGTGCACTCTATGAAATTATTCAAACTCTCCAGGGATCTTGCAGAATTTTACAAAAACAAGCACAACTTTAGACCAAAGCAAACATGGTGGTCCATGTCCATTGCAGTTTCTGTCTGAAGTTTCTGTCCAGTGTCTTGCTTTTGTCCCTCTGTTGTAGTAGGAGTTACATAATAATATGTTAATGTTTATAGACAGTCCCTTTGATTGTATAACTGAACCAGCTTGTCCTCCAAATGCTTGGTCTGTCTTGTTTGCAAGTAAGCCTCCATTCATTCTGCCGCTTGGCTTCAGGTCTAATCTCTAGCCTACATATCACCAGACAATGTGAAATGTCTAATAATTTAAACCCAAAACCGGTCCATATTGTTCTTCTTCACTGGGATTGGGATACAACCTACTTATTAACATTATTCAAACAGCAGTCTGGGTTTTGTTTTCATATTGTGTTATGGGTAAAGTTGGAAAAAGTACTGAGAAATTACACATAAGTAAATGCATAATATGAAAGTATAATGTGTTGAAATCTTGCTCAGTTAAAGGTCAAAAATATCCAGCCAAAATGTATTGAAGTGAAAAAAAAAAAAAGTTGCTACTTTTAAATGTACTGAAATATCGCAGGGTCACGGGGGAGCCTGGAGCCTATCCCAGGGGACTCGGGGCACAAGGCGGGGGACACCCTGGACAGGGTGCCAACCCATCACAGGGCACAATCACACACACAACAGACAATTTGGAAATGCCAATCAGCCTGCAACGCATGTCTTTGGACTGGGGGAGGAAACCGGAGTACCCGGAGGAAACCCCGGAAGCACTGGGAGAACATGCAAACTCCACATACACAGAGACGGGAATCGAACCCCCGACCCTGGAGGTGCGAGGCAAGCATTTTATGACTGATCTACAACTGTTAGAAGATTATTTTCATTTTAAAGCAAGTATGTCGTTTTGCCTGAAAACATCATACAGGCTCTGTAAATTTGCTGGTAATGGGATCGAGAGATTTGTAACAAGAATTTGTAAAAATGTAAGGAGAGAAAAGGCTTTCTTATCTGGAAAGTGTGTGTAAATAAGAGTACCAGTATTCAGTTTTAGTAATACATATAAATACGGCAAAACATATACTTTAGTAATAAAATACAGTACTGTGCAAAAGTCTTAGGCCCCCTATTTTTTTAGTACCAACTTTGTTATAGATTTGTATTTTATGACGTCTACATTATTGATTCAGTACGAAAACATTTTAGACTCCAAACATTAGTTTTCCAGCACAAAATTAAATGTTACAGAAAAATGATTGTATGTCAGTAAAGAAAGCGGCAGATTACATAAGAGACACTTTTCAGACAGAAAAAAAAACATAATGAAGGCTGCTGGGTTTCGGTGCAAAAATAAGAAGCGAGTCGACAGTCGAAGTCTCCAGAAGAACTGCGGCTGCTTCTGCAAGATGCTCACTAACACTTACAGCTCATTTCCTTATAAAACTGCACACACTGCACCTGAGACTACTATTTTTTCTTTTAAAGCGAAGGATCATCACACCAAATACTGACTTTGTTTCATTGATTACTGTTTACTGCTCTTTATAGTATTTTTTTAAATGTAGACATATTTATTTCATTATTTTTGAAGGCATCTTTGCTCTACAGCATTTCTTTGCATGTGCCTAAGACCTTTGCACAGTACTGTATATATATCAAGTATTATTATATATTATAATATTATTATATAATAATATAATATTATTATATAGTATTCAAGCATTGTGGGCATAACTGCGTTGTACAACAGCTTGATCAATGAAAGCCAATGTTCTATAAGTCTATAGACTACATGGGAAAAGGCATGTTCGATTCATCCTGTCAGAATCGACTCGCCTAAAGGATTCAGAAAGAACCGATTCGTGAGTCTCTCATCACCAGCATCTCTGTCGAGGACAAAAGCGGCACCTGCGCGCTGGCTGGAGACGGAAATGCAGCTTTGTTTGTGCTGAGACATCTCTGTGACATCTGTGACTCGATCAGGAACACGACAGTGATTATCTTCTCGAAAGTAAACACAAAGGATTAGAGGGAATATGTTGTTGTTATCGGCGCTCTTCCATCACCAGCTGGGCTTTGTGCTTTTCTGCTTCGCCAGTGCAGGCGTCTCTGGCGCCTCTCAGATTTCCGATCTGAAGTCCAAGCTGTCCGGTGTGGAGGAGCTGCTGGAGGAGTTCCGCAAGCAGCTGCAGCAGGACGACTCGTATCAGAGCGCGGAGGACGCCAGCGACGCGTGTCTGAGCGACTTCGACGCGGCGGAGGAGCGCATCATCCGCGCCATGGCCTCCATCGAGCGCGGCGCCACCTTCCTGTCGGCCCCGGGCCGCGTGTACAGCCGGCGGGACTGCGTGCGCGCGTGCTGCGCCGAGCCGCGCTGCACCACGGCCATCGTTCAGGAGCAGCCGCAGCAGCCGGACAGCGGCGGTGGTCTGCGCTGCTACCTGTTCAACTGCACGTACGGCGGCGCGAGCGTCTGCGCCTTTTCGTTTCAGCGGGGCTTCAGCACCTTCAGCCGGGTCGCGCGCAACGTCAGCGCGTCGCGAGAGCGTCACCGCAGGCCTCCGGAGGAGGATGAAGATGGAGACTCGGCGATGCGAGGTACAAGGGTTTTATGGAGATCCACCAGGATGGATGGCTGCTGAGCTGAGATCAAATGCCAGTCTAATACTCAGATGCTCCTGAAGGTCATGGTGGATTAGCACTGTGGTCCTGGAGTAAACAAACACACACACACACACACACTGGCCTGCTTGTTTTTTTCCTGGCTCTAAGCTAATTGATAGGCCCTTAGGTATATTATAACAGGAAAACCACTGAAACATGCCACCTGAATTTGCAAACTGTTATAGATGCAAGGTTGAGCATTCGTGCCATTGACCAGATAGCACATCACTCAATGTTTGATGCTTGCACTGTATTTGAATTTTGGACCAGAAGATCTGGGACTTGAACCCACGACCTTCAGGTTCACCTTCGGGTTACAAGTTCGACTCTCTAACCATTAGGCCACGACTGCCCCCATATACACACTATATGGTCAAAAGTTTGTGGATGCCTGATCATCACACCCATATGTGCTTGTTGAACATCCCATTCCAGATTTAGTCCCCTCTTTGTCGCCTCTACTCTTCTGAGAAGGCTTTGCAGTAGATGTTGGAGCGTAGCTATGGGGATTTGTGTTCATTCAGCTACAAGAGCATTAGCGAGGTCAGGCACTGATGTCAGTGAGGAGTTCTGGAGAGCAGTCGGTGTTCCAGTTCATCCCAAAGGTGTTCGGTAGGGTTGAGGTCAGGGCTCTGTGAAGGACACTGAAGTTCCTCTGTGTCAAACTCATCAAACCGTGTCTTTATGGAGCTTGTTTTGTGCACAAGGGCATTGTCATGCTGGAACAGGTTTGGGCTTGACCCCTTAGTTCCCTTTAGTATTAGAAATGCACTGATATGAACATTTCTGTCTGATCAGTACCAATACTGACATTTTGGGGGTTTGGCTTTCACAGTTTTTGTCAGAAAATGTATTTTTTTGTTTCCTCATATTTCAAGTACAAGTATGTTTCTAAAATATATAGACAAATGTAATTCCTGATTTATGCAGATGTTTGCACTTGCATTTAATACATGGGTTATAAATATCAGGAAACTATCAGGTTAACATTCTTTATTTTTTCAGTTTCTAATGAAGCCAAAAGAGAAAGCATGCTTTTTTTTTTTGTTTAAAATTGATTCCTCTTCAGCTTATTTCACCTTCACCCTATGACAGCTGATTACAGGTAAAGGCTAAAAGAGAAAACGTGAACACAATAGGCCCAGAGCAGATGTTTTCCGTATCTAAAGCATCACCTGCAGCATCCCCCACTCCCCCCCCCCCGACTCACCTCACATGAAACCATCGGCACTGACAGTTGGCTGTTTCGAAACAGCTTCTGTTGGCTATTATGTCTGTGCATTTTTGTTTTATTGATTGGTACCATTTATTGGCCAATGCACTGGTGAATCCCTCCAATGATTGAGGGAAAAGTCAAAAGAAGGAAAAGCATTACGATTTAAACAGACATGTTTCCCCAAGTACATAACAGGCGTTCATTTTGACTTCGGCACAGAGCAGGTCTAGGTTGCGTTCCACACTTCTGGAGCAGTTTGTTTGGTCAGGAAACTTAGTTAATCATTTACAGCGTTGAGCCTTGATTCTGTCCTGTTGCACTAATGTAAAATAACGAAGAGGGTAAAGTGATTTCATTAGGTGTGCTGTTGAATTACCTTGTTTTTATGTCTTTGTTTGAATTTCCATTACACATCAACTTGCCAGATTATTAGTTAGTAGATCTATATATATATATATATATATATATATATATATATATATATATATATATATTTTATAAAAATATATATATATAGTAATAAACATTTCACCCAGTGTATATAAGCTATTCAGTCACATTTCATAAATTCATAATTCTGCTAATTTCTGTGAATTTTTACAAAGCTGAATAATTATTTACGTTAGTATTTAACACAAGACAATGAATTTGTTGATGGTTGTTTACAGATATGTTGCCATGTAACTAGGTAGCAGTAATATTAGGTATTTTTTTCCTAGATTTAAACTTACAGATGTCTCAGAAACCAGCGCTGGGATAAAAACGTCCACTTTTTGGCACATTAAAATCTGCTTAACAACTTCAGCCTTGCAGCTGGAACTGCTGAAAAATTAATCCGCACCTTCTGACCAAACAGATCAGAGAATTCAACAGCACTGTGGTATAATAAACCACTAATCTCAAAGTAACACAATAAGTGAATATGTATTAATTGATGCTAAACTAAATACTGTATTAACAGATGTTTATTTCAGCCAAAATTAAAAAAACAAAAACATATTACAGAAAATAATACTACATGTTGATAATTCACTGAGCTAAATATTGGCAGCCACCATTTGGTCTCACGTTTGTTTTTTTTTGCCAAATTTACCAAATAACCACCACAAACATATTCATTATGGCATTAGCTGATAGACTTCTTTTCGTTCATGGATGAAATTAATACAGGGATTTAATGCGTGGCTTATTTGGTTTGTTATTTAAAGTTATACAAGCATTGAATGCTATCATTATGTGATGGTTCATTCATGAAAACTAATGCTGTAAATGATGTCAGGAAAAGTGTTAACTTGAAAGTTTTCTTTTGGTGAAGGTCACAATACACCGTCGTATTTGTACATACTGGGTTGCCAGTTTATTTAGCTATACTGGTGTAGAAATTAATGAACTCATGTATCCTCTGTGATGTTTGTTAGAGCTAGACGAACCCCCACGCAGCGACGCTGGAATGGACGTGGTGATCCAGCTGCCTACGGACTGGGCCATACTGGATGGCAGGGACAGCATGGATGACCACGGTGTCGTACGTTACGAATGGGCGCTCGTTAAAGGAGATCCGTCAATCAGCATGAAGGTATAGACACTCAACAGTGCACTGTACAAACGGGATTACTCGGATTATAGGAAACATTTGCTTAAGCCTTGCAGTCATGCTTTTAGTTCTTCGTCTTCTGCTTAACACACAGCAGCACTATAAATGTGTCATCAGCAGAGTGCATAAAATCATGCAGATACAAGTCAAGAGTTCCCGGTAACGTTAATGTCACACATCACAATGGGGAAGAACGTGATCTCAGTGACTGTAACAGTGGCATGGTTGTTGGTGAAAAACAAAAACGTGTATTCTTGTTGAATGAGAGATGTCAGAGGAGAATAGACTGGGCTGACCTGACAGGAAGGATACAGTAACTCAAATAACCACTCTTTACAAACATGGTTGAGAAAAGCATCTCAGAAAGCACAACACATCGAACCTTGAGGGCTACGACAGCAGAAGACCACATCGGGTTCCACTCCTGTCAGTCAAGAACAGGAATCTGAGGCTACATTGGGAACAAACTCTTTGACAGTACGCATGTTGTCCACTTATATATAGCAGTCATTGGCGTCTACCTGCAGAACCGAACGTTTCAGTTGACTGGAGGTTTTTTTTTTTCTTTTCTTTTTTGCACCGTTCTGTGTAGACTGTAGAATCCCAGGAGATCAGCAGTTTCTGAAAAAGCAACCTGTCTGGCACTAACAACCATGTCACGGTCAAAGTCACTGAGATGAATGCCGTGAGCTAGAGACCTGCAGTCCAGAGGCACTATACAAACGAATGGGTTGATAAAGCTGCACTACCGCCTGTTTACCAAATCAGGATAAGAATAATGCTGACAAGTGAAATGGTAGAATCACAATGGAAAAGAAATACATCTGATTTAATGTTTGTTAGAATGTAGATATGAACAGGCGCTAAATTAAGGCACACACAGTGAGTCAGCAGCGACATCGCCTCCTTGACTACTCACCCACACAAAAATGGTTAGACAGGCTGATGTGTGTGTGTGTGTGTGTGTGTGTGTGTGTGTGAGAGAGAGAGAGAGAGAGAGCTCCTCTCCTGTCCACTTGTTCAGAAGGACAATAAAAGCCTTGTTAAAGCTTGGGTGTGGTCTTGGCCTCAACTTGTTTTTTATAATGAAAACCACCTCTGATGTAATTCCTCTTGACTAATTACATGGTTTTTATGATGGCTTCTTCTATACCAGTGAATGGATTAACATTAGATAATGTATGTACAGCAATGAAGAGATGTTCTGTCATGTCTGGTTAATGTTCATACCAGCTGGTGGGCCATTTTTAAACATTCCCAATGCAACACTATGTAAGAAATAAAACACGATGGAGAGTGCTCTTACAGGAAATTAATCAGTGATGGTGTGGTGTGGTGTGGTGTGAGGCCGTTATCACCCCGGAGTTGATTATTTTCCAGTAGCAGCATGTCCTGATGTGATCACATCATACCTCTTATTTATATATCATATATAAATTGTCCACGGTTACAGTTTTTAATAGATTAATGAATGTTGTTGAACTTTAGAGATTTAGAGTTAGGACGTTCTAAAACCTTCTTTGGTGTTTACGCAGGTTACCCACCCGGGTCTGCTGAAGCTGAGCGGGCTCAGAGAGGGCGTCTATACTTTCCAGATGACTGTCACTGATACCATAGGACAGAGGAGTTCGGATAACGTCTCCGTCACCGTGCTGGCACCTGAACACCACGCAGAAGGTTAAAACCCGCAAACTCGTTACCTGTCCTTTGCGTTCTGCATCTTTCTCTCCATCTCTGTGTATCACTATGCTTTTGTGTGTGTGTGTGTGTGAGATCAAATCATAACCCGTGCGTTCTGTTCTGTTCTTTTTCTTGTAGTATGTACTCATCATTGCTCGCCGTACCAGTTCATGTGTGACGACGGCTGCTGTATCGACATTAGCTATGCCTGCGACGGCAAACAGCACTGTCCTGATCGCTCAGATGAAGACTTCTGCCGCAACTGTGGGTCTATCTCCTTAAACTCCTGGCTTATCTTTGAATTATTTTTCTTAAAGCGTATTCAGTAGCTCATATGAATTATTTGGTAACTTTGGTGACTGTATGTAAGGAGTCTCCAGTGTTCAGACACAGGACGAAGGGCTTAGCGCTTTCACAATAACACGACAAGCTGCATTTTTTTCTTATTATCGATAACAGGAACGTGTCATCGATTGTTTTTTTTTTTTCTCCAACATATTATCATCTCACTAGCTATTTAAAAATATCTCAGCAGGCAGTGTTAAATCTAAGAAATATTTCCGAAGTTAACAGGGTTTATACTGTGACTAAAGGCAGGGGAGCTGAATGGCCTGTTGTGCTGTGTGTATCTCTTCATATTTAGTCGACGGAGGCCGCAAGACGGTGACTCACACAGCCAGCGCTCCGTCTCAGAGCGGAGGAGCCAGAGAAGCAGAGGGCCGAGCCATGATCCCTTCAGGACCGCGTAATACTGAGACCCCTGTAGAGCCCAAACAACAAAAACAGCTTGCAGTTGACCAAGGTAACAACGCTGACCTCATAGCAGACCTACAGCTAGTAACGATAATGATACTAAACCTTATAACTAGTCAAGGTAAGATTTTAAGCCTCACACTCACACACACACACACACACATTATGTGGAGCAGCTTTAATCAAATCGGGGTTTCAGAGAAGAATTCCCATCTTTTTTCGGTCGTTCTCTTGCTTTCTGGAAACAATGCTCCTCTGTGTCTTGTTACCTGATCCTCTGCGAATCTCAGGGCTGCTACTCGTAGCAAAGGCCAAGTACAGGCTTGTTACTAATTTCCCTCTCTCTCTCTCTCTCTCTCTCTCTCTCCTCCAGCTCATTTTCTGTCTCTCTAACCTACAAACACACACACACACTCTATATATACTGTATATAACCTAAAAGGGCAACATTTTAAGAATTCTGTAGAGGTACAGAAAGCTAGATGGGGTTTATCTCAGATGTTATTTCATCTCCTCTTCTCTCTCTCTCTGTCTCTCTCTCTCTGTCTGTGTCTAGATCCCTGCACGATGCCCCCTGTGGTCGGTCCGTGTAAAGGCGTTTTCCCACGCTGGTACTACGACCCCACAGCCGGAGAGTGTAAACACTTCCTGTACAGCGGCTGCAAAGGGAACCACAACAACTTCCTGCAGCAGGCTGACTGTGCAAACGAGTGCATCCAGAAACCTGGTGAGCAAATACCCCAATTTGGTGACCCTAATTACTCTTGTCGCCTCAGGGAGTTTTTCCTTGCCACCGTCGCCTCCGGCTTGCTCATTAGGGATAAATTGAAATTGAAATTTGATATCCGGATTTCTGTAAAGCTGCTTTGTGATAATGTCCATTGTTAAAATGGCTACACAAATAAAACTGAATTGAATAGAATCCCAAATATCAGAAACATGAGGAAGACGTGAACGATGAACATGGCAATGTGTTTCAGCTCCAGGTGATCGGCAGGCCACTGCAGCGCCTCCTCCCACCACACACACAAACACAGGTACTGCACTTCTGCACTCATCTTTCATCCTTTCTGTGTAATATTTTATAGGTCTTGTACTACACTCTTAGGAAAAACAATGGCTCTTGGACAGTTAAATGTTTTAGCTTAATAAAGGGATCTGGTTCTGGAGCCCTGTCTGGTAGTTATGATGCAGTAGATGTGATGAGATTTACTGGAAATGAGCTTTAAATTTTAAAGTTTACTGTTTACTGTTTGTTACTTGTCTTAAGTTAGTTTATCCAGCTTATATTACGGAGAAACCGCAAAGCCGTTCACCCCATACCATGACAGAAGAATCAAAGTTACCGCTTTGTCTCTGTTACAAAGTGCGACGTTTACAGTTACATTTATATTTATGGCATTTGGCAGACGCTCTGGATAAGGATAGGATAAGGGTAAGGGCGTCTGTCAAATGCCACAAATCTGTCAGGCGAAAGACTCTGTCGGGGAGGAAATACAGTAAGAAAAGCACACAGGCAACACTTTTTTAATTAAAGTGCTAATTTAAGTACTTCGGGAAGTGGTAGGTCTTTAGACGTCGTTGACTCAGCTGTTCGGACATCTAGGGGAAGTTCATTCCACTGCTTAGGTGCCAGAACAGAGAAGAGTCTTGATGCATGCCTTCTAACACTAGAGACTCCTTCCATCAATGTTAAATAAATGTAGCCTTAAAGAAATACTCACCCTATCAATAGTTGCACGTTCATGTATCGGCAGAGCTGCTGTTATAGAAAATCAGTTGAAGCCTTCTGACCAATCAGAATCGAGAATTCAACAGGGCTGTGGTATAAATGCTATTAAATGTGTGTGTGTGTGTGTGGGTGTGTGTGTAGCTGCCAGGTCACCCAGCGCTGAAGTCAAATCCAGGAATTCTGCATCATTATCCCAGAATGTTCAGCCAGTAACCAAAGCTCATACAGAATTGAGTGGACACTCGCCACCAGAGTCAGGTTTGTGTGTGTGTGTGTGTGTGTGTCATGTTAATAACGCTTAATGTTTTCCTATAAACAAATCCAGCTTGGCACCAGCCTTCACACTGAGCCTAAAGTTAGCTAGTTACAGTGCTTTGCAAAAGTATTAACCCCCCTTGGTGTTTTTCCTGTTTTGCTGCAATACAACCTGGAATTAAAATTGATTTTTTGGGGGGGGGTTTACACAACATGCCTACCACTTTGAAGGTGCAAAAATAGTTTTTATTGTGACCCAAACAATAATTAAGACAAGAAACAGAAATCTTGAGTATGCATAAGTATTCAAAATGTAATGAGGAAAAAAAAAAAAACAGGACAAACACCAATGGGGGTGAATATTTTTTGCAAGGCACTTGGAAGCGACCAGGCATATGAGTGTCATTTACGAGTTTAGTTCTCCATGTTGGCTTTTAGTTAATAAACTAAAGTTAGGTTGCATTATGAATAAGAGAGGATCCTCAAATCATAGTACTAGTGTAACACATACTGTGTCATAGTACAGCCACTATTATGCAATTATCTTATTATTAAATATTAATGATGTGTGTGTGTGTGTGTGTGTAGGTGCGATCCTGGCTCTGGTTCTCGGGGTGATTATTAGCGCTCTGCTCTTGTTGATGGTGGGCTGCAGGCTGCGGGTTCGACGTCACAGGAGGAAGAAAGCTCTGCCGCTCACCACCGAGGAATCTGATTACCTCATCAACGGCATGTACCTGTAGTGCAACATGCACATGTGTATATCACACACACACTCGTACACACACACACACACACACACACAAAATGAGCAGAGTGTGCTTATGTGCATATTTGGAAGGGAGAACCATGGAAATAATTAAAAATATAATGTAGAATATCAGCTGCTACACTGAGTCTGAATACGTGTCTGATATGAAGCAGTTCAGCTTGTTTTGATATTCGATGTCTTACCTTCACTTGATGAGATGTGTGTCAAAAGAGTCATAGCAGGAATGTCTTAACAGGAAAAAATTCACACTGATATCATTTAATCCAGTAAAAAAAAAAAAAAAAAAAATACTAGAGACACCTGCACCTG
This sequence comes from Pangasius sanitwongsei, assembly GCA_037576675.1. Taxonomy (NCBI): domain Eukaryota; kingdom Metazoa; phylum Chordata; class Actinopteri; order Siluriformes; family Pangasiidae; genus Pangasius; species Pangasius sanitwongsei. The sequence continues at coordinate 11,600 of JAKKZI010000090.1, read as the reverse complement.
TCAAGAACAGGAGTCTGAACCTGGACAGCTGAAGACCAGGTGATGTTTTATCTAGTTTCAGTGATCCTGTGCTCACTGTAGCCTCAGATTCCTGTTCTTGGCTGACAGGAGCAGAACCTGACGTGTTTTTTCTGCTGTTGTAAGCCATCTGCCTCAAAGTTCGTGCATTCTGAGATGCTTTTCTGCTCACCACGGTTGTAAAGAGTGGTTATTTGAGTTACCGTAGCCTTCGTGTCAGCTCCAACCAATCTGGCCAGTCCCGTCTGACCTCTCTCATCAACGAGGTGTTTCCACCAGCAGAACTGCTGCTCGCTGGATGTTGTTTTTTGTTTTTCGCGCCATTCTGTGTAAACTCTAGAAACTGTTGTGTGTGAAAATCAGCATGAGGTTGGCATATTCTATTAGTGGCCTACTATATTTTGAAGATATAAAAACAGAAGAAATAGAGGCTGGTTTTTCCAAATTTAAATGATGATCTTAATAAGTTGTGCATCAAAATGAAAATTCTGGATCAAAAACTACAACCAAAACCCAGAAACAAGTCCTGTATTATTATTATTATTATTATTATTATTATTAAGTGCTGTTACATCCTTGTTAAATAAATACAAGGTGAATAAACAACACTATATTACTGTAAAGTTATTCCTTTTAATAAGACTCCACAAAACCTAGAAATAAAATAATATAAAAATCTAAAATGTTTTACAGAATTTATCTGTGAAACTTACAATAACACCTAGTCCTTTTTTTTTTTTCCTTTCTTTTTTTTTTACCTGGACTTTTTTTTTTTTTTGGTCAAATTTGTCTTTCCAAAACTACTGAAAACATATATATATATTTTTTTTGCCATTTTCACCTGAAATGATTTCAGTCCATCTGTTAAAAATAAAGGTTTTTAATTACATGTGAATAAAGTATTTCTTTCCACACAGAGTCCTTACCAGCACAAGACTGTATTTCGAATATGGATGTATCGATAACATTTCATCATTATTTTTCTTATTAAGGTTTTACTTGTGTAATTTGGGTTTATAGATATTATTCTCTTATTTTGACATGCTGTTTCAGCCCACATTTATGGATCTACAGTGAGGGGTAAATAGATATTCAGACACGTGTTTTGGGTATTTAGTATACGCCTAGTGCATACATACACACGATTAGTTATTGCTGTGGTTCTGTAGCTTTTTTCCATTTGACTGTTTTTGAATAATGAGGTCCCCCCTGAGAACTTTCCAAAGCTCTTCGATCTATTTCCCCTTTTTTTTTTTAAAACTTAAATCTTTGTTTATGCTTACGAATACATCCTCTTTTCTTCATATTTATAAGTACAAAGTCAAAAGACATCATGCATGGAAATTTGAAGTGAATGTACTGTATGCACTGGAGGTATATTAAATAATAAAAAAAGAAATGAACCTTCAGTGTAAATATTATTTGTTGGTGGGGAAAAATTCTCCAGAAGGAGAGTAGAGAGAATCATGCTGACTCCAGAAGCTCAATAAAAAAAAAAAGAAAAAAAAAAGAGGTGTTTATTATGTCTGATAAAAGAGCAATTCAAGTAGCAGACTGAATCAAAATTCGTATACGTCGTAATCTGACAAAGGGGCTGTAAAGACAGGGTTGCGTGAGGTCACTGGAGTGCAGATGCACTCTAAAACTGGCTCAGACTGGTTTCTTGAACAACGCTGAGAAATCAGAACCTAAATCCTTGAAAGATCTGATAAAGGAGGATGTTGCAAGCTCAAAAACATGATGGAAAAATAAGATCACCGCACCATTTGTGTACATCCCATCGCAGCCGAATTGTATTGATTGCTGTTACGGCTCGACACGATCCTTTCTGCCAACTAGGATGCGTGTGTGTGTGTGATTTGGACTCCTAAGCTTGTGACACACATCAGAGCAGGAAAGGATGATGATTTAAATCCTAGTTCTCCTCCGAACAGACTTCAGTTCTGCTGCTTTATGATTTATTCAAGTCGCTATCCGACCTAAACTGAGCACAAGCAGCATTCTCTCTACTGTTTCCATCCAACCATTTAACATGATTCATTGCGCAATGTGAGAAAGAGGAGCAACAAGATGATGTCGGTTACTTCCTGTTGTCTTCAGAATCTTCCCAAGGAAATGACAAGAAGGAAAACAGAATTTTACTACAGAAACTCTAGCGTATCTCGGTTGGACAAGCTGGTGAAATTTTTTCCAGGCTAACAGTAAGAAGAAAAAAAAATGAGGCAAAATTCCTCTTGAACCACTTGAGGCATGTTTACCACCTTAACCTTCAGGGCTTCCAGAGCATTCTTAGGTGCAAATATACAATCTGCATAAGAAATAGCTAAAAGGAAACCTGCCTTGTCATCTGATTTGAACCAACGAGTCTGAAAAAACTGAGAAAACTAGCTGAAGTGTTGTTTTTTTTTTTTTTTCTGCTTATTCGCCAAGTGACATGAAGCAAATGAAATGTGTGAGTAGGTAACAGGAAGTTGGTCTCTGGAATAAAAAAATCACAATCCTCTGATCAAATCGGTAAACGCAGTATGAAGTCTGATGGCATTTTGTGAAAGTGAAAGCCCCTGTGTTTTTCTCTGGCCTGCTACCGTGTCATCTCTGGCTAATCTGTACTGTACATGTGCTGCTATACTTTCAATACGCTATGTACGCCTATCTATGGAAATTTATGACTATATTTGAAAAAATATATATATGATTTTGTTAAAGCTCCAATGACATTTCTGGAAATCTGTTGTTTTTTTTTTTTCTTCTTATGAGCAGACTCACTTTTATTAGGGGCAAGGAAAGGAAAGCGTATGTGCACGGGTTTCGCGTAGTTTTGCACGGCTTCTCCGCATGACGACTGGAAGATCTCTCAGTGTTAGAGTTGACAAACTGCTGTGGTAGAAGATAAATAAACCACTTTGGGATGTGCTGTTATTGGAAAATAATAAGCTTTGTGGTGGTAAGAGTAGCATTAGTTTGGGGCAGGCTGTATCACACCACCCCACTGTTGATTATTTTCCTAGAACAGCACAGTTCCATGTGTGCTGGGAGGAAAAAGCTTGTATTTAGCACGATGATGCTTTTTTTTCCCCCCCCCCAGTTTTTGTAGCCTTAAAGGTTAACAAGGATTTCCTTCCAGGAAGGCTTCCAGGTATAACCCTTAAACAAGGAAGCCCCCCCGACACTAAAATTATATATATATATATATATAGTGGTGGAAATCAACCCACTATGATCAAGTTCTTACTCTTATTAGCATATTTGACTGGTCACTCAGATTGATCCACACCTCAATAACTCAAAAACGCTATAAATAACGTCCACTTGAATCTGATGTGTTTGTGTAAAGTTCAGGAATCAAAGGTTCTAGGCTCTAACAAATAGATACAATATTGCTGTACACATTTAAACAGAAATAATCATGAAATAAACCCGTAATGAGAGAGTACCTGGCTACAAAACCCCCCGCACTAATGAACAGAACGGTGACCCTAACATGCCAGAACGGGCGAGCTGCATTAACACTTCCTTCACATGTGATGGCCGTGATGTTGAAAAGGAAAAGGAAGCGGGAGACGGAATGGTTTGCACTGTGTTGGGTTTTATTTGTACAAAGCCACGTGTGTGTCACAATCAGCATGGTGACAGCCAGCATGTCCACAGTGGAAGGGGACACAAGCTCAGCCCTGCGTGTGTGTGCGTGAGAGAGAAAGAGAGAGTGTTTTTTTAAACACGTGTGTGTGTGTGCTTGTTGCACGCGGCGTGAACCTCTGGAGCGTGTTGGACAGAGCGGATGTAAGCGGTCGGTCTACGATGGCATTAGCAACGAGCTGTTTGTTAATCAGCTAGGGTTAAGATAGTGTCACGCCAGCCGGAGCAAATCTACGCTAAACTGTGCTGCAGCAGTGGGGTCTGAATGGAGATTTGGCGCGGAGGCTCGGGAAACGTACGCGCCGCTTCGCGAGGAAGAACTGTTCCTAAGAAATTCATCTCGAACCGATGCACTTGTGCGAAGAAAGTGGAATACTTTTCAGAAGAACCGCTTTTAGGTTCATGACCAATAGTGCATATGGAAGTATGATAATTTGTTATAGTAGTGTTTTTCAGATTGTGGTAAATGTACTATTGTGTAATCCTTAAGATTTTTGCAGCTAATTAGCAGAAAGGAAAGGTTGAAAGGGGGGGTGTGTGTGTGTGTGTGTGGGAGGGGGCTTCAATCGAGAATCGATCTCTAACGATAAGTCTGAAAAACCCTGATCAAGAACACTTCATTGATCTAATCTCAGTCGCAGCTCTAGCTACCAAGCGAATCTACTCTCTACAAATTCCCAGCCAAACTTCCAGAACGTTTTACAAACCTAACTGGACATGTCCGGGGAGAAAACCAAAAAAAAAAAAAAAAAAAAAAAAAAAAAAAAAAACAATAACCCAGGTTTTCGGGAGCCCCCCTTTAAAATGGCCAGAAAACCTGGTGGGGAATTATCGTTTAAAAAAAAGCCCATTCAAATAGTTAAAA
>JAKKZI010000089.1:0-63827 GCA_037576675.1 Pangasius sanitwongsei | reverse complement strand
TCTTAACGCATGGTTTTTCCTTCTGGAGCATCAGTGAGCGTTTGAACCTTCTGTAATAGTTGCATATGAGTCCCTCACTTGTCCTCAGTGTGAAAAGATGGATCTCAAAATCATACAGTCATTGTTGGAAAGGGTTCAGATATACAAAAATGCTGGAAAACCAAAGAATTTGTGGGACCCTGAAGGATTTTTCTGAAGAACAGCAGGCAGTTTTAACTGTTCAGGACAAACAGGGGACTCATGAACAACTATCACTAAACAAAAAAAACACAGCTGTGGATCATTCAGGTAACAACACAGCATTAAGAATCAAGTGGATGTAAACTTTTGAACGGAATTTTATAAATTCAACTATTATTTTCTCTTGTGGACTATATGTAAACATCTTTTATGTGAAATATCGTATTCAGGTCAGCACTAAATAAACAATAACATGCCAACTCTTATTTTGGCTAAATAATTAACATTTTGCAGATTCTGAAAGGGGGATGTAAACTTTTGACCTCAACTATATGTATAAAACAGGTACGGGTAGAACTGATATTTAACACAAAGCACATTTTAATCTGCGTTTCACAACAATGGCCTGTTTATTCACAAAGAGAGGCCAAAATCCTTTTTGTTTTCTGTTGACTCGTAAGACTGAAGTTTGCAAATGCGAAGGCCCTTTTAAGGGAAACTAATCACGCGCTCGACTTGTGACCCGATTGGTCCTGAAATAAAACAGCAATTGACATCATTTGCTGTTTTATCATTTTGATTTATCTGTAAGCATAGCAGGAGAGCAGGATGGATCGTCTGCAGGCAAAGCTGTTATCGCTATCGTTGTCCTCCTGCTCTCTGCTCCACAATCGTCCCACAAAATCAACCTCATTCATCAGTTCCCAGGAGCAAGGAACTAATTGACTTCGCCTTTAGATTCCCTTGAGGCAGTGTGCTAAGACAATGAAGGAAAGCTTTGTCCTACACACTGTCTTTGCCAAGCTTGTGCCCATGCTCTTATACGGAGGGAAATGAATCAGCTCTGTGTCTTATCTTGCTCTCGCTAATTCGTTCAGCTTTGGCAGAGTTCGTGATTTGCTTGTGTTGTAGGAAGACGCTGTAGTTCCTGCGCTTGATGGTTTCACAGAGCACAGTCTGCAGTCTGCTTTGTTTGATTGCTGTCATTAATCGGGAATAATATGTCCACATCACTGGCATTTTGTGTCGTCTGTTTATTAGCATGACAACGTATACCGTGTCACATAGTATCACCTGGTAACGGATGCTTCGATGTATTACAAGTATAATAGGAGCTGATGCATCTCCTAGAAGTACAATAAGAGAGGACTGGTATTCAATATGACTACGACGTTGAGATATTGTCCACAATTTAATATTCACTAAAAAAAAAACAATTAAAAGATACATTTGAAAGTTGTTGTTCTTTCAGATGCTCCTGTTAGGGGTCGCCACAGCAGACTGTTGGTCCGCATGTTTGATTTAGCACAGGTTTTACGCCGGATGCCCTTCCTGACGCAATCCGCTCATTTTATCTGGGCTTGGGACCTGCATTGAGAGTACACTCCTAGTGGCTGGGTTGGTTCCCTGCCTGGGAATCGAACCCGGGGCCGTAACAGTGAGAGCGTGGGAACCTCAGACGCTAGACCACCAGGGACCGAAAGATACATATGAAAGTAAAAAAATACATATTCATAAATTAGCATAGAATTCATTCTGGATATAATAGCATAAACAGCTCAGTTCAAACAGGTATTTTTAAAGGTCTTTCTGTGTGTTTGTGTGATTGGGTTTCCTCCGGGATCTCCAGTTTCCTGCCAAACCCATTCCAGTAGGTGGATTGACTATGCTAAAATACCCGTAGGTGTGAAATAGTGTGTGAATGTGTGTGTGCATGGTGCCCTGAGATGAACTGACATTCCATCCAGGGTGTATTCCCACCTCGTGCCTAGCATTCCCGGGACAGGCCCCAGCTCCACCGTGACCCTGACCAGGATGAATGAATGGATGAATGAACATGATCTTATGATCTTTCTAGACCTACTGACCATGACCCCAAATGTGGTTCTTCCCCAAACTTTTGCCACAAAGTTGGAAGCACGTGATCTGTCTAGAATATCTTTGTGTGTTGTAACATTACAATTTCTCATCACTGGAGCTAAGAAGCCCAAACCTGTTCCAGCATGACAATACCCCTGTGCACAAAGCGAGACATGAAGACATGGTTTGAGAAGGTTGGAGTGGAAGAACTCGAGTATAATAATAATCATGCAATTTCAAAGATACCTTAGAAAAACTGGCTAGTTTCTTTATTATAGCCATCTTGTTCAATTCTTCTGGCCCAGAAATTTGCTCGGCCCATATTTGACATGCTCGTTTCTTTACACGTCCTATTATTTATGCTTTCTCTCTTCACCCTTGTGCTACATGTTTTTAATACCTGATTCTGGTCTGAATTACGTCTACAGTGTGCTCACTGCACTGATACAGCAGGCCATTAAACCCAGTCCAGCTCTGGCTTCCTGCTATATATGAGCGCAATTTAAAGCCCGAATCTGTAATTTCATTTTTATGGATGGATCAGTTGTCATGGCCACGTGGTACTTAGGTGTTCGAGCTGCGAGGGATCACTTAATCCGGTATTCCTCCTGTCAGGGTTCACTCATGCTCGGAGAACAGAGCATTTGTCATCTCTCTGTCCTTTTTTACAGCCAATAACCCAGCTGTCACATAAATAATGAGTGAGTCTTCTGCGCACTAGCGGGAAAAGCAGCTCCGTTTTTATATGTCCTGGTGTGCAAACATGGAAAAAGAATAAGACAGACTCTCAGGATTCATATTTATTATTTTCATATAATTGCTGTTATTATGCTGTTTTAGGAAAATGATCAATGACTGAGTGACGTGATGCCACCCGGACTATTTTCCTATAACAGCATGCCTCGAAATGTTTTACATTTTTGCCTACAGTTACATTTTATAACATTTCATTAATTAAAGAATGACATGTTGTACTTTGTATCCATTTATAGTTACATTTAATATTATGTAACATCCACGAAACAAGTTAGTGTCATCACTTCCATTTATTAAAACTACAAACAGTCATTCCATCACCAGCCTCTCTTTTTTTTTTTACTTCTTTACAAAAAATAAAAATAAAAAGCTTGTCGTGTTACTGAGAAACTGGAAAGTGCAACCTCCTCTGTCCTGATGACTTTCCAGTGGTGGAAAAACTTACTGACACTGGAGACTCCTTCCAAAAATAAGCATGTCCTCAGAAAAATGTATACAAATATGCTAAACAACACCAAATGTTTATTATTAGACTTCGATTATATGACATGGCCTCCATACAAGTTCCTGTGAATGAGTTGTCGCTATAGAAACAATGGCATAGTAGAGCAAGCGCATTAATATAAACCTGTGATTTGCCTTGCAGGCAGAGCTTCTGTTAAGGGAAATTAATCATCACCTTCTGACCAATCAGATTTGAGATTTATTAACTCCCAGCTTACTAAATCTTTACACAGTACTCAGGATACAGGAGAAGGTTCTTACATGTGTGTACTGCAAACAGCTTGTGCTCTTGTGTAGTTTCTAAAAATAATCCCTATTCCAGCTATAATTAGCTTGGTGATTTATCAAATTAGCACGTCGTTTTGGGGGTCATCCAGGAAGTTAGCCTCGGCCCTGATGGTCATCACCCCTCCCCCAGGGTGTGTGGTAATTGTCTCCAGGCAACAGTGGCATATAACCTGAAGGTTACTGCCAGGTCCAGTGAGATCGCAGATGCCAGCCAAGGGCCAAGAAATCATAAATCAGCCTCCTTTTATTACCCGTATCCCCACACGCTCACAACACCTCTCTCTCTCTCTTCTCATTTCACCCTCCTAGAATGCAGCGTCCTCAAACGCATGGAGATCAGAGTAAATCACTCCGTTTTTATTGTTCTCTCCCTCTGCCCTTGTGCTCTTCACACCGCAGTCCTTCTGCTTTGCTGCAGTGCTCTGTAATGGGCCAGCAGTGTGGGCAGAATAGACTAAAAAAAAAAAAAAAAAGGCAATCCATTACATTTAAAAGAGAGGCTCTAATCTGTAGACACACATGCATCTAAAAGATGCATTAAGAAATCTTCACATGCACACACTTCATTCTTCTCATGCACACACACTTCTATATTTACGAGATGTGTCACATGCTGTTACTGACAGTATTTTAAAGATGCAGGAACAGTCTTTATTCTGAACCACTGATAGTCTTGACAGCCAGAGTCGAACTACCGGGAAATGTTAGTGTACCAATTACACTCAAATTGTAATTAAGTGTATTTCAGTGTATTTGATACACTAGCATTACTCAGTAGTTTGGGTAATTTGATAAGATTTCACAGATTTTACCCTGCTATCAAGCAAACAGATTTTTGATTCTGCATCCAGAGCAATATGGAGCTCTAATATTCATGGAAATGTCTCATTGTTGCATTGTATAGTGGTGATAATTATAATGATTATGCAATACAGCTTCATACAGCTTTATAGAGAAAAGATTTCAATTTGAAAATTCAAAAGCCAAGGCAAGGCAAGTGTTAACTGCTGTGTATATATATATATATATATATATATATATATATATATATATATATTGCATTTGAAATGTTTCACTGTTTAAAGACTTTACTCTGTCGTGTATCTTTGCCAAAACAAAAAAAAAAGGAATACTGAAATCTTAAGGTCACCCAAATATAGTTACTTAAATAACAGTAAAATCCCAGATACATCAAAAACTTGTTACTCGCATGTCTATTATGATGATGTCACCAAATGATACCTCGAATGATTGTTGAATTCTCGAATATGATTGGTCAGAAGGTGCTTATTTATTTTCTATAACAGTAATGCAGGCTTGCAATGCAACTCACTAGTATGTACAGTGGATATAAAAAAGTATACACACCCCTGGTAAAATGGCAGGTGTTTGTGATGTAAAAAAAGAAACCAGGATAAATCAGAAATTTTTCCACCTTCAATGTGAAAATTGAAACCTAACCAAATAGAAATAGAGGGAAAAAAGAAAGGAAAAAAAAAACTTACAATGACCTGGGTGCATACGTGTGCACACCCCTAAGCTAATACCTTTTGATTTCATTACAGCACTCAGTCTTTTTGGGTAAGAGTTCTGCCATCGAAGATGGTGGTGGTAGCATCATGTACTCATCGTGGTTTGCTTTTTAGCAGGAGGAACTGGAAATCTTGTCGCTCTCAGAGGCAGCATGGATGGCGCCAAATACATGCAAATTCGTGAGGAGTCAGCCAGAAATCAGTGTCTAATGCAAAATTTACAAATCCCAACACGACAACGACCCAAAGCACAGGGCAACAACTACAAAGAAATGGCTTGAAAAAAAAGAAAGTTTGTGTTGAATCAAAAACCCAAACTTAAATCCAGTTGAAAATCTGTGGCATGACTTGAAAATTGCTATCCATCAACATTCTCCATCTAATTTGGGAGAGTTGGAGAAAATTCGCAGTGAGGAATTAGAGAAAATGCCCAAATCAACATGTGCCAGAATTTGTGTGTATTTGGCGCCATCCATGCTGCCCTTGATAGTGACAAGATTTTCAGTTCCTCCTGCTAAAAAGCAAACCATGATGTGAGCTTGATGCTACCACCACCACCATCCTCGATGGCAGGAATTGTGTTACCTGGGTGACACAATTTAACACTAAAAATCTCTGTGTGCAGACACACATGCAATCCCTACACTCATTTGCTAATGACTCTCGTTGATTGTCACATTTGGAGTTTGTAGCAGACAAGACATATTGATCTCAAACTTGGGTTGAGAAGGTGGGGGTGATAAAAACAGGAGGTCCTAGTGATTTTTTTTTTTAAACGGTCCAGGAGAATGAAAGTGCTGTGGTGCTCTTATGGTGCCCAGATGAAACTAGTTATCTCTATAATTGGTAAATACAGCTTTGTCATCATGACTGCATGCAGCACATTTGCCCTGTGTCCCAATAATATTTTCCACACACCTTTACCAGTTTCTCCATAGCCATTCTAAAGGGTTGTTTGTGTAATTTATTCACTTAATTACTAATATTACAAATAATATTATTAGACAACCCCTTAGACTCTCAAAGAATTGAGTCATAATAACTGGACTTAAAAGATCAGAACTTGCCTGTAATGCATTGAGATTTGATTTCCTTGTCAATCTGCCTACCTGCATGCTTTTGGACAGTGGGAGGAAACTGGAGAACCTAGAAGAAATCCATGCCAAAATGGGAAGAATTTGCGAAACTCCATGGAGACAGTATCCCGAGCTCAGGATCAGACCCAGGATCCTGGCGATTTGGGGCAGCACCACTACCTATTGCCCCATTAAATTAGTTCTATTCAGATTTTAGGTGTTTGGTTTCAGGTAGCCAGTTACATTGTCTATGCATTACAGATGATTCTAACTTTCTAAAGAGGGTTTAATTAGACCATTCTGTGAAAGCGAAACCCTTCTGCTGTCAGGTACTCGTGGGTTCTGTAGGCGGGTTCCGCCAGAGCAATAAAACCGATAAACTCTTGAGGGTGCTAGATGTAACCTTTTATATAAGAGAGTCCATTGTGCTTACTGTCAAGTGTAATATGAAAAAAAATACTCTCTATTAAGTCCTCTTGTCCTTGTGCTACAAGTGGCCACTTGCGACTGTGTCATGTTCATAAGGGGAAGTCAACAAGGGTGTGTTTAATGTTTTATGGTCTCTAATTATTGTGAACACAGTCTGCTTGGCTTTCATTTTGAACGGGTCCCTTACCCAAATGTGAGATCAAGTCTTAATGAGATAGCAGAGCTAGACAGCAAAGAGCTAATAAACCTGAGGCTATTCACTGGTGATATGACCTTCTGATGTTTTGCAATCTCTGACGTGAATATGACCTGATGAGTGGATTGAAGCTCAGACGGTGTTCTTGACCTTTGATGTGTATATATATTACAGATGCCTGTTTTAGTCCTATTGCATGTCATTGTTATTCTGGAAATCACCAGGTCTTGCCTTAAGTCCTTGAATGTTTTTGATGAAGGGCCAGGGCTTCAGTTACAAGGATGAAACCTGCCTTTGTTTCGAGAGAACAGGGGGAAATTTAGACATAAGGGCTTCAGGGACTTCGTGTTTTCTGTTATTACTGATTAGTGTAATATAAATCCTAGAGATTCTGTTTATGTCTTTGTGTTCATGTTGAGACTGAAGTACCGTAATGATCTGGCAATCTTCAAACAGCAATGAAGATGTGATGTAATGGACACGTTAACTGCCATGTGTGTGTGTGTGTGGGTGTGTGTGTGGCAGTCTGGCAAGCAGCTGGAAATCTGACCTTTGAGCTGCCAGGTGGAATACCTGTTGAAAAGCTTTGATAAATGGAGCTGCAACGCCGTCTTCATTACTACACCACGTGTCTGTATGCACTTAGCACCAGTTAGGTTCATATACATCATGACTGTAATTACTTCTGCACATTGGGAATATTCTGTATGATTTTTCATATTTATTGGTGTTATTGTAGTCAGACCTGATTCAGCACCTTCCATGACGTGTTTTCATTCACCTTTTACCTCGTTCATGTCATTCTGTTGAAAAGTATCACAGTAGTAAATGCAAATATAATATTGTGGACAATATTAGTGGAAAAAGTGTCCACGGTTCCACACTTTGAAAATCTACCAGAAATAGTGGACATTCTAAAACGCTTAACGTGAAAAACGCTTAATGTGGCCTAATGTACTAAAACAACGACCAGGGAAAACCACTTTTCAATTACATTTCTCTTGTCGTAAACACTATCTACTGCTAAGAGAATGGCACCGTAATCCAAGTGGAAAGACAATCGTTGTTTTATTGACAGTGATAATACCTAGTAGTCCATTAAGCCACATTAAGCGTTTACTTTATAACAGTTTTCTATGGGAAAACGTTTAACGTGAAACTTTGTGTGTTGCGTTCAGATTCCGGGTTCATCTGCTTGCCTGTATATAATATGTTTTATTAATAAGGTGTGCACTGAATTTGGTCTTTTAATATCACTGTCTTAATACATTAAGCCATGTTAAGCGATTTCTTTACAATGGGTTTCTATGGGGGAGAAACCACTTAACGTAAACATATCGTCTTTCCACTGGGTTTAAGGTGCCATTGTCTTAGCAGTAGACAGTGTTTATGACAAGAGAAACGTGTGAGAAAAATGGTTTTCCCTGGTTGTTGCTTTAATACATTAAGTCACGTTAAGCGTTTTTCACGTTAAGCTTTTAGAATGTTCTGGAAATAGTAGACCATCCGGGTACCTTTGGGATACTCATTTCAATGTACTACGATTTGGGACACACTAATTAGAATCTCGGATACTATTTAGGATGGATAGTAAGCGCATTGAGACGCAGCATTTAAAAAAAAATTTTTATTTTTTTTATTCAACAAAAACCAAGAATATTACAACAAGATGGCATTCAAGTTACAGTCAACTCAATCAACCTTATAACAGGGGCTTAGACACAACGTAAGGGGATTTAAGAAAAGAAAAGAAAAGAAAAGAAAAGAAAAAGACACCTGACAAAGCTTAACAAGATACATAGTAACTTTGTAAACACTACTGCAGCCACATCAGTGATAACGAATTTATCGCAGGGGTATTAACACTATTTTTTTATAACAAATTATACTTAACAAATAATTTCAACAAAAATCCAGCTTTTTTTATTTTTAATGTTTGACAGGGCTTTTAGATATTGGACCATATAATTCTTATATACTATAAACATTGGGGGGAGTTAAAAAAAAATCTGCATTTGTGGATAAAATGCTTAGCCAATAATATGTTATTTATCAAAAAACTGATATAGTCTTCTTCTTCATAGCTCCCATATTTAATATCTACAAAAGACAAGTTCAAATCAACTACCTTTTTATCAGTTAACCAAACTTGCACTCCATCCCAAAAGGTACGATTGAATTTGCATTAAAAAAAAAAAAAGTGCTTAGTATTCTCGATAGAGGAGTTACAAAATCTATGCACTTTCGATATTAAATTTAGCACTTAGGAACTTATTAGGGGTCCCTGGAGGACCACAGTGCTCTCACCGCTGCGGCCCGGCTTTGCTCCCTAGCTAGGGAATCGACTCCAGCCACTGGGGTTGCATGCAACAGTGCGCTCTCAGTGCCGGTCCCAAAAACCCGGATAAAATTGGGGAGGGTTGGGTCAGGAAGGGTTAAAAACTGTGCCAAATCAAATACATGGACCAATGATTCGCTGTGAAAGAGAAACAACAACTTAGAAACTTAGAAGCATTTGTGTCTGCAGGCGTCTCTCTCATTTTGCGTCACAACCTAAAGTAGTTTCTGAATCCATGTGGGCGGAGACAACAACCAAAAAATTTTCCAGCGCGTACTCAGGACAGCACAGTGCGCGGCTCGTTAGCAGTCAGTTTCTTTTTCCTTGTACAACATCGGCGACTTCAAGCTACTTGGAAAATGTAAACACCAAAAAACAACGACTTTTGGTGTTCGCTGAAATATTTCGTGTGGCGCTGAAACCAGGCTTAGCTGTTGTTGTTGTTGTTTTTTTAAAAAAAAAAATCTTCCCTCCCGCCTGACGGCTGTTCTCATATGGCTGCGTGTCCCACAAGATCAGCTCAGTTGATCATGGCGCTTGGACGCGGCGGGGTCTCTGTCCTCTCGCCTTTTCCTTGTTTTCCCTAAAACTATTCCAAACACAAGCTCTGCGACTGGGATCAGCAAATACACTGAAGCAGACAGATTTACTGTGGACTTCAAGCTACCAGATGTGAACATGTAAACATCTGGATCGACTCAAGGATCGAGATTTCAGGGTCCCTTTTTCCTTTTCCTTTTCCCAAGTTTCCCAGTTTTAAGCGGCTGTTTCTGGAAGAGGAAGAACAGGAGGAGGGAAGGAGAAAAAGGAGAGGAAGGAGAGGTCGGGTTTAAGGTAGTTGTGATCTCAAAAAAAAATGTTATAGAAGTTATATTCATGTGTCTGAATTAGTACTCAGCTTGGGATTTAAAAGTGATTTGGGAAGTGTGTGTGTGTGTGTGTGTGTGAGAGAGAGAGAGAGACTTTAGATGTGTTAAGAGTAGTGTTGCGTCAACTGGAGAAATCATCCCATAGGCAAAGTTGTATTTGAGGTTTGGCCTTTTTTGTTTTTTGTTTGTTTTTGTTTATTTGTTTGTTTGTTTTGTAGCAGACTGAAGTTTTGTTTCTGCTCGCGTTTGTAACGTTGCACGGAAACAATGTTGGCTAATGATAGCCTGGGAAACAACACTGTTGTTTTTCTTACGCTAACTACATATTACTGCCTCGGTTACTTATTATCCGCTTGTGTTTACTTCGCGTGTGGAAGACAGGGTTCGGGGAAAGTCGGCTTTTTTCGGATTTCGGCGGAACCTTTTAAAAGAGCCCTCAGTAACCTTCCTGCGAAGAGGTTTTGAAACGTGAATGGCCAAATTAGCCCTTATTATATATACACACACACACACACACATATATATTTATATATGTGTATGTGTTTGTGTGTATATATGTAATATATATATTAAAAAAAAAAAGTAATGTATATACGTATTGGTGCTTGTAAAATGCAGAATTATGAGGATTATACCAAGCTGAGCAGTTTAAATTGTTAACTGCAGTTTATTGTGTTCGTCTAAAAGTTTACTCAATTTTTAATTTCACATTTTTCCAGTTTCCTCTGCTCTTTCCTCTGCTGTGTTGACTTGTCTCCTTGTTGCATTTTGAGTCACAGCTGAAGGTCTGAAATATAATTTTTTTAAGACTTCCCAAACAGCATACTGTCCTATAATGTAGTTAAACCTAGTACTGTACTTGAGGTGCCATAATATTCGCACATACTTTTTTAATGTGTTAGTAGTAACCTGTGTGGTTTAGGTTAGACTTGGTGCTGATCGTGTATTCGTCTCGCCAGCTGCCAGCTCACACACTTGTGTTCTGTGTGTGTGTGTGTGTGTGTTGTTAGCCTTTTGTCTGCCTGTTGGCTGGGTACCGGTGATTTTGTAACGCGGTATAAGGTCCTTTGTTTGTAGAGGTGTTTTAATGCTAATAGAATGGTTTAGCAGGTCTGGAAGGTTGTTTTCTCTGGCCGACTGAAATCTGACTCTCGCTGAGGCGTACAAGTGATTTTGTTTTGATGATAGAGTTTTCCCTAAACACACTACATTCCACAGAGTATCCGATATCCTACCTCATTACCTCGAAGCAAAAAACACTTGAAGTTAGTACGGCAGTGGAGAACGAGTATTTACAGGATTGTAACCTGTTAGTGTGGACTAAAATTCATTATTCGGTTAATCTGTTCTTCATTCATTCAGCATCAGTTTCAGCTTCATCCTGGTTAGGGTCATGGCGGATCCAGAGCCTATTCTGGGAATACTGGGCACAAGGCAGGGATACATCCTGAATGCCAGGATGCCAGTCTATTCATTCACATGTACAAGTGCCCACCTGTCTATCTGGCATGTTTTGCATGGTGGGGGGAAAAAAACGGAGAACCCGGAGGAACCCCACAGAGATACAGGGAGTACATGCATAGAAACTCTACACAGACAGTATCCTGAGTTTGTGGTGCAATCAGGGATCCTGGAGCTGTGACTCAGCAACATTACCTGCTGTATCACCGTGCCTCTCTGTAACTGAAGGAGCAAATGCATCTTTACTGGACTCAAGTCTGTATATGTTTGTTCGTCTACATTAAATCTAACATTGCCACTTTGTTTCTGTCTCCTTGCAGTGCCTGGTAATAACGCGACAATGGTCGTGGTATGGGAGTGACATGACAGCTGAGGTGAACCTCGACACTCTCGAATCTCTCGCATGCACGCACACACACACGCAAAATGTGTCCGTCTCATCTGAGAGGCCAGCTGGAGTGAACGAGGGACAGCACAAGCGCCACCATGGACGAATCGGCCCTGCTGGATCTGCTTGAGTGCCCGGTGTGCCTAGAACGGCTGGACGCCACCGCCAAGGTACTGCCGTGCCAGCACACATTCTGCCGCCGCTGTCTGCTCGGCATCGTGGGATCGCGAGGTGAGCTGCGATGCCCCGAATGCCGCACACTTGTGGAGAGCGGCGTGGACGAGTTGCCCAGCAACATCCTCCTTGTGCGCCTGCTTGATGGCATCAAGCAACGGCCCTGGCGAGCAGGCACGGGGTGTACCAACGGCTCGGCTGGAGGGGGGGTTCGAGAACATGCAAACCCAGGAGCGCAGCCCCAAAGAGCTCAGACCAAAAGCACTGCGGTCAGGGTGAGTTTTTTTTTTTTTCCTTTTCTTTTTCCCCCTCAATCTAGCTGTATTCACTCACCATCTAAAGAAGCACTCTCCAAATGGTTCAGGCTGGTTTCTATTTGAATGGTAGCTTGTCTAAAGTTTAGAATTGGTGAGTCAGGCAGGTACTTGGCTACCACCTGACTGTGAATTCCTGTGTGTTTGACCTGCGATTTACAGCCATTAGCTGTCTGTACAGAAATTAATGGTTTTCTATGAGAGCTGACTAAGGGTGTGACCTCACCAAAACCCAAAGTGTTGCAAAGTCGGCCACAGAGCGTCATTCACGTGCATGCAGCAGCCTTCAAGCGCCGTTTTATCACATCAGCAAGACATCTTTAAGCATACTGTTTTTACAGATAACTAAAAATAAAACTAAAATTGATATAGGGTTACACAATTCAGGGGAAAAAATCTAATTGCGATGTTTTTTTTTGTTTTGTTTTTTTGCCAGCATTTTGATTTAAAATGCAAATTTTTTTCCTTCTATTCTGATTAGCTAAACAGTCATCATGTTGCGATTTGTGGTGCCATCTGAGATGCTGGTATAAGTTTGTTTGCATTGTTTTTTGGGTATCTGTCTTCCTGAAGCCAAAATATTTCCAGACATTTGATGTGCAGTTTCGTTTGGCTGTAAGGTCGCCTTCAAATGTTTTGTTAGATTCGCATTCGCTTGTCGGACCAGGGTCACTGCTGCTAGCCTCCGCCATCTTTGCTGCTAACTAGCGCTTGCTTCCTTCATGTGATGGTCAGCTAGGCTACGTATCATGTTTGTGGAGTCATTGCCAGTCTACTTTCGTGTTTTGTTATTTAAGGGGTTGCACACTTATCGGGTGAATCACACCTTGAATCGCGTGGTGTATGAACCGTACTTTTTGAAATTGAGATTTTGATTCAGAATCGATTAGTCGTTGAGCCTTAAATTGATAATAGTTTTAATATATGAACAAATGTCGCACCAGGCTGAGTTCCCAGTTAAAGTGTGAGCGCAAAAGCAAAGACAGTAACCAGAACAGTAAACCATCAGTAGCAGCTAAATGCCTTGACAGTGAAGCCACAACCAGCACCAATAACTCTGAGGCACGACTAATTACTGTAACTACAGTTATGATGGAACTTGGCTAAGCAACTTGTTGAGATGTAAACAGAAACTTGTTCTTTTCAAAATACGCAGTTTATTGTGGGACTGGAACACCCCAGGTTTTTTTTTTTTTTTTTTTAAATTAATAAGTACCCTTAACAGGTTGTGGTGTTACAGGAAAATAATCAGTGTTGGGCTGAGTTCCCGGAGTTACTGTTACCACTACAAAGTTGATTTATTTTATTTTATTTAGTTTGTTGTTACTTTTAATGTTATGGAACATCTGTGAGACTAGTTAATTCCTGTTATCACTTGTGTTATAGGAGTTCCATCATGAGTCTCAAAACCACAGAACCCGGAAAGTGCAAACTCGTCTGTCCTGAAGACTTTCTGATGGTGGAAAATGTTTGGACTTTCTGACTGTTGTGCTGAGACTGGAGACTCCTTCCATAAATGTTAAATAAACATCTCTGAGCACCGATAATCGGTTTCGGAAATGTTAAAAAGTGAGATTGATGCATCCCTATTGGCTGGTAACATTGGGTGGTCATGTCAGGATGGTAAACAGGAAGTGTTAGCACAGGAAATTAATGGAATAACATTTTTTAAGTTAGATTGTTTTACATCAGTTAAAGCTATGATGCATATTGAGGTCACTTTTTAAAAAAAAAAACAAACAAATCTTTTGCTATATCCAGACGACACTAGTGTGTGTGAGCGAGTCCTGATAGCATCATGTTACAGTTCTTTAGTGCTCTTTCGTGGCAAGAGACACAGTATTAAGTGGATCTTATCATGCGTGTGCGTGCAGGCACATGCAGGACTCGGAGACAAAGGGAAAAGTGTACATGTCGGTACTCTTGTTATTGTGGGTGCACATAATGGAGAGTGTGTGTGCGTGTGTGCGCGTACTTCTATTATAAGTTTGCGGCGAGGTGTTCTCGCTCATGTGGTGATGAACCTACATGGTTGCCATGACAGCAGGTTGTTTTGTTTTTGTTTTGTCTTCTCATCTGTCTTACTTTTGGTCTGAACCGGGACCAAAACACAGATGTCTCTATAATCAAGCCTCGTTTTCCTGCTCACGTTACCCTCTTAGTCATCGGCTCTTTTGTTCTGGTCAGATTCAGTTTGATGGCTTTTGGTAGCTTTTTCTCCTCAAGCCATCTATCGGGTGTCGGGTTACGGTCGTGTCAGCCCTTATAGATTTACTGTTCAGATGACCAGGTTACTGTACAATACCTGCTTCCTACGTCTGTGCTTGATATTGTTATTTGGAAGGGCCAGGAAACTTTTCATTCTGGCTCTCCACCTCATAGATGCATGTTTTTTTTGCAGCAGGGTAACTGTGTGTATGTGTGTGTGTGTGTGTGTGTGAGAGAGAGAGAGAGATTAGTGTTGTTAGTTATCTGTTGACTGCAGAAATGTTGTGACAGCCAACATTTGGCTCAGTCACCATTGAAATGAGCTGAGTGTGTGCCAGGATAAGGCACTTTTCTGTTTCACCTGCTTTCAATATCGATCAAGTGTTCTTTTCTTTCAGCAGGAACAGAAACCACCCTGAATGTACTGTGTTGCACTGGCATTTTTAGTCTTTTAATCTCTGTATGCTTCCCTTGGATCTGTTTGTGAGAGCTAGCGGCGATGCAGCAAAATGCCTTGCGTCTTCAGAGACTTGTTTACAGTGAGTGAGTGTGTGTGTGTGTGTGTGTGTGTGTGTGTGTGTGTGTTTTGGGAAGCAGTGGGCCTCAGGTATGCGCATGAGCGATGCCAGTAACGGAGGTCTGTGCTGGCGGCGTCGGCTCCTTTCATGGAGCTCTTTGCTGTTGTGTTGTTTAGGGTCTGATTTAGGATGCACACACACACACACTTGTACCCCGTTTATTCCTCTGTTTGTATCTGGATAGCTTCGTGCTTTTACACTTGCACACAAATGAGTCTCAGATCAAAATCTGACCACTGTGTTGCATCCGAACGTGCAAATCGGCTCGTTACAAGCGACTTCCTTGGGGCATTCTCGTTTCTGGCCATTTTATATTTTATGTTGTTTACTTCCTTGAGGGCGCCAAGTAGTTCCTGCGTTATCGCCTAATGCATAATGTATAGGGAAGGAGATAGCTGTCATGTGGCTTAAATAAAGAGATGGACGTATACACATTTATAACATCAGACTAAAACCTCTCAGACTTTCTGTAGTTAGTTCAAGCAGTCGGATTTTTAATGTGCTTTAGTGCATTTAACTGCGATTCTTATCCAGGTCTAATCTTGATACTCAAGACGTATGAGCAAGGCTAAACAGTGGAGATGTCTTCCCAGTTTATGTGGTGAGTGGGATGCTGTATATATTAGTCAGGTTGCTGTATGTATCTTTTTCCGTATGTGCACTTGTTATGCTGTGTATACGAAGGCTAATGCATTACGAGACGCCTGTTACAGGTTAAGAAGCTCTCGGTCTCTCTGCTGCACTGGACCAGCTGAGAGAGATTACAGCGCACGAATGTGGCTTGTATTTTTTTTTTTTTTTTTTTTTTTAATCTCTCTGTGTTTTCATTTGCTCCAAACCTCCACCCGAATGCCCCTGATCACCACCCTCTATCTTTGTCAATCTCTTTGTGTCTCCTTTAATGTGACAGACAGACAGAGCTCTCACTAACGAGGCTCCTGCCACACATGGTGTGACGCTCCACCAACATACCCAGCTGTCAAGCCCATAAAGGGATGGGGGTGCGGGAGACGTGAAGGGAATTGGAACCAGTGCTGGGGAGAGAGATGGAATGGAGGATTGAAAAAGCAAAAGAACGAGGTGTCGGGGACTGTAGTGGCCCGAGGATGAAATGTCACCCCTGACACCGTGGCTCAGTGTACTGCAGTTAGAAAAGCCAAACTCGGTTAAAAAAAATAAAATAAAATAAACGAGCCAGCCGTATATTGAGCTCACAGGACCAAAAGGAAGTGAGTGTATGTGTAAGAGACTTATTTACTGACCAAACATGCTCAAGGGTCACCTTTTGTTAGTATGAGACAAAACTGAACTGCTGGTTTTACTTTAACAGACTGTGATCCTGCACACACTTGATATTAATCATTAGGCATTTAATCCAATAAATGGAAATTCTGATTTTTTTTTTTTTTTTACATTATGCACTAGCCAAACTCCTAGCCTTCAGAAAAGAGTCTGGTATGGCCAAGATCTGCATACTTTCACAGAAAGAAGTAAATTTGACTGACATAGCAGATGACCAACCACAGACCTTTTCCTGTAGCCTAACAGCAAACAATTATCTCGTTTACTCCTCAAACAAAACACTTTTAAAACAGGATTCTGGGAACCTTCAGTCCAGCAACTAGCTTGGGTCTGAAAAGCTTTTTGGTTTCCCTGCATGCAAAATGCATAGAGCCAGTCAAATTGCAACCTTCAAGATTCTGAAGCTTGTGGCTTGAAAAGTGTACAAAAAGGCACAGGTGTAGAATATAACAAAATACTTTTTTTTTTTTTTTTGCTGCTTTGAAACACTGCACACACAACTGTGCTGAAACATGCCTGTAGACGGTGAGTAGATAACGGCATGTTTGAAAGTTTTCACAACGGAATTCAACAACTGCCCCTAGGCTTGCATATATTTCTTATTTTGCAAGTCCTAATAGACAAGTCTAATTAAAGACTGTTTTGTAAAGTGTGATTTTCGTCTTCAACAGTATAATCTGGCAGTGGAAAGCTGGCTTTAATCACCACTGACTGTTTCAAACAAACCTCTGTGAACCTACTTTCACATGGAAGTGCAGAGAGCCAATCAAAATGCAACCCGCAAGATTCCGAAGCTTGTGGCCAGAAAAGTGTACACGTCTATTTACGCATAAGTGTAGAGTAACAGTGCTTTTCCGGCTTGTTCAGGGACACTCAGTATACCACTGTACAGTAACATAAATTCAGAAGCTGACTATACTGTATAACACAGTATAATTGTGCATTTAAAGCTTTATGGAATGCAATAACTGCCCTTATATGTCCATTATAACTGATCACTCACACACTACGTAGAAAAATGAGGTTGAAAAACACTGTAATATTTAAGTACAAATCTTTTTTATAGAATCTAATCTAAGAATCTAATTGTTGAATCACATGTGGATAGGTGTAAAGTATAACAAGGTGCTTTTGTTAAATGCTGATATTATAATCTGCTATAATCTTTTGTCCTGTTAATTGCTAAATAAGACACTTTTGACCCTGTCAGCCGAGGCGTCCTAGATGAACCCCACAAAGAAATAGCAGCAGGGGGTCAGAAGTCAGGGTGAAAGGTTATAAGTGTGTGGGGTCAGGAGTCATGTGTGAGAAAGAGAAATCTACTCTTTGATCCCCCTGAGACACATGTGTATATGTGAATAGCTGGAGCAATATTAATGGTTAGAGTTATATCATCATTAATGACAGTTTAGGGCTACCTGTGTGAAAGCGTTACAGAGGTTCACACCACTGCATGTCACCAGTTACGCCAAGTGTGCACTTTTAGCCCTGGTTTCCTTGGTGATGAGTAAATTTAAGGATCGGCGACACCCGCCTAGCTTGCTCATGTAGTGTGTGTGGTTCAGTGACGCAGTTTTCTTGGTCTCCAAGCTGTTGCAGTTGCTCCGATATATTCAAACACGTGTAACGTTCTTGCTGATGAATCATCTAAAAATCACTGATGGAAAAGTAGCTAGACCAGTGCTGAGAAACAGCCACTGAGAGTCTGTGAGGAAATCCGTCTGCTGCCACGCGCAGCAGATCCCTGAATCCAGTTTCTTTCATCAATCTGTTTGTGCACGAGAGTAAGGGCAAAATATTATTGCTTAGAAATGATTCAGCATGACACAAACACACAGAAGTTGCAGAAGGAACAGCAAACAAACATGATATGTTTACTGGAAAACACACAGTATACACAAATAGCTACATATTTTTTGCACTGTACCTCCAGTTCTCTTTGCAGAACAGGCTTTCTTCTCTGCCTGGGTTTCCCTGAACACTTTTTCATAGGCCTGGGTAATATGAAAAAAAAAATTATATAACGAATCGTTAAGGCATTTCTATGATACACAATATGTATAATGATACGTAGGTTTGCTCACAAAGTGCCAGGAATATGGTAGTGCTGCTGCTGCTGCAAAAAATTAATAATAATAATAACATTGGCACTGAAATGGATGTAAAATCGGGGGGGGGAAAAACCTTTTTCAAATTTTAAAGACTAAACGCAAAATTTTAGCATCAGCTGCTCCTAAACAGTTTGTAATTTATTAAAAAAAATTATATAATTTATTTTTTGAAAAAGTATCACAATATACACAACATCTCAGAAAAGTGTATGACATAATTTATCATGACATCAATATTATCACCCAGCCCTAATCCTTCATTTAAATTTTTCTCTTATGTTATGTTTCCATAAAAAAAAAAAAACAACTACCATAGCTGATGTCACATGAGAGACAGCACTTGGGTTTTATATTCCTGTCGTGTGCACACCCCTACGTCCACCAAACAACAGATCACAAGCGATTAAAGTGTAGGGTGAGCAGTACAGCGATTCTGAGATTGTGAAAGTCACGTAGCATGCACTCTGCTTTTCACAATGTCTCTCCCTCACACACACACACACACACACACACACACACACACACACACACACACACACACACACACACACACACACACACACACATAGAGACATATGCAGTTGCATCTCCGTGCTTGTGTGTCCTGCCTGCTCTCTGCCAGGAGCTGGGGAAAATAGGTAGTTTCTTCTTCTGTGGTGGAAGACGTTTATTCCCACTCCAGTGCCTCCTTTTTTCCCCTCTGTTTTCACTTTCTTTGTCCCTTGCCGAGCTTGGCGATGATTGAAAATTCAATATCAGTATTGCAAATGCAGATGCTCACATGCTGTGTATCCAAAATGGCAGCCTGCTAACTCAACATCGACTACATCATTTTATTAACCTTTTTTTTTACTTTATGAATTGTTCTTTTAGATACCATATTAAAAGTTTAGATTATGAATGAGATTCTTTTGTTTAGGAGTGGTGTAATGCCATCCGCACCCTAAAGTTGGTCATTTTCCCGTAACAGCATGCCCTGAAGTGTTCCAATCCTTCTTATATGACAGCAGTTTGCCAATGATTACAATTTTATTGATTTAAAGAAAGAAGAAAGAAGTCAGTTCCTGATATCATTTAACCTGTAGCACCTGGTAACAGTTGTTTCTCTTCCTTAAAGTTAATTGTTCAGATGTTTTTTTTTTTCCTGATGGAAATCTCAAGAGAGGACAGCCAATCAGATTCCATCCATCAAGATTCTGAAGCTTGTGGCCAGAAAAGTGTACGTTTTGTGAATTAGCCATTACTATAGAAATGATAGCACATTAGGATAAATATAAATCTCTGATTTGCAGCAGCACTACTTCTACTACAGCTCCTTCTAACCAATCAGAATTGAGAATTCAGTAGTGTTGAGATATAACGGGCTTTAAGGCACGCCTTGTGAAATGGTAAAATTCTTTGGTGTATTGAAAACAACTGAAACTGATTAGTTAATTGTTTAATCCGCTTGTGTGTGTGTGTGTGTGTGTGTGTGTGTGTGTGTGTGTGTGTATTATTTATCATTGTTTAATCTATAAACATTGACCAGAACAAACTGATCCTGTAATAAACCAAGATTGTCATCGCAGTTTTCCTACGTGTACATTGTTATTTCTGATTTTATTTTAAGCCCTTTAGTGTTTTTATTTATTTACTTATTTTTTTATTTATTTCATTTATTCAATTTCTTTATTCTTTTCTGCTTCTGGCACTCATTCCTGCTCTCCCACTCCCCCACTGCAGCATGCATACTCCTACAGCCCGCCACACACACACACACACACAGCTAGAAAGATTCCCGAAATGTTGTCCATCGGTGGCTGTGTTTTGTTCAGTGTCAGGAGACGAGCTTCCCCAGGAGCTCGCAGCTAAATCCTGCAGTTCCTCTCTTTGATGTGTGAAGTCTTTTTTTCTCTGCTTCTGACTCCTCTTTCCGGAGTCTGGTTGGAAGAGAGACAGAGTGTGTGTGTGTGTGTGTGTGTGTGTGTGCACTTCTGTGGTGTTAGCTGGTCAGGCTTTTAATACACTCAGTAGGACTGCAGTTTATTGTACCCCGGTGTGTATAAACGCCTCCCACGCTGGCTCCCGTGACCAGCCAAGCCGCGTTGACTCACACTGGCCCTTTGTGATGACATCATTCATGCCGCAAGAACCCCTGGCTGACCCGAGCCTGTGTCATGGCAGCCCCTTGTTAAGGCCAAAGCCCTGCAGGCAAGGCTACACTTAAAACACACACACACACACAGGATCACGCTGTTCCTTGCTCTTGGATCTTCTTGCTCTTTCTGACACACTCGTCTACTCATTTTTGACTTTTTATTTTTAACCATCTTTGTCCTTGCAGCACTTGTTTTATTCTTTTTTTTTTTCCTTTTCATTGTGCTCAGTCTTTCATCATCTTATCTTTTTTTTCCCCCTCTCATTCCCCCTTTGCCACTTCAGCTGCTCGCAGGAAGTCATGCGTAGCAAAAAAGGATGATTTCCCAAAGATGTGCGTGTGAGAGAGAGAGAGAGAGAGAGAGAGAGAGAGAATGTGCGGGTCAGCCCCATTAGTCACCATATGAGGTTTTTTTTTTTTTGTCTTAAGATAATTGATCTTCCAACGCCCCCAGTTTGTCTTTTCTTTAATTTTCTTTAGACGTTTTTCTCAGGGGAGGGTGAGACTGTAAAAATGTCCATGCCTGAAGACACTTCCGGGATGCTCGACGTCACAATATGGAGTCTTGCTTGTAAAGTGACAGGAAAACAGCAGCACTAGGTTTTTACTTAATGCTTCACAAAACGAGTTAAGTGTGGAGACAAAACACTGACGATGCACACGATATTCTTTGTGTGCATTATGGTAAACTACATCCCTGGTGGGTGTGTTATTTTTGAATGTGTTTGTGTTCCTGCTTGTCAGGAAGAATTTGTGTTTTCTGTGTGTGTGTGTGTCTGAATTTTTACCCAGAGGTTACATTTCAGGGGGGAGACATCAAATGGCGCAATGAGGCGATACCACTGTAGCCATGACTACAAGCTCTTTATTTCAAAATATTGTGCCCTGGGGATGATGTGTGTGTGTGTGTGTGTGTCTGTGTATGTGTGTGTAAGTGATGCTTTTTGATGTGTCTGAACATAAGAGGTAGAAACACAGACCTGAAAAACAGAGTAATTAAAGTTCATTTTACATTTTTACGCACAGATACAAGCGTGTGTGTGTGTGTGTGTGTGTGTGTGTGTGTATATAAACTGCTCTCAGCTGCTGCGGGAAACACCTGACTCACACCAGCGTAACATACACATGTCAGAATGTAAGTATTTCATATTAGAAACGACGCAGCGGTGCATTAATAACTTATAAACACGGAGTGAGGGATTTAAAGCTACTCACTCAATACACTCAGTAACATCACACGCTGTGCTTTCATTCAGTTCTTTCTCTCTCTCTTGCCTCCGTCTCGCTCTCGCTCTCTCACTCGCTCGCTGTCTGTCTTTCTTTGTCTGTCTCTCTGTCTTTCTCTGTCGGACCCTCTGTCCTTCTAGCCATCTCTCTCTCTTTCCCTCCTGCATTTCATTTTTTCTTTCTTTTTCTGACTTTCTTCCTTTTTGTCTCTATGCTTTTCCTCTCTTTGTCTCTCTCTTTGTCTCTCTCTCTCTCTCTCTCTCTCTCTGAATTCAATTCATTTCTTTCAGTTTTTGTCTCTCTCTGTCTCCCCTTTGGTTCCAATCTCTCTGTCTCTCTCTCTCTCTCTCTCTCTCTCTCTCTCTCTCTGCCTTGCTCTGTCTCTCTGTCTCTTTCTTGCTCTTGCTCAATCACTGTGAAATCAATTCATTTCTTTCTGTCTCTCTCTCGTGTCGTCATCTCTCTATCTCTCTTTCTCTGTCTCTGTCTGTCTGTCTCTCTTGCCCTTGCTCTCTGCCTCAGTCTTGCTCTTGCTCTCTCTCTCTCTCTCTCTCTCTCTCTCTTTCCCCATCTCATTTTCTTTTCCTTCTTTCGTGACTAAGCATTATTATGATGTGTAACCGTAATGTTCTGAACTGTCAGACATCCAGCGCTGTGGGTGGCCTAGGACTTCAACAGTCAGTGCTGAAACACCGCTAATCAGCTGTGTGTGTGTGTGTGTGTTGGGGACCACTGGCTCTAGATGTGTCTTTTCAGCAGACTTTCTGTGACAGATTAGAGTGGCATAAACACACAAACATGGCCTCTAATCGATCCACAATGAGAGATAACGGCCTGCTCTAACATTTCAAAACAATAAGCGTGTGTGTGTGCGCGTGTGTGTGTGTGCGTGCATGTACTTGTGTGCTTACTGATAAAGTCTGTATAGCTAACCTCTTTAACCTCATTAGACTGTCATCGCCAGTCTCCACCCTGCAACCAAACACAGCTTTCCTTGCTCTCCACCCCATAATAACATCGCTGCTTACTACGTGTTGCCATAGAAACCTTGAAAATGGTTGTTTTGGAGAGAACTGCTTCTGAAAACTGACGCCAAACCTAATTTAAGATAGGAGAATGTTATGATGTGCTAATTATCCGAACACTGTGATTACTGCCTCAGTAAGTAATTACGTCTGATAAGCTACATTGCATTTAGTCACATGATTCTTTTTCACGAGGTTCTCTTAATAATTAGCACGACATATTCAAATGAGCGCTTCACTCTATCAGTAGTGTGAGCCGAGTGTGTACTGAGAGGGTTGACAGCCTGCTTAAGTGGAAGCATATCACTAGAGTGTGTTGTTGTAAAACCTTGATACCAGTTCAGCTTTCAGATCTGACCAGCGTGTAATGAGGCTGTATATGAAATAGGAAGTTAATAAATGACAGCAGTGTTTAATTTTGAGAACAACCTGTCTCTTACTAAAGCTTTCAGAGCCATACAACATGGTAAATAGGGGCGTAACGACACGTAACATTTGATCCGAGGCTCTCCATTCGATATTTCTGTGTATATCGAACAATATGTTTATAGTAGGCTGTAAAATCGTCATAAAAATAGCGCTTATATTACATGAGGTGGAATAAACACTACAACTTAATCAAGCCTACGCTTCCACTTTGAATTAGAAGAGGCTTTAGAGTAGCTTCCTTCGAGACAATTGAAGCCAGCCAGCTGCATCTTTTCGAACTGCTGCTCATGCTGCATCACAGGGCTGCGTAACACACTCTGATGAAAGAGCTATCCGCCCCCTTCCACATGCATGAGCTCACAGATGCCCATGATTGGCTAGTGTCACTGTGATTGACAGGGGAAAGAGAGTATGCCATCCTTTCCACCCAGGAAACATGGCCACGGATGGCTGTGGCGTTGTTGGGATTCGAACTCGTGATCTATTGACGATAGGGTGTACGCAGACATCACACCAGTGCTAATACCTGTTTGAAGTTAATCCATCCATCCTCTGCACCGCTTATCATACGCAGGCTCGGGCCTGGAGCCTATCCCAGGGAACTCGGGCACAAGGCAGTGGACACCCTGGATGGGGTGCCAACCCATCGCAGGGTACACAATCACACACACTCATTCACGCACTACGGATAATTTGGAAGTGCCAATCTGCCTACAACACATGTCTTTGGACTGGGGAGAAAACCGGATTACCCGGAGCAAACCCCCGAACCACAGGGAGAACAACCCCCAGCCCTGGAAGTGCAAGTCAAATGTGCTAACCACTAAGCCACCGTGTCTCCACCCCCCCAAAAGTTAACCCTTATTCATATTCATGTGCCATTATTATAATGTCAGATAAGTTATTTCAGACCTTTTGGAAGTGACTTGTATAAGAACTAAGTGCAAAATGTATTAAAAACACAAGTTGTCTGGTGCATTCAGGAAGCTTGATTCTATCCTGCCTAGGGAAACACCGATCGAAAAGTTCATATTCTGTATTAGAGAAGGCAGCATTCAAAAACACATCTAGCGTGAGTCTGAGAACACAACTAGCTAAGGGCAGATTAAGAAAAGCTCTGCGCTACAGACACGCCCACTTGTGAGTCCCACCATTAAGCTAGCAATTCTAATGCACAGCTTTTGTTTCGTTATATATTATTATTATTATTATTATTATTATTATTATTATTATTAAGAGTCTGAATGGATCACACAAACACTGGCATTATTAAATTTCATTTATTGTACTTTTATAAGACGACGCATATTCAGGCACTGCTGTATTAAAACGTGTCCTATCGAGACACCACCATATTGTATCTCATTGCATTTGAACTTAAAGAGTAAATAGTGCAGCCAGGACTCTACAGTGAATCATCTTGGTCGCACTTGGTGTTCTCAGTTATATTTACAGCCTTTGGCAGACGCTCGTACAGAAATGCTCTGGCGTCTGATTGGAAAACATCCTTATGCCGAGTCTAAAGATACCAACAAGCTAAAGCGCGTCCAGAAACAGGAGTCAGTGCTGACCTGTACTGATTACACTCCCATGCTGCCAAATTCTCGACTGGCCCGGTGGCATTGATTAACTTTATAAAGGCTATATCGTTCTCTCTTCAAACTCTCTTTTTCACTCTTTCTCAGTCTGGCACTGAGAATCCGCAAAGCCCTCCATCCTGAACTGTCTGAAAATGTAGTTTACAAAGCGCTGACACTGGAGACTCCTTCCATTAAGCAAAATAAACATCTCCTTATAGCAAACTTCACTATATCAGCAATTACACACCGTTTATGTGGCTCGTCCTCCATACAAGTCTTAGAATGTATTAGAATGAGCATGTTAATATAAAGTAGAGGGACGCAGTGCTATAAAGTGCATTCGATGTGTGAATGGTCGCGCTTAGAGCTTTATCTGGTCGCTTGCTACACTTTCGGCGGACAGCAGCAGTGCATTCTGGGTCTAGTGTGTACTCGATGACCAGCTGGAGAGTGGAAATCTTGACGGTTAGGTGTGAGATTTCACTCGGTCTCATTGCCCTAAGCATCAGCTGTGAGACCGTTTCATGTGCACTCTGTGAAACGCAGACTCTAGTCTGTGCGTACGTTCTGGTTTCGTATCTCTGCTCTAGTGAAGAGACGGGAAATACAGCCCGCGCTCCTGCCAAAGCGGTATTTAATCCCAGGTTGGTCTAGAAATAGCACCTTACACAGGAGCCATACACAAGGGTTCAAGTCAGACGTCCGCCTGGAAGAGTCCAGATTTATCACAGGGCTCCATAATTAGTTATTTTTGTTTCAGCATTGAAAGGACGATTATTCAACCTATTTAGGAACTGAATTATTGCACTTCATTGCTTTAAATAAACCGAAAACAGGCTTTTCTTTCACAGATTTAAGCGTGTTCCTTGAAATGAAGCTGTTATTCAAACAAGTAGTGGGCAATATGACAAAAATACAGTATATCACAGTACTTAAACACATTTCTGTGATACACAATAGACGTCATGATCTTCTGGCTGACAGACTGCCAGCAAAACTGTAGTGTTGCCTTTTTTTTTTTAAATGTTAAAAGAAGATTTTTGCTTATTTAATGCTGTAATGAATGAACGAAAAATGTAAATTCGGTACAAATGTTCAATTTTTTACTATTTAATAAATGTAATCAGTTAATTTATTCGAATTAGTTTGTAATTGTTGTTAAAAAATGTTATGAGAGAGATATTACAATACCCATTATAGAGATATTATAATATTTATTTAAAAAATATAAACGCAATTAGACTATAAATATAAAAACTATAAAATGAATGCAGTTGTGTCTGTTGCAGATTTAGCTCACATTGTCTGTGATCGTTAGTTGTGTTGTAGCGTGAATAAACCTCACTTATTTTCAGTTTTCAGCACATCTGAGAAGCAGAGAGTGGGGAAATTGTCATAGACTATCTGCATTTTGGAATATAAATAAACAAATCTTTAGTGTTGTTTAGTTTAGCCATAGTTTCCAGTGAGTCGGATCATTTGGCTCAGCTCACCTATAAGAGTTGACTCTTTTTGCTCTTGATGTCAACTGCTGTTTTAATGCTGTTAATGTTTTAATCAGTGTGACTCTCTCTCTCTCTCTCGGAGAGGTTCCGAATATGAAGGATGGCGTGAGAAGGGAGAGGAAAATGACATGTAGAAGGTTCGAAAAGCAGGAGAGAGCGAGTAGAGCGATGTGGAGGATCCGATCCTCATAAGGAGAGGATGGATAAAGAGGCATTTAGAAGCAGAGAGATGGGAGAAGCTCGGAAGTGGAAATGAAATTAGAGCCTGCTGTGGATGCAGCTGCTGCTGAGTCACGTCTTCGAAGGAACAAGCAGACGGAGAAATGTTTTAATCATGCAGCTTTATAGAGCTTTCTGTTCGCATATGCTAGAGAGATCCCTCTTTTCTCTTTTTTTGTCTTTTTGCTTTTTGAATGCACTTAGACATGATTTGTTCTGGGCCAAAGACCTGCTGCCACACGTGCACACACACACACACACACACACAGTGAGAGAGAGAGAGAGAGAGAGAGAGAGAGAGAGAGACCCAGAACTAGAGACATGCACAAAGAGACCAGTAGAGAGAGAAACAGAGACTGACAGAGAGAAAGACAGGGAGATAGAGAAAGGCACAGAGAGACACGGAGAGAAAAAGAGAGAGACGCACAGAAAAAGAGATGGGGAGAGAGAGAGATGCATAGAGAGAGAGGCAATGAGAAAGACAAACACACACACACACACCAGCTTTTGAGGACTAATTAGCCACATTCACTTTACATTTATAAGGCTGGGTGTGCACTTTTACTTTTTTTGCTATTCTCT
Source organism: Pangasius sanitwongsei (assembly GCA_037576675.1). NCBI lineage: Eukaryota > Metazoa > Chordata > Actinopteri > Siluriformes > Pangasiidae > Pangasius > Pangasius sanitwongsei. The sequence goes on along the minus strand of JAKKZI010000089.1, from coordinate 36,559 downwards.
CAGCCTTTCCAGATACTGTACTCAAAACAAACCCCCCCCCCCCCCACACACACACACACACATATATGCATGTACGCACGCGCGCACAAACATTTCAGTCTCTTTTATGAATACCACATGCTTCCTTGCGCCATTCCATAATTCCCCCATAAACTCCAGACTCCCTCCTTGCTAAAACACTCTTTTTGATGACTAATATGTAGCTTACAAAATGTTCCTGCCTTTACACTTCCATATGGTTAATGTTTCACTCGGTGAAACGCTGCCCTCTCCTTCAAGACCGAACTTCAGTCTCGTCCTCGAGTTTTCTAGGTCTGCACATGTCTACCTCATGGTTCATCTGTCCACACTTTCAGGCCTGGGCAGCTTTGATCACACGCAAGGACTCTGGCTCCCACAAGCCCCACTGGCCGCTGCCAGGCAGTTTGTCTCGATCAGGCTAAATGGCTGCGATTCCCACGAGTCCCCAAATTACAGTTTAATGCGCAAAGGCTGAGCACATGGAGAGAAGGAAATTTATGGAGGTCAGTGCCCGATGACTGTGAAGCAGGTGTGCTGTAATGAGGATTGTGCAGAGGGTGTGTGCTGTATTAATAAATACCATAGTATTGTGCATGTGTGTGTGTGTGTGTGTGTGTGTGTGTGTATTGGTTAACATCATCTGTGTCTGATTTGCATTATAGAAGTTGACTAGAACTATGGCTGGAGGTATGAGGAAAACGAGAGGTAGAAGTCAAGTGAACTGGAAGGATCAGGTTGGTTTGTGATCCTGGTCCAGACTCACATCTGTTGTCCAGACAGCCAGCTCGGTGTGTGTGTGTGTGTGTGTGTGTGCATGTGTGTGTTCTTATTTCACTCCCTTTTCTTGGATTTTGTTTTGCTCACTTTCTGACTTTGACCCTGGCACTGATCTAGTGAAGTATTCCTTAAGGAGATGTTTATTTAACATTTACGGAAGGAGTCTCCGGTGTCGGCACTTTGTACCACTCAGTAGGTTTTCCGCTATGGGAAAGTCTTCATGATGGAGGACTTTTCACTTTCTAGCTTCTCAGTAACATGACAAGCTGCATGAAAGCTGCTATCACTTAAGTCAACAGAAACTTTTGTTTGTTTGTTTTTGCAGGTGCGCTACAAAACATTAAATGCAACTATAAATGGATAAAAAGTCATTTGTGTCTTTCTTAGTTATTAAACAATGCAGTCATTGGCAAAATCCCGTGGTATTAGAGGAATAAGACACTTCAGGACACTATCACTAAAACACTTAAATCAACTTGTTGTTGATTGTTTTCCTGTAACAGCACACCGTATTGTTTTATTCTTTACATAAGCCACATGCCCAAGCGTTTGCCTTTATGTTGCATGCAGAAAAGGAGATGCTAATCTTTGAGCTAATACCACTTTGGCCATTTTAATTAATGACCTTTTTGTTACCTGGAGTAATAATAAGTGGACCGTATGTGAGACCTAACACTTGGAATGTTTTGTTGGTATTGGGATTTTCTAGCAAAGAGACCAGAATGCCGAAGGTTCATTTTTTTTGTCAAGATCCATCAAGAGGCAGCAGGACCGTGTCTGACTCTGTGACAAAAGGTTACGAAAGGCATGGACACTATGTGAAAGGCCCCGGGGGTGATGGGATCAGGATTGGAGTTCTGCTTGAATCAACAGGCTGAAAGGCCAGGAAGCACAGTGTTTAGCTGAGATAGATGTCTGCTTCTACCTGGACTTCTGTTCAGCCACCTACTTTGTGACCTTGCTGCATCATTGAGGCCAGCTCTCAGCTTTACGACCAGCCTGTCTAATGGCCTGTATTTCATACCAGTTAGTCAACTGTATCTCACAAGAGTGCTTATGGGAACCGATAAAGTGCGGCAGTGTATGCGTAGAGGGGCCCATTTCAGACTAATTGCTCATGGAGAAAGGTGGCAGGGTGGAGGAGGTGGTGCAGGACCAGATGGGACTGAGGTGTGAGATATGGGACGGCTGTACTCCCCACTAGCTGCAAACAAGGCCATTAGAAGCCCATTTCAGCTAATGGGGTTGTAATCAGAACAAGATGGCCGCCTTCGACCTCCTGCTCAATATAGTGCTGTGTCATGAGCAGGCAACCCCCCAGTTAGGAGCAGGGATCAGTAAACAAAACGTGAAGTGTGTTTGTGAAATGTGCTTGGGAGAATTGCCTCCTCAGGTCCTTGTGTTTGTGTGTGTGTGTGTGTGCATGCACAGTGGTAATCTCTGACTGGAAACCCTTGAGGGCTGGAAGAGTGGAAGATTAAGACAATCCCCTGTCTAGTTTCCTCTCCACACCCTCAATAACGGCACCTAATAAACACTGATAGACTACTGAGATTTCAAACAAAGGATTGCCTGTGAAAACACTGCTACTCTTTACTGCCTGTGAAAACAAACCCCCGCACGCAGCATTTACCCACAGACAAAACCTTCACAATAATCTCCTGACCTTTTATTAGGGCTTGGGTATATAGCGATATGGCTGATAGCTTGATAATTTGCATGATAAATTATCCTCATATACTTCTTTGAGGTGCAGTTGCTATTGAAGATGGTCAAAAGTTAGATACTCAGGGGTGGACAAATCACATTAGAAATTCACGATTAGAAATTAAATATGCTGTTTTTTCTTAAACCTGAAATTGTAGTTATGCTAATAACTAATAGACGATCTTGAGCAGGGAAAGATCGATATTGCTCAAGCCTACTCATTATGGTCACATGACTTGACATGACGCAGTGTGACTGACGGCTATTTTCTGTGTGTGGGTGTGTGCGTGTGAGAAAAGCAGTAGAAACAGAAGTGCATCCTGTAGAGAACATTTTTACAAAAAAAAAAAAAAAAAAAGTTAGCTGTTAAGACCAAGTTACTGCATTCAGGGTATAAAAGCTGGAGATTATATACGTGAAAGTATACGGTGTTGGACGAAATTCATGTGATTTATAATGAGTTCCAGGCGTCAGTCTGGGAAACATATCATTATAGACAAACATGTCACAGAATTGATTTCAACTTCCGCTGGAATAAACTCTTTCCGCTCTATATTTGGAATAACATATGATAGCTATCATCAGCTCAGGTTAGGTGGAAGTGTACGTGCAGAAGAACCACCTGCAACAGATGTACATTATACAAGCTGTAACAAATCATCTGTCCAAACATCGTTAGTTAATAAGCAGAGTTTATTTTCTGCTGGTGCTGTGAGCTGAAATAGAAATTGGGAATGAGCTTACAGGTCTTCTCAGGATTTAGAAGTCCTCACAGTGTCTAACCCTAACCCTAGATCCCTCTCTGTGTGTGTGCAAGGGATTGAGTGAGTAAGTGAGTGAGTCTGCCCTCTCATGTACAATCCTAGCTGGCTGTTGACATCGTGTTGACTCGTGTGGATGCTCCGTGCTTCCTGCCACACCTTAGACAGCTCCAAGCACTAATTGCATTAGCCATCAAAACAGATTCGAGCTGACGGATTAGTCGGCACCCTATGAGTCCATAGTGGCCCGAGGCGACCGCGAAATGGCACTAGAGTCTCTCAGGACTGCGACAGAACACGCGACTTGACGGAGGACGAGAGAGGAACTTAATGCTGTGATCTGGAGGCTAATACAGGCTCTCGTTTCTCAAAGAAGGAGATCACAAAGAAATAGTAAGGAATTAAACATGACAGGGTGTGCTGTTCTTGGAAAATAATCAACAATGCAGTGTAGCCCACTGAGAATCAGACTTGGAGTTGATTATTTTTCTGTAACCGCATTGTCCGGATGTGGGTTGTTTCACAGCAGTGCTGTTATAGAAAATGAAGCAACACCTGACCAATCAGATTTGAGAATTCAGCAGAGATCAGGATTAATGTGCATTTAATCAGACAAAAGGTTGCACCAGTTCGAGCACCTTATCTGCTCCCTCTTTTTTTTTTTTTTTTTGGCCATTTTACTAGCCCAGCCCAGCCCAGCCCAGGACAGATGCTGAAAGACAGAGAGCAGACAGAGAAGCTTCAGCTCAGGCAGAGCTGTTTGTGTTTTTGGGGCAGAAAATGGAGTTATGCATCGCCCTCTTTTTTTTTTTTTTTTTTTTTTTTTAATTTAATTTTATTTTTTTTTGGAACACACGATGCAACACAGGATATGCTTAAAATAACGCACCATGTCCACTATGGTTCAGAGACTGAGTATGGGTCAGTGAGCTGTGGGTTAGTCTATTTCATAACCAGAGTAGATGGAACGCATCTCGAGTTCATACGGTACGTCAGGATCGGAAACACACAATAACAATCACGCCTTCTGAGACGAGTGGTATGATTTCTGGCGTGGAAATGAAAGGATTCAAGAAACGTGCACTCTCAGACACAAAGTTGTTGCTCGGAAAGGTATCCTTTTATGTTCCTCTGGTTCTAGTATTCTCCTACTACAGTACACCTGACACTCAAACCATTAAAAAAACACACATGCACAGAAAGACCACCCCGGCTTCATTCTTTCATTAGATGGTTCCCCGTCTTCCTTCTTCCTGGCAGAAGTGGCTTGGTCTGTAAATGTGCTGACAGCTGGTTCTGTGAGAGGCCCACAGAGGGGAAGGAAAAGAGCGAGGAACATTTGAGGGGGGGGGAAAGAAAATGAGAAGTACATAGGGATTAAACATGGGCACTGGACCATGAGCTTTTGGGTTTGTTATCAAAGACCTTATACCACTGTGGCTGTAAATTCCAAAAACAACAACAGCAATGCTGTGCACATAAAATTGGATTGTGTATTAAATCTCAGGTGGATATAGAATATATTTATCAACCTTGATTCTTCTACACCCCCCAAGATATCTAGTGCTATTTTCCAGGATTGTTTTCGCATCTGAGTCTATTTCACTGTCTATCTATGATACGGTCCTTAAACAACTTGTTTCTAAGTAAAATGCCAGAAAATATGGAAACGTTGCCATAGTATTTTTTTTAGAAGTTAAGATTAGCAAGTACGTGTCTCAGGCCTGAGACATTTATTACATAATCACCTAAGGATCTCAGTCAAAGGCTTTGATTCATGAATTATATCTATCTGTAGTTTTGATGTTTGACAGTAATATTTAGTGGAGTATGTAGTGTGTAGTATGGATATCTTCCTCCAGGACACATGAAGACAGCTAACTGCATCTTCTCAAACTGCTGCTCATGCTGCATCACAGAGGAAAGCACTTTCTGCCCCCTTCCTCATACATGAGCTCACAGATGCCCATGATTCGCTAGTGGAGAGAGAGGGATGTTTGTATCCAGCTTGAAGACAGAGGCTTGAAGACTGAACAACATGGTTTTCGAAATCTTAGATGTATTAGCTAGCACAGCAGGCAAGTGAATGCTCCCAGTCATAAGTTTTGGATGTCCGAAACCCTATATTTAATACCACGCAAGTCAACATAACATTGTTAAATAGGCTAAAATTGTGACCTATGTAATTGAACTCAAATGGGTCATGAGTTGGTTAACTAGTGCATTAATGCAGATTGGTGTTAATATCATTTATATGGGTTATAAATAGCCAAAAAATGTCCTTACTATCTGTAGTTTAGAAGATGATGGGATTCGGAAATAATTTTGAAAAGAAAAGCTGTTTAGCAGAAAGCCAGTAGGAAGCATTTTTTCCCTCTGGTCTGAAGGACAGAAGGAAAAATGATAGTGATTGGCATATCAGTAGCTGAGTCTTACACTCAAGGCAATACTAAAATTTTTTTTAAAAAGATAAAAAAAAAAAAATTCACAGCTCGGACCTCATCCACAAATTCACTTCACATCAGTTCACATTTTGCGTTTGCCAGCATTCAGGGAAATTTGTTTAAAATTTGCAGAACGTTTGAATGACTACTCGTATTTTTCTCCGTTTCGTAGCACGTTAATGGCAGTGTGTGTGTGCTGATCCTCCTGTGTACACTTCTGTGGGTCATTAGTCGTAAACAGTACAGTCGTGCCAACCCTCCCTATGCGCTCGCTCTCACTTTTTTAAGCATAGAGACTGTGTGCTGTGTTGTTTAGGATTCTGCTCTGTGTTTGAAGCAGAGAGGAGGAAGTTTGTGGTGGGGGAAGCACTCGAGCTCCCTTCCCCCTGCCTGTGGATCATTGTCACTGCTGAATGGAGCTTTGACTGGTTCCAGACGACTGGGCCAGCACCACAAAGCTCTTCACACACTGATAAATGGGTCTCAGCTCGCAGTATTGTGGATCCTTGGGCGAACCCCGAAGCACTCGGGGACTGTTGGACAACGGGCTTGTCAGTGAGTGAAGCAACACAGATGGGGCTAAAATGCGAGGCAGTGCAAGCAGTCAGTCAGACAAATCAGCGCTGGCATTAAGTGTGTGTGTCTTTTGGAGCAAGGCAGAGATTTATCCCACTGCTTTTTTGCATGAATCCTGAGAGTCATTGCCTGTATAGATTGCAGTTAATGGTTCTTTGTTAGCAGTTAAGCAACCTTCAGTAAAGAGTGTATAATAGGAGCATAGAAGCGGTCAGTGTTCTACACACACACACACCTCATACACATGCACTCCTACACCTCCTCACTCTTTTTCCGCATTCAGCACATTTTAAGAATAAATACGCCTTTGAGTCCTGTTGTTTAAAATTCTAGACAAATTGGACTTAACCAATTCTCCCTCCCATTGCAGGGAGTACCCCAGCTGCCCTGCGCCAAGGCCTTGTACAACTACGATGGCAAGGAACCCGGCGACCTCAAGTTCAGCAAAGGCGACATCATCATCCTGCGCCGGCAAGTGGACGAGAACTGGTACCACGGCGAAGTGGGCGGAGTGCACGGCTTCTTCCCGGCCAGCTTCGTGCAAGTGATCAAGCCACTCCCACAGCCACCGCCACAGTGCAAGGCCCTGTACGACTTCGAGCTGAAGGACAAAGAGGCTGACAAGGACTGCCTTCCTTTCTCAAAGGTGAGGAACTTGTGCTACATCATAGTTACACAAGTTTATGCAAAGTTTCAACATGAATAGCTCATTGTTCCTAATTACGATATTCATAACTTCAGAAGTGAAATTTTTTCTTGTAATGCTGTGGTATTTGTCATTGTGGCGGAACTTGTGGAAGTTTGGTTTGAGGTCGAACGATATGGGTTTTTTTTTTTTTTTTTTTTCCTCCGGACAACAAATGAACATACCATGCATTTCCTGAACTTTTGAACGTTTTATTTTTTATATTCACTTGAAATAGTTAATAGTTAATGTAACTTTTACATTAACATTTAAACGAACTAGCTAACAAAAACACATCCCTCATGCACCAGCAACAATTGAGTAGTTTTTGTTTTTTTTTTCGTGAGGGTCTCCATCAAGCCTGAATTGAAAGATTATGGTCAACCATGATTGAGAGCACATGTGAAGAGTGCATGCACAGTTTGTGCAAAGCCAATAATGATAAGATCTTTAATTTGGATTAAGTTCAGTCAAATTTCAGTTAAACTAAGTTTTTACATGGGTACTTTCATCTTTCTTAAGTACTTTCCCTTTGAGCATAGTTATAAAAAATGCTAGTTTTTACCTCCTACAATACAGAACAATGTTCTAGCGTATCATTACTGACCAACTTGACTACAGCATTGTGATGCAACCATTACACATACAGAGCATGTGATATTGATGTTGACAAGGCAGCTGATATCGTTCAGGCCTAATCTACGTCTGCAGTAGGTGTTATGCAGGTATGTGCAATCTGCAAAGCAATGGTCGCATTTGTGTTCGCTATCTTAGCTTTGCTCACTAAATGACAGGAATCAAACGAATTATATAGAGTCTAGAGTAAAGACTGTTTTGTAAATGGTGTCTAATACAGTTAACTTAATTAAATTAACTTGAATTAATTAATACTTTGAGAGTTTTTACTGGCACTGGTGGTATAACTGATGGTCTCTATGCGTAAACCATGTGATGGAAATGACTGATCTTGAACAAATGTATGTATTTATTAATTTATTTATTTCTGAATAACACATCACTATTTTAAACTAATTGTCCCTCTGCTCTCTTCTCTCTGCTTTCACTTCTCTGCTTTGTGCAGGACGACATTCTGACAGTAATTCGACGCGTGGACCAGAACTGGGCTGAGGGAATGCTGGGAGATAAGATCGGCATCTTCCCCATATCCTATGTAGAGGTAAGGCACATTCTGATGGATTGCCGTGTTTCGGTTAGGAAAGCATTGCCAGGTTTTACAAAGCTGTGCAATTCTATATGTGCACTATAGTAAAATTGTCCCTTTTGAGCCACCCTTACAACAGAGAGTTTCCCTTTAGTTTGTTTTTCATTATTATTTTAAAATATTCCATAAATAAGGAAGTCATGTGAAAACTGTGATGAATTTCCTGGTTACACAATTGCACAATGTATTTATTTCTGTAAAGCTGTTCAGTGACAATGTCCATTGTTAAAAGCGCTATACAAATAAAAGTGAACTGAATAAGGTTTCCCTGAATAGAACTGCAATAAATGGTTGGTAAAGATCTCGTGTGACCCCCAACCTATGGCCTAATTTGTTGGAGGAGCCCAAAATTTTGTTCCTGAGTGGAACAATGGTGAAGAGGTTTTACTAACGATCCCACAACCATCCATGACCGCGAGTACCAGAGGGCATAATCGGCTCTGCTTTCTGGGTGGAAGGATTGGCACTGCTGACACGGGCCTATCTTGGTTATCTGTAAGCTTGTGTATTATGGGAGAAGTCACTTTTCCTTCACCTTCTCCTTTGAAAAGCACGTGTTCACATTTGGAAACTTTTTGAACTAGATTGGGGAATCTAGTATGATTTGGTATTGACTAAGAAAAATGGGGTGCCTTCATAAAAAGAATACAAGAAAATTGAGCACATGTTTCTTGGACATGCTACTATCATTATCTTTCATTTGAGGTTTCAGTAGACACATCCATGACTGTATAGCTGACTCATTGAAAAGCCACCGAGCATTCAGAAACACATCTCCATCATCAGCTTCAATAACCGCCAGCATGGCCAATTACTCAGCTCTTTTTTTTAACGGTCCATGCTGTCAGTGAAGCTCCTGAATGGCAGAGCTCTAAAATTGGCTTTCTGAATAGAGATGCGTGACAACCTTCTGTGGCAAAACAACAGTCACTTTACTAATGACTGACGCAAAGTAGCCCCATGGGCTTGAATGGAACAGCTGGTCAGGCTGTTGTGGGAGTTGAGGCGTACCCTCACAGCTCCCTATTCCTCACGTGCATAGACACTCTTTTGTGTCGTCACTCTGGTCTTCAAACACATTCACATCCTCACAGCTCTATTAATATGTAAAGTTTGAGAACAGTCCTCAGTACATGGGAACTTATGTCGCTGCTGTAAAAACATCATGCTCATACCCTGTGAACATCATTGCTTGATGTTCTGATATATACATCTTACAGTTGTCGTTCCGCAGGTGTGCACGGAACATTGTGCTCAGTCACTCACTCGGTCAATAACTCAGTCACGCAGTCAGTCATTCAGGCACTCAGCCAACCACTCGGCTAGTCAGTCAATCCATCAATCGTTCAGGCACTCACTCACTCACTCACTCAAGCAGTCATTCAGTTACTCAGTCACTCACTCAAGCAGTCAGTTACTCAGTCACTCACTCACTCACTCACTCAGGCAGTCACTCACTCACTTATTCAGCCAGTCAGTCAGTCAGTTACTCAGGCAGTCACTCACTCACTTATTCAGCCAGTCAGTTACTCTGGGAGTCAGTTGATCTAGGACTGTCACTCACTCAGTCATCCACTCACTCACTCACTCACTCAGGCAGGCAGGCAGGCAGACACTCCCTCACTCACTCACTCCCTCACTCAGTCACTCACAGACTCAGTCCCTCAGTCACTTGGGCATTCATTCAACCAGTCGACCAGTCATGCATTCACTTACTTGGTCTCTCTTTCAACAGAGTAGTTAAACTCTTCTCCAAACATTCACAACTTCATTCTATCTAGTCTGTGTCTCTCCGTCACTAACCTGGGCCCTAAAATAAGCTTCAAAACAGTCCAAAATAGCTCCTGTCACACATGCATATCTTCAGCAGTGCCACTTACATGCAAATGGAGAAATAAAGGGAGAGGGGGAAGCGAGGGGGCGGAGGGACAAGGATCACAAAAGCCATAGCTATTTCCACTGTGCCGGCTTGTTTCCAAAAACAAGCGAGCGCTTTTGTGTGTGTAATATCAGCCTCGGCTGACATCAGAAGAGACACGAACACGGCTGTATGAAAGAGAGTGACGGAAGGGGGGGGTGGTAGCTGTTTCTGGCACTGCTGTTCCTGTGCTCCTCTGTGTGCCTGTTAAAGGGTGATGAGGTGACTGTACTTCGATATGTTTTTGTTTTTAGACCTTCGAACTGATAAAATAATGATTTTTAAAGAATAATTAAATGTACTCCGGAAACAAAGATCTAACAACAATACTTGGAGAGTTTCAATAGTCGTAGTTGACTCCAAAAGTTTGCACATCCTAAGAAGTTCTTTGTACCAGCAAGGCATTTAATGTGTTATGTTTCACAGATGTTTCTTTATTATGACGAAAAACAAAAATGTCAAATGGAGAGGGGGAGAAAACTCAAGTGATATCATTTGAAAAATATTCTCCTTTGCTTTTATTACTCCCTCCATGTTCTTTTGTATCCTCATAACTGCTTTTGGATCCTCTCACTTGCATTCTTCCTGACATATCTGTTGTAACTCTGCCAGATGTCATACATACAGTTCTGGAGAATGAAAAGATGATGCCTAGAGTTTGATTCTTTCATTTGGTTCTATTCAACATTTTTTTTTGTTGATCTTGCATTGTTGTCTTATTGCAGGATACGGCCACATTTAATTTTTTAGAAACTTTTTTTGAAAGTTATTTGTAAAATAAAGGTACAGTTTTCTTTTTTTCATCCAGAAACTATCTGGAATACAACCAATATCTAATCCGCTATTGTGCATCAATAAGCCTTGGCTGATTTCCACCCTTTAAACACATAGTACAGGGTAATACATAGGTATTTGCTGAGCAGAAAATGGTCTGTGGCTAATGCACACACGCCTTAAACATCAACGTTGCCTTTTAGTGTGTCTACATGTATAAGCTTGACTCAGTTAGCGTAATGAGTATGTATGTGCTCCAGGACATGCAGGTGAACTCCACTGAGTGCACGGTTCCACTTCTGATTGGCTGCTTTTATGCAGTGGTGTCGAGTTTGCTGCTTGGGTGTCGTCTCTGTGTGTGTGTGTGTGTGTGTGTGCGTGCGTGTGTGAGAGCTTTAGTAACAAGGTTCCATCACAAGCTAAAGCTTTTATACTTTCCACTGATTCCCATTTCCCATTCTGCCTACGATCTCATCGCTTTCCGTGCGTTGAGCAGAACTGCTCCTGAGTGACAGTAATATGTGGCTGATTCTCTTTTTCAGCCCCCTCCCCTGCTTTCTCTTCCTCTTCTGATCCTGTCGTCCTTTTATCTTTTATCTTTTATCTTCCATCTCGACAATAGGCTTCACACAAAGTAACACTTGTGTAAATTGCTCTCTAACTTTCTGAATATCTGTGTCTTCTCTGTCTCCCAGTTTAACTCGGCTGCACGGCAGCTCATCGAGCTCGACAAGGTGCCTGACGACTCTGCCGAGGGCACTTCCTCCTCCTCCTGCTCTTCATCCTCCTCCTCCTCCTCAGGCCCCCAAGCCAACGGCTCCCAAAAAGCAACAGGGGAGAAAAAGAACAGCAAGAAGCGCCACTCGTTCACCTCACTGACCATGTCCCATAAGCCGTGCCTGGCCCCGCCGCCACAGCGCCACTCCATGGAGATCAGCGGGCCCGTGCTCATCAGCTCCTCGAACCCTACAGCAGCCGCACGCATTGGAGAGCTCAGCGGTGGTTTGTCCTCCAGCGCCCCTTCCCAGGTGAGCGAAAGAGACAGAGCTGGATGACTTGCATGGTTTTGTATCATCATGTAAGGAGAGCACATTGAATTTTCTCTTGCAGCAACACTAAGAAAATTTTACAAGCTATTCATCTAGGTCATGCTAGAGATACATCTGCTACACTAATTGTGGTTGTAATTATTATAACGAAACGATGCTTTCAAAAAAGGGGTTCCTTAAGGGTACTTTTGATAGTTGTGCGCTCTTCACTTCAACTTGGAACCCACTCCTCTAAGGACAATCATCCTTTAATGGTTTCCCCAGTCTTAAACATTTAAGATGTAAACTTTTTAAAAATTTTTCCTCCATTTTTTTTTTCATTTTTCACCTGCCAGTTCACACCCACCAGCCAGCTCTGTCCTATCATATGACCTCTACCAACTGGGAAGAGTGAAGCCCATCACATGATTCCTCCACGACGCATGAAGCCAGCCAACTGTTGCTTATAGCGCAGCGTAACACTTGGAGGAACGTGCTATCTGCCCTCTTCCTCATACATGAGCTCACACAAAGCAAGGATTGGCTAGTGTCGCTGTGATTGACAGGGGAGCGAGAGTATGCCTTCCCTCCCACTCAGTGTGTACGGCCAACTTTGCTGGCTGTGGCATTGTTGGGATTTGAACTCTTGATCTCTTTTCTGTTGTGACGCTCGGGACCCAAGATATAACTTTTTTTTTTTTTTTCCCCTTCCTCCACAAGAGTGTATAGTGCAAGCAAAGAGCATTAGACACAGCTCTGTAGTGACCTCGTGCTCGAAATAAAACCACAATTAACCCGGAATAAATGCAGAATAGCCTGTAATACGGCAAATATTCATTTTTATTCCTTCCCAAACCCAAAACTCTTTATAACCAGTGATGATTCTTTTATACTCGCATAGCAACATGTTCTAAAACCCCAATTTCCTTCTCCTGTTGTTGAGAATGCAATTAGCTATTTAATTGGAATAAGATAACGTTAAGATGGAGTACGATAAATTTACCCATGGCTCCTGTAATTGAATATAATGCTGATTTAACTGTAGTATCAAATCAGCATTCTGAAAAGGTTCAACACCTTCCATATTTGGCTCTTCGACTTGACCTCATCAAGGTTCATGATGTTGCCACAGCTGTATTTTAAAAGGTATTCAGCAGCAGCAATAATTTTAGGGAGTCTGCTTATGAATATTCATGCCTTTTGAATATAAATATTCATGACTCCCTACAGCACTGTGTTTAAAATAGACATGGATTTTCAGAGCAAGGAACTTTTTACTGTCCATAGTCAAAAATGCTGGAGAATAATACCATTTCCACATATTCTGCTTCTCTTTTTTTATTCTGTTGTGTTATTTGGATAGTATGTAACTGTGTGAGATACAGAAAAGTATTCATGCTCATGTCAGGAGGAGTAGCAGGTCAGTGCTGATTACAGCGTCAGAGCGCACACACATTCACACCATAAAATCTAAGGTTATGACCCCAGTGCGGTCATCATGGATGCTACCTCATCATGGATACCGCACATGATGTTTCATTTGAAATCCATTTCTGTGCAGGATAAAAAATCCCTCTATAACGAGGGTAGGGTGTGTGTAGCCTCAGAGGATCATGAGTGAAAGAGAGGGAATGAAACGCAAACAGCTCAATCCCCAGCTCAGATGTGTTTAACCACACCGGTTTCCTTCTGTCTGCGCTACGCCACTTTCCGAGTCTCCAGAAATCATGCATGGACGACAGCTTTTGACCGCACTGACCAAAAAAAAAAAAAATCGTTTTTTCGAGGTTACAGGAGTAATGACGGAAGGACAGTCAGCCTCCGCACTCCCACCGAGATCTGAGAGACAGGCGTGGCGACATCCTGTAACCTCGCTGCAGGAAGCTTCTAGATAGATTTATAGCACTATTCTCAAATCAGAAGGTGCTCATTAATTTTCAGGCTGCAGTATAAATGATTTTTATGGTAATGTTTTTTTCTAATATGTTCTTTAATTTAGCGGCAGATGCTCCACATAATATAAGGCGAATAATAAACAGATTTTACAAAAACATGTTATTTAACCAAGAAAAATGTCCTTCTGTAAGGAGACGTTTGAGTTCATGAGTCTCCAAAGTCAGTCAGTGAGTTTTCCACCACATGAAAGTCCTCACGATGGAGAATTTTGCTCTGTCATTCATTAATAAATTAAAAATGGCCATCCTTGGCAAAGCACTGTGGTATAATAGGAATTAAACACTTCAGGATGTGTTACAGGAAGATGATTACCTTCAGGGCGGTAATGGTCGTCCGCTTCGCGTCTTAAAAGAGCACAGCCTGTTGTGTGTTATTCCTTTTGGCTTTTGTAAGCACTGAGAAGGACAGATAGGTCACCTCTGCTGAGACGGATTTGGAGTCTCTCCGGTTTCTGTCTGATCTGAAAGCTGTTGGCGGTAGGAAAGGCCGAGACGGAGCTGAGAGAACACTGATCCTTATTCAGCTCTCTGAATGTTATCCATGGCAGTGGAATGAGGAAGTGTCTGTGTACTCTCTTGCTTCATTTGTAGAGACTAACAGCGTCTCCACATTGATGGGAGACATGGGAAATCTGATGCCGTAGGGACATTTTAGCAATCCTGTAATTATGTTGCAGACTTTAGGTTTTGTTAGCAAGGGTAGGATTACGTTAGGTGTAGACAAGAATAACGTGGTGGTTAAAAGAAAAAAAAAAAATATATATATCCTCCTTTCAATCACATCTTTAGTGTTATTTTATTTTTTTTTTTTACCATAGTGCTCGAATCTGATTGGTCACTAGGTGTTGATTACAGTGGTGCGAGCTGCAAGGCAAATAACAGGCTTCTGTTAATGCACTCATTCGAATGCGTTATTGTTTCTATAGTAACAACTTACACAGGTACGTATGGCAGACACTCGACATAGTTTACACCTAAAAATAAATGGATTGTTATTCAACAAAAGAAAAACGTGTAATCATTGATATGCTTTCTGTAAGGAGATGTTTAATGGAAGGAGTCTCCAGTGTCAGTGCTTTGTCAGTATGTTTGCACTGTTTGGTTTCTGTGTAACTAGCTCTGTCTTTTTATTTAGCTGTGATTTTTTTTCTTATTAATTTAAAGAGAGGCTAATAAGAGAACTTGTAGAAGTGAACTTGGTTCTTGGACGTTTCACAACATTAAATGTAACTATAACCCGATAAAGTATGACATCGTGTTTTTTTATGCCTCTGTGACTGAGTGGTGGAGGCATTACTCTTTCAGGTTGGCCGTCCGTCTGTTCGTCTGTGATTCTCATTGTGATATCTCGAGAATGAGTGATTGAATGTTTGTAGGATTTATTTGGGATTATTATTGTGACCAGCAGATGAACTGATTCGATTTCGGAATTGATCCAAACAGGCTCAAGTTCACAGCAAGGTCAAATGTCTTAAAAAGCTTTTATTTAATAGCTTCCTTCATGTTTGTCGCACAGAGATGTTACTTCCACATTCGTGTTCACGAACTCAAGGCCCTTTTTTTGTTTTTTTGGCTAGCCATCGGTCCGTTTATACATCTGTCCGAGATTCTCTCTATCTCAAGAACGAGTGGTTGAATGGTTGTAGGATTTACGTTGAATTATCATTGTGACTAGCAGATGAACAGATTGGATTTGGAATTGAAAAATCTAAACGGGGTCGAGGTCACGACAAGGTCAAAGTTCTGAAAACGTTTTTCTTCAACAGCTTCCTTCATGTTTGAAGTATATATTAAGGGTATATCTGGTGTACAAATTAGCTAGAAGAAGGGATAGACTTGATGGTCCCAGAGGCAACCCTATCAATGCTGTTATGTGTCGAATTTGACTTGTTTATTAATTAAAACAAAATTGTAATTGTCACGTTGCTGTGGCATAAGATGAATAAAACACTTCAAGATGTGCTGTTATTAGAAACTAATAAGTTCAGGCTGGTAACACTAACACACATTCAGGCAATACTTATTTTTTGCTAGAATTAATATTTTGTGTATCGTTACACCCCATTTAAATTGCTGATTGGGCTGCTTTTTAGAGTTTTACAGCGTGTTTGTCTGGTTATATCGTACCTCTCAGTTTTATATAAACTCTGCTTGGTTTGAAGAGCCTGGTGACACGCTAGCTCCATTTCCTTTGTGTTGTTTGTCTATAATTAGACTCCTTTTTTTTTTAGTTACTCCAGCACTGTATTGTTGTTTGTCCGTTCACGATACTGCAGTAAACACGTTCAGCACGAATCTCAGCGCACGACTCAGTAGCCTGAGGCCCTCCGCATTGATCTCCCTCCCTCTCTCTCTTTACATCTGTCTGTTTTTATCCTTCCATTTCACTCTTTTGCTCCCCCCCCCCCCCCCCCCAAACCACCCCTATTTCACATCTCTTGTTTTTTCCCTCGCCCACGTATGCATCTTTTTCCTTTATTGACAGCCAACGCGTTCCCTGGGCTTCGCTGTAATTAATTCAATTTAGTCCATGTTGCTGCTTTACTGCGACTGACAGACGGCTGGTGCCAGTCGCAGAACTCCCTGCAATCAGCAAACAGTCTCGGCAATGTTGCACCTCTCCTTTTATTCCTGAATAAAGAAGTCATAAAGCAGTAGGAGCCTTCAGTCACGCAATCCTTCTCTCCGTCACACTCCCTCTCATTTTAAAGGGCTATAATCAAGTCTTTTTTAAACATTCCTGTCTGGTTGTTTCAATGCTAATAATTAACTACGCGATCCAAATACCACAAAAGTGCATTCATGCTTGTAACACGAAACACGCACCGCACTTCTAATACTCCATGAGACCCCGTTACGCTTTCCAGGTTTAAGTTCTGGAATTCCATCATGCAGCTCACCGAACGTGACCCATCTATCAGTCTGGATTTGACGTGTGGTCAAATATGGTGACCCATACTCCGAATTTGTGCTCCGCATTTAACCCATCCAAGTGCGTACACACAGTAGTGAACACACACACACCGTGAACACACACCCAGAGCAGCGGGCAGCCTTTTTAGCTGCGGCGACCGGGGAGCAGTTGGGGGTTCGGTGCCTTGCTCAAGGGTCTCACCTCAGTCGTGGTATTGAGGGTGGAGGAGAGCGCTGGTCATTCACTCCCCCCACCTACAATCCCTGCTGGACCCGAGACTCGAACCCACCACCTTCAGGTTCTTTTCTATTTGAAATGGTTTTAAAAGAATGGAGTTAAGGAGCAGAAATCAGACCCTGTGTGAAAGGATATGAGGACATCAGGAATTGGAAGGATAGTTAAAGGAGAGAAGAGGCTGTGCATGAGGGAAGGAGAGACCCAGGGTTATGAGAGAAAGAGGGAGTGAAACAGGAGGAGTGACTCTAACAGTACATCTAATATTTCTAATATGCGTTTGTCTAAATTTTAACTCCCCTAGGAATTGCTTTTTGGCAGAGGAAGTATGATTTGAAGCCAACCATTTGGACTCTTCCCTGAGCTGAAGTATAACCAGTTCTTTGCTTCATATCTACAAACACATGCAACTGCCTTAAAATCTATCAGCTGATCGTTTTTTTTTTTTTGTGAAAAAAATTATCATTATGTTTAGTTAATTGAAAAAATGAACCTTAACTTAAAATTAGCCATCAAATAACTCTCTAAACATGCAGGCCAGACTGGACATCAGGTAAGCTCATTTCAGTAACACATTCTATGAAGCCCATATTCATAAATCATTATAACTCTATTTATGATTCTTAGTAAGTTGGGTTCATAAACTGTAATAAATCTCTAATTAATGTGCTATACGTAATTCTTTGATAAGTCATAATTATGGAACACAAGTGTCACTATTCATTATTATGCCATGTGGTGTACTGCACAGTAATGACCTATGCATAATTATAAAGTGTTATGATGCATTATAAAGCATGTAACATTTATTAACAATTATAAAAACCTAGAGTGCTTGTGCTTGCCTTATCCCTGGGAATCTGAGAGAACGTAGTTGGCGTGCTCTGGGTGGGAGGAGTGGTGTTACTATCTCTCCCCTGTCAATCACAGAGTGGGTGTATGTGAGCTCATGTATGAGGAAGAGGGTAGATAGCGCTTTCCTCAGAGTCTGTTAAGCTGCCCTGTGATGTAGCATGAGCAGCAGTTTGAAAAGATGCAGTGGTTTGCTTCACATATCGCATAGGAAGCACGAGTTATCCTTCACCCTCGCCAGTTAGTAGCTATCTTGTGACAGCAGAGAGCGAGCTATTGGTTGGGAAACAGCAATGACTAAAACATTAGGAGAAACCTACAAAGCTCCCGCCGGTTTCCACCCCCTCATGTATTCATATGTCTCTACTGTTCAGTCACAGAGGAAGTGAGTGGGCAGTTCGGACGCTTTAGTTTCGGAGAGTGAATTTCCCACCATGCTCAGCAACCTTCCAGGCGCTCCGAAGTGCCGGAAGCCTTTAGTGTGTGTGTCGTTCAAGTCTCCAAAAAAGCATACTCTAAATCTCAACACTGTCTCTGCACATATTTCAAACACAAACAAAGCCCTCCCCCCAACCCGCCCTCCCACACACACACACACACACACACACACACACACAGTGCTACGGGTTAATGACTGATCTGGCAGCTTTAACTTAGCCTCATCATGGTCATGCACAATTCATTACACGTAATAACTATTAGCTCAAAGTGTTCTGGAAGAAAGAGGTACTTTCAGGTCATGCAGTTGGCAGGCTGGGGATAATTCTGGACCCAGGGACCAAGATAAAGGTGTCCATGATTGATGTGTCCTCTAGGCAGCTATACAATATGCAGAATGATTGCAAAAAGACTTCCTGTGCACCGTGAGAGCGAGATCAGGAAATTGAATCAAATTTAAAAGGGACCAGAGGATGTTATCCTTTCTGTAGAATTATTACTTCACTCGTGTCCCTGTTGACTCCTATTTTTGTGTGAATCTGCATTTAAACTTGCTTTACGTTCCAAGTGAGACTTACTGGAACTTCCTTTACTTTACTGTTCTCTTAGGGCCTCCTGAGATTTTCAGCATTCTCACTTTGAACCATTTTGTTTTTGTTACTGCTTGTGAGTGGTGTGGAATTTCTCTTCCACTTTTCTGCTGATATGCTTGATGCGTATGTAACTCTATGATGCAGGTACCAAAGGTTTTATTTTGCTTTAGTTTAAATTTTTTTTTATTAT
Organism: Pangasius sanitwongsei; assembly: GCA_037576675.1. Taxonomy (NCBI): domain Eukaryota; kingdom Metazoa; phylum Chordata; class Actinopteri; order Siluriformes; family Pangasiidae; genus Pangasius; species Pangasius sanitwongsei. Next base: position 17,470 of record JAKKZI010000089.1, on the reverse strand, counting down.
TATTATTATTTTTTTTTTCTCGCTTTTTGTGGTGTTGGTTACCCGTGTCGTGTTTGTATGGCTAACTGTTCTGTTTTTAGGGGGCCATGAAATGTCTGTTTAGTATAACACACTCGAGAAGCATTCTTACTCACTTATAGTTCAATAGCAAGTAGCTGATTTTTATCTGCTTAATTTGCAAAAGGCAAGCACACTGCTGAAAAGAAATAATAAAAAAAAAAAAAAAGTATTTTGTCAAAAGGATTCAGAAATAGAGGAATTTTTTTTATGGATAATGTTGATCCTTCCATCCAACAAGTTAGTTTGTTTTGTTGAAGACGTGGATTTATGATAATGTTGACATAAAAAGCTGTGCTGCTATAAGGACTGGCCTTGGCAGAGCATTGACTCCGAAATCAGTTCATGAAGGACTTTGCTTTTTTATTAGGAAAGCATGAAGAACTCGACTGAAAAAAAAAAAAATGGTACAAACCTACACCCACTCTCCCCACCCCCCCTTAGTGAACGTGCCATTCTCTTTTCCATTTCCAGTGGATTAACATTATAATGTAATGTCAGTCGTATTACTAGTTTAAAACCATTTTCTATAACCGCAGCTCTCATAGTAATGCTGATTGCAAAGCAAATCACATGTATATATTAAAACACTTGTTGTAAAATGGTTGTAATTTCTATAGTAGCAGCTCATTTACAGAGACTTGTATTGTGGACGGATTAAAAGACGTTCTGCAAGGAGACTTTTTTTGCCGTCTTGTGGTTCTTCTGTCTTATTAACTTTGAGAAAGTGAGGGAGTGAATATTTATAGCTGCTATAACACAAGTGAAAGCAGAAACTTGTTTTGTGGACGTTCAACACTAAATGTCACTGTAAGTGGATAAAAATTTATGTTCTTTAATAAATAAAAACAGATTGTAATCGTTTTGGTAAATTGCTGTGACATAAGAGGAATAAAACAATTTGGGATGTTATGGGGAAAAACTACTTTGGGTGTTAAAAAAAATTGTGGCCTGGAAAATCTAATTCGTTTGTACCAAATGCGGTGCGTCCTGCTCGTCACGCGCGTCTTAATGAAAACGCTTGTTAAGCAACTCTGCTGATGGAGGAGGAATCGAGGAGCTGTTTAGGAGCTGATACTATAACAATCCTTTAAGGACATTGCTTTCTTAGTGACGATGGTCGGAGTGTTCATTTCAATTTCTGTAGACCCCAGCGTCTGCGTGAATGAGGGGAAAAATCACAAATTGCAGATTTTAAGAGAGAAAGAGAGGTAATTTACGTATTTTATATTAAGTGGAGGGCAGCATTTAAGAATAACTTTGAACAAGGGAATAATGTGCAGAGAAGAAAGTCTGATTATGATGTTAATGGTTTTTAATAAATTTTGAATTAAAACTTTATACCTCATTGGTCTGAATGAGCTGATGTGTTGCTGCACGTTAACATTTTATTCATTTTAACTTTGAATCATTTTTGGCAGCTGCTTTCATGTAAAACATCTCACAAGTGAGGCATTATGCAATCCAAGCACAGAGCTGATAAATGTTTAAAGTGCCGGATGGTTAAGGAAGAACAAAAGGAGACACAGCTGAACACTATTGTTGGAGCATGTGCTAGCACTCAGGCCTAGGAGTCACTTAATAACTGTATAACCAAATGACTAGCTCAGGACGAGTTTTCAGTCACAGTTGCGTGACAGACCAGCAGGTTCAGAACGCTGTTGATATAACAGTTACCAGCGGTTTATTTCACTTTCGCACGTCCAACACCCGGAGAAAGAAAAACTCTACTTTCTTTAGACTCGAAGAAGAAAGCTTTTCATTTGTTTAAATGTAACACAGTTCATAAATTTCTCCTTGATGCTGTGCTGCACGCTGCTCATCTCCGAATCCCACCACCTTCTGCGCTACCAGACAATATTTCCAGAATATGAAAGGACAAAAGTGATGAGCACAGTGCAGCACAAAAAAAAAGTTATACAACGCTAACGCTAGCACAACACACTGCCACCTTGCATTTAAACACTTCATTAAGTAGAAAGTGAAGACGCAAGCTCAAATTACGTGCGTCTGTGTAATGAGAGAACAACACTGCTCATAGCCAAAGCTTTTCTGCCCTTTTTCTTGAGATGAACATCAGCAGAGGATAAAGACTATGGCTAGACAGTGTCGCTCTTCCCAGAGATTCAGGTACTCCATAGTCTGTATTAGTCCATTAATTGTTACTGGCCACTTCATAGCCTAATTAACTGGACTTCTGGACAACTAAATCATGGAACTTTTGGAGATTTGGAGATTTCACTTGCTTCTCAGGCTTGCTAATGAACGTATGATTTGTCCACGCCTGGATTCGTCTGTACTGAGAACATCTGGAAACGTTTGTTAACATCTGTGTGCAGAGGTCAGGATTTCATGTCTAATCTGATGTCCTGTTCTCACTCTTTTATACAGTGAGTTGCTTCACACAACTTCACCTTTGCGTAGGCAGTAATTAGCTCCGCTAGATCTCTCGAACAGCTCCGGAGGGGCCCTCGTGTCATATGCTTCTCCCGCTGCCAAAGATGAGTTCTTATTGGTTCTGACGTTTTCAGGTCAGCTCTGTTAGTTGTGTTAAGTTGAGGCAGATTGTTCTCCATGAGAGCAAGTCGTGTACGCTTAGCCAGGCTTATAGGCAGAGGGGGAAAAAAACGTGAAGACAGATGTGTCTCTTTGGGATTGAGTTCTGTTTTTCTTAACATCCATCACGTTCAGGCTTGTCCTGTCTCTTTTATGAGGATCTGAGACATTCCCTTGACTTTTTTTTTTTTTTTTTTTTTTTTTTTTTTTAAGAGACCGTTTTGTGTCTTCAGTCTCAATAGTTCTGCAGGTTGATTCTGGTTAACTGACGCACCTGTCTTTCTGTCCCCTTTTCGTACAGGTTCACATTTGCACAACAGGCCTCATCGTCACGCCACCTCCGAGCAGTCCTGTAACAACAGCGACGGTCTTCACTTTTCCTCCAGAGACCAGCTATGCGTCCATCCCAGTGGTCAGTTCCAACACTTTTCACTATTCACTTCTCCCTGGTGCGGATCTGAAAGACTGTGTAGTGTGCAAATGATAAAGGTGTGTCGTGTGAAAGGGTCAGCGATTTTGTACATTTCTACGTCTGCGACAAGTCAGTCAGGCGTTGTGAAGGGAATCGGTGTTTGAAAAGTCTTTGGTGCTGTAGAGAATTGCAGCTGCAGGGCAACTCTGGGGTGAGGATCTACTTCAGTCACATGACTAACTTTTTTACATGATGAACTGTACATGATGGCTTTTGTATTTCAAAGCATATAAATTGATGCAAAATACAAAAAAAAAAAAGGCAGTGTGTAATTCATATTTCAAATACATCAGTTCAAGCATCAGCTGTAAACCAAACCGAACACACACACACACACACACAAGCTGAAATTGGAAAGCAGGAACAAGAACAGTGTGCCATCTGATACTAAGACACCCCCCTTCAGTGCTCTCTTGGCCTTAGACCACACACTCATGTCTGTGAGTGATGGATGTGTCTGCGAATGCCTGGGTGAGTGCGTGTTCTGTGTGTCCTTTCCATATCTCTACATTTTCAATGCACGGATTTGTTTGGAAAACGGCACAAATCTGGTTTAGAGCAGCAACATTGCAGTACTTTATTTTAGACCCCTTACTTTTAATAGCTTTTTAAGTTTTCTAGCCAGCACATCAGGAAACAAATGGTTACTGTTAGAGATGAAGAATCTGAGAATAGATGTGGTTTGTGTTAGGCTTTGGACGTTGACGCATACCGAAAAGATTGTAGATTGTGAGTAATTCTTTTTCGACAGAAACGTCCTGGCATATTCAGTTAAAAAGTGCTCCCGGGTTAAGCTCTGGGTTCACCACAATGGTGACCACGATAAAGTGCTTACTGAGTGAATCAATGAATCAATGAATGCACTAGCGAGAGCCATTCCAAACCTTTGATCCATTTCAAGGTTTATATGATCTTTACAGGTTTATAGATTAAAAACCTCACGTGTTAGCCCATTTTTGACATTATGCATGTTCTCTGCAGATTGTAGCATGTTTTGTAAATCATGCTGTTGTATTGCGGCGCTACAATGCTTTTTTTTTTTTTTCCCCCCTTCCACACACATTCACAATGGAGTCTACAGCATAAAAGAAAGCACACATTCCAGGTTTTATATTCAAGATGTTTTTATCATGTGTTACTTGCTGTAATTCCTTCCCTTGATATTTTCACAGAGCAGTTTGCGGTCTGCTGAGCTAAAATATTTATATCCTCTGTTGTGTTACTATGTGCTTTTCAACAGTTTTTCTAAGAATTTGGTACTTAAGAGTGTAATGTGTGAAACAGTTTATCAATGTTGGTTGCTCGTTTATTACAGGACACTTTGCCTCCTCCTCCACCTCCTCCCCCACAATCCTCCTCTGTGGGCGCCGCGTCATCGTTGGCCACAGGGCAGAGGCCGTCCCCCACTGCAAGCGACCAGAGTGGACGTCAGAGACCGACTGTGTAAGTGTTAAAACAACACACATACTTGCAGAAAATATATGGCTGTGCGTGTTTTTCATTTGCTATGCGTGTGAGATTTTGTCTCTGGCTGACCTCGCTGCTCTTCCTTCAGTGGCAGCTGAGCATGACTGAGCACAGGTGAGAGTTCAGAGGTCAGCACTGTAGGGGGGAATGTTGCGGTTGCAGTCTCTCGGGTCCCATCCCAGAGTCTGACTCGGAGTTTATCCCCTGACCTTCCACCTCTTGCTTCAGCATCACTCTCACTACCCTAAAACATGCGTGACTAATCTGTGTCTGAGTGTCTTTTTTAAAAAAAAAAATAATAATAATAAATGTTCACTTTTTTGTGACCTCACACTGTAAAGGATGTCCTTATGAGTGATATGAGGTGGTGGTTCAGCTTGACCTCATGCATTAGGTTATACACTTGCAGCGCGACTCTTCATAGAGGTGGTAATTAAATTATTTGTGTGTTAACTCTGGGTCTCTCAGGTATGTTGCGATGTTCCCGTACACACCCCGTAAGGAGGATGAGCTGGAGCTGAGAAAGGGCGAGATGTTCCTGGTGCTGGAGCGCTGTCAGGACGGTTGGTTTAAAGGAACATCCATGCACACTGGCAAGATTGGAGTATTTCCTGGCAACTACATGAGTCCTATCAGCAGGTACCTTATATACATACACACACTGGTCATTAGTTCATATTAGTTCAGCTGTTGTCATTTATTAATTGCATTTTTTTTTTTTTTTTTTTTTGCTTTCTACTTACTACTTACTGCTTACTACTTAATATCTTTTACAAAGTATTTTAAATCTCAGTAGGACTTTCCTTCATAAATAAACCATATTCATATATTTAGATGTTATTCAACATTTATTTATTTATTTATTTATTTATTTCAGAACCGTGGCAAGCAGCAATCAGCCCAAAGTGCCATTAGCAATGTGCTCGCAGGCTGGACGCAGCGTCACCATAGTTAGCGCCTCGTCCTCTCCGATCGGAGCCGCCCTGGGTGGCGTTGACCCCAACAAGTCCCTCCCTATTTGCACAGGCCCCGCCCCTTCAAGCCCCATTCCGGCGGCCGTAGTGACAGCAGCTCACATGCCGCCAGGTCAGCATCCCAAAGTGCTCATGCATGTGACGTCACAGATGACGGTGAACCAGGCACGCAACGCTGTGAGGACCGGTAAGATATCACCATATCTCTTACACTGTAATGAATAATTAAAAAATATATATTTTTACATATACACCTCCTTCTGTAATTTAACACAAGCACAGCTAATTAAAATATTGCTCGATGTCTGTGGAAACCTCAGCTGAAAACTAGCCTCCGTGTTGCATTTGTGCTTAACTGAGGCTTACACTAGTTACTAGTGTAACCTCCCAGCATGTGCAGAGGTAATATTGTATAGAAATGACATTTTTGGTCACTGATTAATACAGTCCATCCTTTTCTTCTGGCACACACTTAGCTGTGTGTCACAATCAGGACCGCCCCACTGCAGCCGTAACGCCCATCCAATCCCAGAACGCCGTGGCTTTCCTGCCTCACCTGGCTGTGTGTCCGCAGCCGTCACCTGGCAGCGTCTCCGCCTCGAACCCTACGTCAAGTAGAATGGGAGTGGCCATGGGCTGCGCCGCCGCCTCACTTACCCCACCAAACATCAGCGCTGCTTCTCTGGAGGTCGATGGCATGAGACCCACCGCCATGGTGTCGCTCCCGGTCGCTCCTGGTAACGCCAAGCCTCTTGGTGCCACCGCAGCAAATCAGGCTCCTGCTTGTAAACTAGATAAGGACTGCAAGGTGAGGCACTGCAGTTACATCCCAGAGTTTCAGTTTGCTGATGAGGATGATAGCTGAGAAAAAGTAGAGAATCGTGTGTATATATATCTCACACTTGAGGAATTGTGTGTGTGTGCTCATTTACTTCTTCTAATTAGCTAATCAACTAGTCTTTAATGGCTTGAATCGGAGAGAGATGTTCTGCAGTGCAGTGCGTGAACACCCACTAATGGCGGCCTGAGGATACTTAACAGCATAAAACATCTGCTGTCCTGGAATCTGTGCTGTTAAAATGCTGAATAGAATAACATGCAGAGAATACTGCCAAGAGAACCAAGCCCGAATTTCCATGATCCTGCATACATGTTGTTTTGTGTCATTTTATCCCTTGGCTATGTGTATCTGATCCTGTGCATTACAAAACCCTTTTTTTTTCTGGTGTACAAGATCGATCTATTTGAAAATCACAAATATTTATTCGTGAATTTTTCTAAACCTTATGCTTTCTTATGTAAGGGAAAAAAAAACATGACAGGATGTGTTATAGGAAAATAATCAACACTATCCATTTTTTATTTAGAAAAAAAAGATGTCGTGTTTTTTTTTTTTTAACGGATGTGTTTAATGCCGTGGAACATACACAAAACTTCCTGTTACTACTCGCGGTATATCAGCTGTAAACAGTCATTTCTTTGACAGTCTCTCTTTTTTTTTTCTTTCTTTTGAAGTTAATAAGACACAGAAACACAGCTTGTCATGTTACCGAGAAATAGCAAAACCCTCGGTCTTGAAGACTTAAAGAAAAGCACTGACACTGGAGACTCATCCATAAATGCTAAATAAACAGAGATGGTGAAGCTTTCGGAAAGGAGACTTTCATGTGCGGAGTCCGCCATACAACTCCCTGTCCAAGTTACTACTCTTACTATAGAAACGATCATGTATTTGAATGAGCACATTAACATAAAGCTAGGAATGAATATTAAATAATTCGCAGTTACTGCTCCAGGCTTTGTCTCTGTCAGCCAGGAGCCTCCTCCACATACGTGATTTCCCAGACTGGTACCTCTCCTATCCATCTGAGATAGACTGATGATGTTCCTCTTTTATTTTTCCTGCGATCAGGGATGTCAGGCATAGCTCACATTTTTCAACAGCCTCCAAGAAATGCAGTTGAGATCCTTAAAGCCGTGACACTTCAAGGTGATTTTGAAGAACTTGCACCATCTAAGACTGACTGTCGCCTGTTCTCTGAAAAACTGCACTTGAGGACACAACAAAGATTACAGTTGATAGTTGAAATGCATGCGTGTGTCTCCCTCTGTGAGAAAGAAAATGGTAGCAGTATTATGTATTATTAATGAAAAAGAGAATATTGAAAGATACTGTATTGCAGAAAACATCCCAAGTTGGATACCATTGCTAACTATTATATCGCATTGTGTATAGAACTGTATCAGTAGTTACAGTCGGATACTAATTTGGATTACTGTGTAGCGCGCTAGTAAGTAGTTTTGGGACGTGGCCGGATAATTAGCCAGACTACCATTTTCATGACTTTGTGAATCTGTATAAATGCTCTGCTTGAAAGTTAATCGGTCTGATCAACCATTTACCAGATGATGATACCTTCTTAGGATACTTTCCCACTTGCTGTCTTTTTCTCAACTGCCAGTGCAGGTGTTGCATCCTATGGGAAGCGGTTGCTTTTAAAAAAAATGTTGCTGTCCGCGTCTTTTCCGTCATAATGGTCACCATTTTCGCCTCCAAAAGTTACAAAAAAGTTTTAGAAAAGCTCCCATCTCCTGATCAATTCGGTAACTCATTGGACAAGTAAGAAAACACAAAATGGAGGAAAGCATGCCAGTAAAAAAATAATTCTTGTTAGTGAGCCTATACAGTATAATAGCATTTATGACGTGTTGAATCGTAACTAACAACGTAACTAGAAATAACTTTGGACAGTGACCTGTAGGGATGCGACGTCCCAGTTTAACTCGCAGCTCACTTCTGTTTCTGTTCTCCTGCACTGACTCACTTGGCTAAACAGCAATCAGAGAACTGCCTCACTCTTGCCTTCCGATGCTAATTTAATTTCGCTGATGACTAAAGGTGACCTTGGTATATATCAGCCATTATCATATCATGTGTTCATTTTTTCCCCATGTAAGAATGTAAGAACATTTCAGCTTCTGTCAGCCTTGTTCTGTGTGTTTATGTAAACTCCTGTACTCTCTTGTTACTTTAGAGGGAGAAGAAAGGCCTGTTGAAGCTGTTGTCAAATAAAAAGAAACTCCGCCCCTCTCCCCCATCTTCCCCAACTCTGGAGGCGGAGCAAGCCGTTGCCGCGGACATGCCGCAGGGTGCCATGGCAGCTGAACTGCCCGTGCCAAACTCCGCAGCAGTGGCCAGTGGAAACCATTCCCGGACCGGACTCTGTCCTGTGGAGGCTGAGACACCTGCACCTTCATCATCAACGTCATCATCATCAAATGCTGATGCTGCACGCAGGAGTGGCTGTCAAGAAAACTCCGCCCCCATTGCACCGCCACCACGGCAACCGTGCTCCTCTCTCCTGTCCATGCAACATGACGGACGGCCAATAGTGTGTGAAAGGTACAGAAACATCAATATGGTACTTTTTTTATTATTATTTTTTTTTATATATATATATATCAACAAAAGCAAGCGAAAGTGATTATAGGAGTTTACTGAATGTAGCAGCACACCTAAATGGAGAAAGTTTTCAATGAAAATTAAAAGAACATTTGAAATGCAGGGCCGGAAATACATAAGAGTATTGAATCTGTAGACTTATTTTTAGGTCTATCTCTGTGTTTAGTACGTGTTTAGTATGTGTTTAGTAGCCACAGAAACGGCTTTCAAGGCAGAAACTGTAATGGCTTGGAGTACAGTCGTTATCTTGAAAACTTTCATCCCTCAAAACAAGGCTGAAGTTGGCCCCTTATTCGCCAGTTTCTAATTTGGATTTTACATTCCACCTTAATAGGTCCAGTAGTTACGTTCTAATGCCTGCAGATGGCACCTTGAAGTACACTAATATGACATGTTGATGATGATGATGTTCCTTCCTTGCCACAGCGGATCATTGGTCCACATATTTGATTTGGCACAGGTTTTTTGTTTACATTTTTTTTTTTAATACGCCGGATGCCTTTCCTAAAGCAACCCTCCCCAGTTTTATCCAAGCTTGGGACCGACACTGGGACCGACAATGGGAGTGCACTGTCGTGTGCAACCCCAGTTGCTGGGGTCGGTTCCTTGGCCGGGAAACGAACCTGTCCTGTGGTGGCAAGAGCGCCGAGACCTAACCCCTAGTCCTCCGGGGACCCACTAATATCACTTATGATGATAAACTTAATAAATAATAAAACTCAAAAGGCTTTATATTGTATGATCTTGATTATATGATTTTGCTTTATCCGTGCAGGACCACATGATTTTTAGCACATTGCAAATGACTAGTGACTTCTGGTCGCACCCTGCGGTTCACTTTTTGTGGCTCGTGCTGCATGGATCAAACTGGTCAAAAGTGGTCCGGTGCAGTTTGTAATTGCTGATATGGTTGATAACTGTACAGTTGTGCTGGATAGCTCAGTTTCATCCTGCTTTTGGGTTGTTTCGCTTCTTATAGTTGTGTCTTGCTCGTGTGGCGTGCAGAATTAAATCCCGCAGCAAAGAGCTAGGTGTCTTTTCTTTCACAAGTGGATGTTTTGTTTAAGGGAAGCATATTGCTTATGCAGTCATTCACACTGAAGGTCAATTTTTAGATGCAACCTCCTGTTGCTTTCTTTTCATTTCCTCCATTCACTGTGTGTGTGTGTGTGTGTGTGTGTGTGTGTGTGTGTGTGTGTGTGTGTGTGTGTGTGCGCGCGCGCACTGCTTACTGTCACCCAAATGCCTCATCCTGTTAACAAATGCTTGAATGCAGTGATTAACCTGCGTGCTGTTGGCTGTTCCTGTGCAGGTACCGCGTGGTGGTGTCTTACCCTCCACAGAGCGAGGCTGAGCTGGAGCTGAAGGAGGGCGACATCGTGTTTGTGCACAAGAAGCGCGAGGACGGCTGGTTCAAAGGCACACTCCAGAGGAACGGCCGAACGGGCCTCTTTCCCGGCAGCTTCGTCGACAGCATCTGACTCGCACACATGCTTGCTATCAAGCAAAATTATGCCAAGCTGTTATGAGGTTAGCAGCTGCCATTGCCTGGAAAGCTCCTGGCAATGACGGACAGAACGGACAAGGATCGGCAGTGTGAGAGTGTGAGAGTGAGAGTGGATCTAAGCACAAATCAACCCAGTTTTTTTTTTTTTTTTTTTTTTAAACACAACCTGGACGCCATGAGGCTGTCACAGTCTCTTGGAGCAGAACACAGACTTGCAGTTTTACACAGAGACATGATAAAATGGGAAAAAAAAAAAAAAAAAAAAAAGCACATATCTCAAGCACATGTATAAAACAGACAGCATGATACAGCGCTCACTTGACTCTGACTCGAAGGAGAGTAGAGCTCGTCATGTGATAATCCGTTAATTTATGTACCTGTATTTCAGAACGGTTTAAATGCGTGCCTTGTACGGCATCACTTTATTGTATATAAGCAAACAGAGCTTATCTATGAGTGAACTGAGCAAAGCTGGAAAATATGAATTTATTATACTCATTTAAAAAAAAAAAAACATTGTAGTTTTGGTTGTAGGGTATTGATGGATGATTAATGTGAACTATGATTGGCTGCCCCGATGTGTCGCTGATTTGCGTCGCTTGGTCATCGGTGGACGGAGTCGGATGTCATCGCTGATTATGCATTGCTTCGACAGAATGGATGTTGCTCACTGCCCAGTTAAACTACTGTTGATCATCCTGAAGATAGTTGAACTTTTAATTTACTACTGATTTAAAAAAAAATAAAATACTGATATTCGAATTTGATCCAGTGCGTATAAATATACATACAGAAATCGAGATTTACATGGGTTAGTGAAAAAGAACAGTCGTTCATTCGAGTCGTTTGAGTGGAGTAACAAGCGTCGACGCTGCGGTGGCTCGTGCGCGATGAATCGTAGTGAACATGACTCAGTATTGCAGAGTAAGAAGTGGGGATGTAATGAATCTGCTGTAGATTTTTCAGTAACGGGGTTTAGAGGTAGTGTGGTTAATGCTTCTGATATAACTTTTGATATTTAAAAACAAAACAAAAAAAAAGAAAAAAGAAAATACACTCCATAGAAAGCATTTGAGCGGTGGTGGCGTAGACGTTTAACTCAAATTGTACTAATTATATTTCTATATATTAAAGTATGATAGCTGCTGGTTCCCTTTATGTGTTTTTTTTTTGGATATTAGAGTACGACTGACAGCTGAGTGATCACTGAAGCACACTCATCCTTTTACTCTTATGTCGTCTTGCGTTGTTGTTGTGTGTGTTATTGTGTGTGTGTGTTATTGTGTGTGTGTGTGAGTGTGTGTTCCCCGATTTACAGCTAATTTTTCGTCTATTGCACTATGCCCGACAGAGGAGGGATTGACCTTTTTGATCAAGGTGCAACAGATGAGAGCTGCGTGATGGCTCGGAGGCCACAAGTCCAGCGTCCCGGCATGTCCGCTTCAGTGTTCTTTATTTTGGTCATGTTTGCCTCACAGTTTCATCTGTAGTGGTCATGTCCGTCATGCGGGTCATTTTAAACACCTTATACATTTGTGGTATAATCTTAGAGCTGTTGTGCAACTCAAGCGAGGTGCTTGATTGTGAAGACATTATGAAATATCAGGATTATACCACAAATCTCTGGCTTATTACTCCTTATTACAGGTTGCAGGCTGCTGCTTTTGTCACCCCTGGCATGCACAAACATGACTTCTCTTGTTTTTTTGTTTTTTTTCCTAACCATCCTCTTCTGCACACAATCCCACGATGATAAATAATGACTGATGTACTTAAAGACTCACTTCAGTAATCCAGAATTAGCTGATGTCGTTCTTTTTCCATATGACTCATTGACATTTACTGTCTTTTTTTTAATATTCGTGTCATGATCCAAATCAAGACGTCTTATATTCGTGACCAAAACCATATGCAGTTAGAATTTGTCCCTTCCATAGTTTCTGGAGACACTTCTACCTGATCCAGTGTTTGACCTTCATCGTTGAGAACTGTAGATGCATCTTTAGTTTGATTCTAGTTAGCGAACAGATATTACAGTGATTGCAAAATGCTGTTCACAAGTGTGTGCTGGTGTAGGAGGACCTCAATAAGCTAACTAGCTGGTGTTTTTTTTAATTTTTTTTTTGGGGCGCATTCTTACGGGAAGCTCAAGTGCCTGTTCTGTGTTGTCGAGTTCACCCGAGAACATCCCGTCAATAAAGTAGCACAAAATCAAGAGGGAAAAAAAAAAACATTCAGACAGAAGCTGACACACTAGTTCACTCCATATCATCTTTATTTCTTCATTCATACACACCTTTTTTTTTTTTCCTTTTCTTTTTTTCTACATAGCTGTCTAGGCATATCCTCATTGTGCTAGACCAAACGATTCTCATGCCTTAGAGAGATGCAGTACTAAACCTGACTTGAACACCTACTCTCTTCATTATTATTTTTTTTTTTTTAAACCCTTTTTGTTACTGGTTTTAGTACATGTTCAACTGTATGTCTGCTAGTGGTGAAGTTGATCTCCTCATATTCAGTACTAAATCATTGGAAGAAATAGTCCATTGTTTTTTAATGTGCTTAACTGTAATTAAAGATCTTGATTTCCAAACGACCCTTTACAGTGCTGCTCTTCTTTTGTTACTAATTTACACCGGAGATTTTCAGTTCACGCTGCACACCGGAGTCAGTGTTAAGGTTTATGAAGATTCATTTCTGTGCTTACCTGGAGGACCTAAAGATTACTAAATATATGACCTTTAATGAGTGTTAATACTGTACATAAAGTTCATCCTGGTCTGAATTTTAGCAGTACAATGCAGCAGTACATGTTTGTGCAGCAACACTACAAGCTTCACTACCTGCTGAACATTGTTATTCATCTAAATATACTGTATATGATGCATCCTCCAGTTCTACTTACGTTTTTATATTTAGGTAGGGTTAAATGTCCCTACAAGGGAAAGAAAGTCTTGATAGTTTTGACCTTGTGGAGACATTCTGGTAAAAAAAGAAAAAAAGACAAAAGGTGGCTTTTTGGTTACTGAGGTTAAGGTTAGGGTTCGATTTAGTGTTATTTAGCACAGCATTATTTAGCTTCCATGTTAAAACAAGGTCCTCACAAGGATAGTAAGTCAAGTGTGTGTGGATGGATGGGTGGAAGTGGAATGGGCAGGGGAGCAGCTGGTGTCTTTAGCTCATGGAGGTGTAGAGGGGAAATTAAGTCTTAATGTTCTGACACAATCAGAATACAAATGAGAATGAGGAAACGTCTGCAGTCTCGCACGTACACGAGATCTGAACTTAAGCGCTGCACGAACAAGGTTTCATTACATTTTTTTTTAGTATTATTATTAAAATATTAAACATTAATGCTTAATTAATAATAGATGGAGCTTTATGATAACTATTATTACTTTGCGTTTAAATTTAGATGACTAATAAGTGAGTAATTTTAATCTTATGTTGTGACTGAAAAATCCTATGTGAGTAAATATTGTGTCTGTAAAACAATTAGTATTATGACTATCATAAACCATTTTATCTGTTATCATTAGTGAACGGCTGATTCCTTTAACTAGAAGAGAAACAGCTTGTTACTGATGCACATTGTCATTGTAGTTATTAGAAGCGTTATGGCGGCACCTAGTGGTCAAGCTTTAACATGCAGTATTTTTTTTTTTAATGGACCAAATTTAGGTATAATCTTTTGAAATAATGTAATTTTTTGATATGATTGACATGACAGGCTGTGTTAACCTCAAGAGAGAGAGGATCTAACTTGTTTCCTGCACATTCCACAACATTAAATGTAACTATAAAGTGATAAAAGTACCTTCACAAATAATAATTGTAACTGTTGCCAAATTGCTGAAGTGTAAGAGGACTTTGACACATACTGTAGGAAAATAATCAGCTTCAGGGTGGTAACGGTTATCACACCACTTCATTGCTGATTACTTTCCTGTAAGAGGTCAATTGTAAACTGTATTTTCTTACAATGTTTCTGTTGTGAATGAAAAGTGATGAATGTGAAAAATGAAACAAAACTTCAATTTGCATAATAGATTTAAAAAAAAAAAAAAGATAGCCTAGTTAATCTTCTAAATAAAAATCATAATAATGAAGCAAAATGTACAAAAGTATGAGGTTTGGTGGAGTGTACATAGATAGAGTCGTTAAAATAGAAAACTTTACACTGTACTGTTGCTGCAGATTAATATTAATGTAACTTACTTTAAAAAAAAAAAAAAAAAAGACCAGTTACAAATTTCCACACTAAGTAAAAAAAAAGTATCAGAACTAGAAAGTGATTTAGCGTAAAGATTGTCTAGTATTGTCCTGTTTAATTCAACTTAATTTTGTTTGAAGAGGACTTTTAACAATAGACATTATCACCAAGCAGCTTTACAGCTCTACCCCAAATTCCTAACAAGCTGGAATATGTGAAGAAAACAATTGTACTGTCCTGTACATATATATGAGACAATAAAGGCCACCTTTTTTCTTTCTGCAGAAATCGGAACAAGCTGTAGTAGCAGCTTTATGGCACAAGATGTCGCCAATTAGCCCTTTGCCTTAGCTCTGTAATCAAAGCCCTAGAAAGAATAAATAATTAATTAAATAAACCAACATTTTTAGATTTACAATAATGATTGTAATAATAATTATTGTAATTGTTATTATTTATGTTTTTAAATAAAAACTAGTGCTTCTCAGCTCAAACCTGGTAAATTCGTCTTTGTTATTTTGGTCTAGGGAAACATGCTTGCTGGTGAATATACTGACGGACTTTACAGCTTTGTCTCAAACACTAAAGCTCATGTGTGTTGAAAGTAGTGAACTTAATACTGCAGCAATGTCCAGTTTTGCACTTAATGCACTCACTAAAGTCACATGATTATGTTGCTGTGTGGATCTGGATCGCTAGAAGGTCAGATACTTCTCCATCTATGTGCAGAATTTACACCATTTCTGATTCTGATTATTTCTACTCTACTTCCTTTTTCTTGGCTGCTTTGGGATTAATTTCATGTGAATTTCAAAATCAGTTTCATATCTGTCTTACTCAAACCCAGCATCAGCTGATTCATGGGCACAATGTTAAATATATCAGTTCAAACCACAGCTCTGTTGAATTCTCTAATCTGATTGGTCTGAAAGTGTTGATTCATTTTCTAAAACAGCAGCTCTGACAGTAGAGGTTTATAGACATATTTTAATATGTTATTGTTTCTATAGTAACAAATTCCACATAGACTTGTATTATAGATGTTCCACATCCATGGATTAACAATGGAGTTGTTGTTATGGTTATGTTTACTGTGAGGAAAGATTTATTCAGTATTTTATAAGGAGTCTCCAGTGTTAGGGTTTATAACAGTTGGAGGTAAAACTGAAACTTTATTTGAAACTGAAATTTTTGAAGTGGAGGACTTTTTGGGTTCTCTGTAAACAACTGTTGTGTTGATTCTGTCCCTCAGTCTTTCTAGGGGTC
This sequence comes from Pangasius sanitwongsei, assembly GCA_037576675.1. Lineage (NCBI taxonomy): Eukaryota > Metazoa > Chordata > Actinopteri > Siluriformes > Pangasiidae > Pangasius > Pangasius sanitwongsei. The sequence goes on along the minus strand of JAKKZI010000089.1, from coordinate 1,492 downwards.
ATCTAACAAATTTCACTTGAGCTGATAAAGTATAGAAACAGCCTATGAATTTGAGGTGAGGAAAAAAATTAAAATTTGAAAAACTTTGCTTATTCAGGTATAATTTCATCTAAGGGAAATGGCTACACTCAAGCATTGAGAAAATGATGCCCAAGACAAATAACAAATATGATACTATCATGTAAGATAAAACCACCACATGAGGAAATATATGGATAAATATTAATACTGCATATAAAATGTAAATTGGGTCATGGAAAGAGTGATGAAAGAGACTTTCAAAAATGAGAAATGAGACAGCGGTTGTTGAGGTTCCCAGAAAGAAAAAAGTATATAAAAGAGAGACACTCAGGCAGTGTGACAGTGTGTGTGTGTTTCACTTTGAGGGACTGCTGTATGTGCAGAAGAATCAGTAATGATGAAGTGCTTGTATCTTTTGTCTGTTGTGTTTCACGTCGCTGCAGGTGAGTGAAGTTATTTTCTATTTTCTATTACAGAAAGGAGAGAGAATATTAGCCAGTTCTTAGTTCAGCTGCTTTGTGTTTAGTTCATGTGCTTTCTGTCCAGACTGGGTTTACAGTAGCCCGTAGTTCAGCCCTGTTCCTGAACAACCAAACCAAACACTGCAAAATGTTTTTCATTTAGAGTTTTAATTAACAACTTTACTTCCTATAGTGTCAATAATATTAATAGGGTCAACAGTGATGAACACATTCAATGGAAATATTTATATTTATGGCTTTATATTTTATAAATGTAATGTTACTAAAATGCGAAATTTCAAGACCAGAATGTATTTCTAGTTAAATTGTCCAAAGACAGCAGTAATCTTTGTACGCAAGGTAAACATACACGTCATGCCTTGTGTTATAATGTCCTTATTTAGACCTGTTCAGCTTTGATCATGTGGATTTTTCTTCCTGATTAACTTCAGTTTAAAATGTACTGATGAAGAGAGGTGGGCTAATGAATAAGGAGAATTTTACAGTGAGATTATTTTACATCCCTATAATACTTACACTGTATGTTCTACTGAATTACATCTCTCACAATCTCTGTTTTATTGAATGTATCTATAATAACTCATATAAAGTGTAATAGAAAAGTTATTTTCCTGTAACTTGTACATCACTTCTTCATTTTGGTCTTAGCTGTAAATAGATGTGTGCGAATTTCACACCTTTTTCTGCTGTCCCTCTGTCAGTGACCACCAGCTTCAATTCCTACATTATGTTTTATTTTAACTGAACAGCTTAAAGAAATTGTATAGTATTACTCTCTCCAAGTGCTCTTTATTTTCAGATATAGTTGTAAAATGGTGTCTAACCACAGCTTTCTAACTGCAAGTGGCTCTCTGGGATTTAAAAGAAAAAATACTCACACAGTAGTTAGGAACTGGTCTGAGAAACAAGAGGTTAGGGGTTTTGAGTCCAGCTGATGATGTTCCACTACTGACCCTGTGTGTTTAATAAACCTCTTAATGACAAACTGG